>OX439484.1:196417447-197017447 GCA_949320155.1 Melangyna quadrimaculata | reverse complement strand
AAAGCTTTCAGTCCTCGGTATGTGTGTCACAGACCACCTTTTATGGAACGACCACATATTCGACATCGCCAAAAATGCTGCTAAGTGTTTAGGTTTTTTCCGTCGATGCAAGAAATTTTTCTCGCCTTCTGATCTGGCTGTGATCTACAAAGCCTTTATTCGTCCAAAACTTGAGTATAAATCCCACATTTGGGCAGGTGCTCCAATAACCCACTTGAGTTTATTGGATAGAATTGAAAAGAGAGCTCTTAAAATGATAGGTGAAAGAACTATAACGGAAACATTCTCATCTCTTGAGCACCGTCGAAATGTTTCATGTCTTTCGTTATTTTACCGTTATTTCCATAGACAATGCTCAAGTGAAATAGCCAGTTGCATTCCTCCCCTTAAACAATTCAACCGTAATACTCGCGCTTCTAGGAATGCCCATCAGTTTACCCTTGAGCCCAATTTCGGACGTACTGTTAAGTACAGACATTCTTTCTTTAGTCGCACTACTCGAATGTGAAATGCTCTACCCAGCTTAATTTTCCCCTCCCATTGTGATCTACAGACGTTCAAAACCAATGTGCATCGGTATCTCCTTTTAAATCCCCTCCAATCTACCTAATCGCTCGTGCTGTGTATATCATCGTAAGGGTAGTCACAACCCCTTTTGCACGCGCTTAATATAAAAAAAAAAAAAAAAAAAAAAATAGTCTTATTAATTTTAAGACAATCACTGAACAACTAAAGTGAAAACCTTAATTGACATAAGACCATTATGGGCTAATGTCACTTTGTCATGAGTTTTCTACTCGATAAATCAAACTGTAAAGGTATTAACCTAAATAAATCACACAACAAAGTTCATTAAGGCCTAGTTTTTCAAAATAGATTCGCTTAACTCTGGAAATAGATTTATAGTTACGTCAAGAAGCCGTTTTTAAGTGAAAGGGTCAATTCAGGAAGTCTTAAAAAAAGGTAAAGTATACAAAAGCCTTTTTGGTTAATCCAGAGCTAACTCACAAAAAAGTTGTGAGTGAACTCGGGTTTAACTATAACCCCTCACTGAATAACTAATTCTAAGAATTTTAAATCCTTCAATTACGCAAGAATTTATAATGCTAATCTTTGAATGGAAATTTGTATACCTAATTGAATTGTAATTGTGTCAGAAGGGCAGCACTAACTTGCAGCTTTCGTTTGATCGGACATTTTACAATTATAGGGATTTTAACACTCGGGATTATATACAATCTCATTCCCCACAAACAAAACATTCGATTTCAATATACAAATGTACATATATAAAATATATAAAACTTAATCCAACCCTGTCTACCTACACAAATATTAAAATCCTTTTGAGCTTACTTAGTGTTTGTGGAAGTGAATTATTTTCTTATTTTTTGTATTTTATTTCTCTGTTGATGGCTTGATGGCAGGAAATGGAAAATAGTTCTGTCAAGATATTTTTGTATTCTTATGAATTCTTTGTAGAACTCATGCGACAAAGAATAAATGGAATAAATCAATTTGTGATTTTACTCGTCATTTCAATGTGAAACAATATGAATAGAATATTGCGCGTTTATATAAATTCTATCCAATAAATTGAAAGAAATGCAAGAAAATATTTTGATTTCAAAAATCTTTCGTTGACATTTTCCTTTGTCAACTATAATGGTAGTTAAATTATATAGCAATTATGCATCCTTGACATCTCTTTGACGTTTTGATTTTATCGACCACGTGAAATGTGTTAATTTAACGTTGACACTTTGAAAAGTGCAAGGGATAGGGCTGGCCACGAGACGAGAAAAGTCGCGGTCTCGATATCGGTCTCGCATAACGAGACCGAGACGAGACTGCCTTTTAAGCAACCAAGACGAGACCGAGATGAGACTGTATATTTGGACCGAAATTTACAGATAGTCTAATAAATTAAAAAATCCAATTTCAGTTAAATATTTATTTTCTTCTCTACATATTCAAACTATAAACGAAAATATTTCGTTCCAATAATCAACAGGGTTTCCGGAAATCGTATTTTTAGGAGACGAGACTTAATTATACGAGACTGAGACGAGACTGAAAATGTTCGATGTTAACGAAACCGACACGAGACTTACAAAAGTCTCGTCTCATGGCCAGCCCTAGCAAGGTTTGTGAAAAAAAATGGTTCAAGGTTATAACCAGTATACTCGTTCCTTAATCACTTAAACCGGCTCTAGTTATGGCAGTCTTTCAGTAGTTAAATTTTGTCTTTTCTGTTTGAAATTTAAGAAATTAAACAAGTTGGTATATTTTAACTTAACCAACTCAATTTAAATATTTATATGATTTTCCTTTCGAACTTATAAACTATAACTTTACTTTAACTTTAAAATCAAGCTTAAAATAAAAAAAAAACAACAGCAGTCAGTGATTTTCCACTGTCATTTACTTACTCCCCATCATCAGAAAGTATTCCTTTGACATTCATTTATATAGATAAATCTTCATTGGGTTGCATCTCGTCTTCTTCAAGTATAATGAACCAAAAAGGAGTATAATAATCCTTTGAGTGCTAACCTATTGTATAGAATTTACATAATAATGTCCTATCGTCTCGACGGTGACGATGCGACCATGTATCTAGTAATTTAAAGGATCAAAGATACTCATTTGGAATGTAAAAGTTGTTAACAGAGTGGCAGTCAATTGTGACATTGACCTTGAAGTCTTATGATGATTGTCCTCTTTGTTATCGTCTGTCTTTGAGCCAATAATAAATAAACTTCGCCTAATTTGAATGTTGGTATTTTTTTTTTTTTTTTTTTCAAAATTTGTTTAACATTAAGTAGAAATCATTTTAAAAGTGTAAAATTGAAATTTGTGGAACGATAACCAAGAGTTTTATTCATATCTTAATTTTATAAAATAAATGTGTGGTTAATATATATGTAAAAACAAACAAAAAATCTATATTTTAAGTTGAAAACTATGACTTTTGCCCACTTTTTCTTACATTTACTATCCTAAATAAACTATATATAATACAAGTGACCTCAAGCCTTAAGCTATGATTAGACGGTCAATGAAAATGGTCAACGCATTGACTCTCTGACGTCAGAATGACGTCAAATTCTTTCCCATGGCTTTCAAGTCGTGTGATTGTCATTGCAAAACGTTGTCAACGCACTGACATCAGCGTTGACACTTTCAATGCATGGTTTGAAAAGTCAACGCGTTGACTGTTTTCATTTACCGTGTAATTTTTCGGACACATTGACAGATATTTCCTGACTGCCCATCAACGCGTTGTCCAGGTACCAACGTTGACACGCTATAATTTTCTGCTGTGTCAAAGTAGCTGGCGTTGACATTCTTTTTATTTAAAGAAACAGCAACAAAAAAAAATAGCAACATAAAAGAAAACAAAACATTTCCAAACAAAACTATTTAAAGTTTAATTAGTTTGAGTTAAAAAAAAAAAATGAGCCTAAGCACCAGTGAGTCGGATAAGTAAATGCGCGTCCTGCTGATGAATCGAAGGAAAAGTTGTCAAAAAGTTGGCAAAAAGTTTCAACAACACAATACGAGGTCTACGCTTTGATTGCGGCAGTAGAGAAACGACCAGCGCTTTGGGATGAAGGATGCAGCGACTATAAACTAGTTAGTACAGGCAACGGGGAGTCAAATAAGGGCTATCTGAAAAAAGTTTTGACGTCTGAAAAGTTCGCACGCAGTTTTGAAGAGGGGTTGCTTCTTAGCATAAATCTCGATTTGCGGGATTTTTGGTCTTGTGGGGCGTCCGCCATCCTGATAAGAAGAAAGAATTTTGAGTTTGAAAATTATTTTCTCAAAAACTGTTTGCTCAAACAACTTGGTTTAAAAAGTTAATTTAAGAATAGGTTTTTGGCTTTCAAAAACGCTTTAACATGATATTTTGAGTGTTGCCGTTGATTTTTAATAATTTTGTTTATATTTTAAGTCATTTTTTTTAGAAAATTGTCCCTTCTGCCTAAACCTAAATTGCCATTTCCATTTCGTTTGCTTTTACTACATACATAAATTTATTTGACTGTGTCATAGCGCGCCACCACTATGTGTGAGCCTCAACTCGAAAAATTACAGATTTGTACTTTTGTCAACGGTCAAAGCGCGTGGACATGGTCAAGCCGTGTGATCGTCAACGATTACTTGTCAGCGCATTGACACCGATTTGGATAAATCTCGTTGACACATATTACCTGTCAACGCATTTTGGGAAAACATTGACGGACTTGTGTCATTTGTGTGATCGTCAATATTTCAGGTGTTGACACGGTGAGCTTTGATGTTGCCCATGTCAGTGCTTTGACCGTTTTTTTTGGTGACGTCAGAGAGTCAACGCATTGACCATTTGCGTTGACCGTCTAATAGTAGCTTAAGAGATGCGTTTCGCCCAGATATGACAGTTGACTCTTCGGTTAGATGTTGTGATGCCCTTCCAATTGCTTTTTCACATGAAACCAAAAGCGTACACCAAATATTTACATTTTTATTTGCCATTTCAATTTTCGTTTACCAACTGCTCTCTGTGTGGTTGGTCTCGACGAAGGGCCGCCCAGTTTGAAAATTTCCGATGCCAAACTTAATTTACAATTATAAATATACAATTATAAAGTTAAAATTTATTAATATTGTAAGTTAAAAATGGGAATGCAATGAATCCTGATTCGTTATTATTTAATTTATTTCTTAAGGGAACCAGCTCACGTAGTATCAAGAATGCCGGACCCTGAGTCTCTTGTGTTCCAGCAGTCAAATTATTTTTTCCTGGCAGCAACCCGTCAGCTATTTATTTGATACGTTTAATTGAGCGCTGAATGTCTTACAAGGTGTGTTTGTTGAGTTCATCTTGCAATTCCAACTAGTTTTCGATAGATATTTTTTAAAACTTGTGGTTTCCAAAATTTTTGATAAACGTTACAATTTATTAAAGCCGACATTTATTATTTTAAATTTGTTTGGTAAATATTTAAAGATTCAAGAGGATTAAGGGTAAATCTCGGTTAAGTTGCAGGTGGAAACGTAGTATAAGACTTCGTAGACGTAGTATAAAAATTCTCTCTCATTATCTGCGTATATTTATCCTGTATATTTCTGATGGCAAATAAATCAATATACAAATTTTGCATATTACGATGTTCATTATATTGCCTGCGTGTCCTTTACAGATGAAATTTGCATTTCTATATGCACCTCACTCCTCACCTACACCATTTTATTCAATGCATTAATTATCCACAAAATTAATAAAATTTCATTATTATGAATATTTGAAAATTCTGCAAATTTATTCCTTCAAATAAAACTAATTATTGATTTATTTCAAGGAAGAATTCCTACATTAACTTATAAAAAACAAAAAATAACGGACATCATATTTTTGTAAAATCCAATATTAATTGGAGTACATTTTCAAAAATATGCAAAACCATAAACAATGGAATAAAAGGGCATAAAAAAAAAGGACTCTGCGTTTTTTTCTGTCAGTTTCAATACACAAAAGTGCTATTTAACGTTTAAATTCACAATTTGGCCTTTTACTCAACAGACGCGAACGTGGCATTACATTCATAATATATGAGTCTAATATTTTTGCCATTGTAAAAAGTTATTTGCATATTCAACATACATACATTCCATGGACCATGGCATTTCTATCGCATTTCAAGTTCACACTCGGAATATACACGCCAACTTACATGTCATAAATTTTCTAAAAATATATTATTTCAACCTACACGGAGAAAATTTGTAGTTTTGGGGGAAATATTTAACATTCGTGGAAACTGGTGCAGACGTTACATTATAACACTAACACAGTTATGGTATTTATTTCAAGTTTAAACCAGGATTTTATGTTTCGACCATTTTTTGTGTTCTGAGGTATATACAAATTAAATAAGTATAAATCCTCATATGTGTCTATTGCAGTGACCTATGTTATAAATTATAGATAACATTCAATTTTCTAATAACCCTTAAACATAGGGCTGGCCACGAGACGATAAATGTCTCGGTCTCGATCTCAGTCTCGCATGATGAGCCCGAGACGAAACGATACGAGACTGCCTTTTAAGCAACCGAGACAAGACGGAGACGAGACTGTTTATGTACATTTGGACCGAAATTTACAGAGAGTCTAATAAATTAAAAAAATCCAATTTCAGTTAAATATTTATTTTCTTCGGCACATATTTAAACGATAATGGAAAATATTTCGTTCCAATTATCAGCAGCTTGTCCTGAAATGGTATTTTTTCGGAGACGAGACTTAATTATACGAGACCGACACGAGACCGAGACGGGACTGAAAATTTTCGATTTTAACGAGACCGAGACGAGACTTACAAAACAAGAATGTGGAACAAGAATACGGAACCCTTTACCTGACCATATTCCCACCTCGACTTATTTAAATATTCAGAAATTCCAAAAAATCAATGTGAATCAGTATCTCCTTTTAAAACCTTCCTTGTTTTCCTAACGCTCGCACTGCGCTTGTCAATATTAAGGGTCTTCAAACCCTTTAGTGTACGCTCTATTTAAACAAAATCTCCTCATTTCAGTTCCGTCATTTCCAGGTTATATATAGATTTTATCAAACTCGGTTAGCCCTTCTCGCAAACTGAGTTGTCAATAGTTATATTTATAAATCACAATGGGGCATTTTTTTTTAAATTTTCGTTTTAATATTTAGCGCGCGCTAAAGGGGTTATGAATACCCTTAAAGTGATAAACACAGCACGAGCGATTAGGTAGTTTGGAGGGGATTTAAAAGGAGAAACCGATGTACATTCGTTTTGAATGCCCGTAGATCATAATGGGAGGGGTAGATAGAGCTGGATAGAGCATTCCACATTCGTGAAGTGCGACTTAAGAAAGAATCCCTCTACTTAACAAGCATTCATAGTCGCCGATAAACCCAGGTTTTACTGAACTACAGTTTAAGACAATTTTGGCTCAATGAATACACACCGATTTTAGAATTAACGTCCGAAAATTCAACTAAACCTAGATTTAACTTAGTCACAGTTTAAAAATGACTACGAATACGCCCCAATGAGTTTTAATAGCATAATAAGTTCTTTCCATCGAGGGTCCAATTTGAATTCAAAAATATTCATATTTTAAAATATTTACCTACAAAATTTATTTTTTCTAAGTGTATATTCTCGTACCTACGACATCCAAGTGTAACAAAATAGAAAAACAAAGTTCGAAGCACAAAAACATGTAGTAGTAGGTTCATTTATTTAAAAACCATGCAGACGAATAGAATACATTTTTCAGACTAGAGTTTTTTTTTTCACAAAAGCGAACAAAAAAATAGTATATTTTTCATCTTTCTTTTTGTTGATGGTGAGTCATGAAATGTAGGTTTTGGTACTTATGTCTGGTTAAAATTTTCATCATTATTTATGACATAAAATTGCAGGAGATTGCTTTTTGGTTGTGCGAATATCCTTTTGGCATATTACGAGTAAAATAAATGTGGTGTTATAGGAATACGTAACGACCGACGACACCTACGTGAAATTTTTGATATTTTGAAAAGTATATTATACGTGACATAAAATGCGAAATGAAAATTATTCATTTAAAATTTGTATGTTTTGTGCGTTAATGCAACTAATTTCTAACGGTTTTTCATTTTACTATAACAGTTGTTGGTACCTACATTTTATTAAAGATGCATAAGAAGTCATAATAATAAGAAGTCCTCATTAAAAGTTGCCCAAAACCTGTTTTAACTTATTAAAAATTAATAATTGGCGAAAATGATGAATCTGTCCCCTAAAGCTACTGTCTTCTTTTGAAACGAAAAGAAATGGATTGTTATGTACTACGTCTGTGTAGGTACATATATATGAACAAATTGTAAGTCTTCTCTGTCCCTCTCCGGAAATTCGATTCGACAATCTAGAACAATCAACACTTAATGACTAATGATTGATTTTCCATCTTACTTATGCAAATGACATATATTTACATATATTTCAAAAATCATTGCTCTTTAGCTGATGCAAATAACCCTCTTTTCCCCCATCAAAGAGCCTAACTTTCCATCATCGAAATATCGTTCAAAGATACTCTGAAAGATTCTTCCCCATCACACGCACCAATTAGGTACTGACTGCAAAACAACAACAACAAAAAAAAAACCTTTCCAATCGATAAGAAGCAGAAAGTCTTGAAAGAAAGTTCAACTATAATAAATTTCATCAGCTACGCCTTTGCATTGTTTTGTAAATTTTGTAAACTGTAACCAACTTTAATTTCAATTTAACTTTTATCCCCACAGAAAATGGTTTCTTCGTTCGTCGTTAACAATTCCATTGGTGGCTCTTTGAGTAAGTATCTAGTAAAACGCAAAAAGCTATAAAAGCTAAAAACAAGTCATCACAGGATGCGGCATTTGTCGCCACATTTTTAATTAACCAAACAAACTGTGTACACATACATCATACACTAAATCGTAATGTGGTAAGTGCGATGAAATTGGATTCTTAGCCACAAGGATTATAATTTTGTTATTTTTTATTATTCTTTTCCTTATACACTTCCAACTAAGTTTCTTATCATAAGTGAAGAATCAGCTCGGCTTTATGTATGGACCTATACCTTTACTTGTTGACACTTTAAGGGTCTTCTCAAGTAATGGCATGTTAGTTGAGGTTTGAGTTTGGGTTGTGGAGTAGATATTTAATGGTGGTGCAAACAAGGGGAATAAAGAATAAAACAACTCGATGTTTCTAGTTAAAGAATTACCTCCATTCGAAGATGGAATATAAGAGCAAAGTATTCTTGACAGCCAGGGATATCCCCAACTCCAGAGCAGAGGTAGAAACAAACTTTTTCCATTCCAGATAAAGCAAGTGAAAATGAGATACAAAAACTTATAGCTTGGTCGCAGGGTTATGTACTTTGTGAACTTTTACTTGATTTCCATATTTATGGTAAAGATGAGATCCTTATTTTTGTTGTAATCGGATCGATCGAAGTTGTACTAATATGTTAATTTGTAAATTTGTTAGTTAAATGAAGTGATAATTATTATAAATTAAAGCATATAACGCTGCTGAAGCGTAGTCAAAAAATAATTCATTGGTTTCCAACGAAAACAGAGCAGAAAAATTGCATGGAGAGTTTCGCCAATTGCTAATGGAGAGTTTCGCCAGTTGCTGATAATTTAAACAAAATTAATGAACAGAATGAAAAAAGCTGTAATATAAGAAATACCGAATAAAAACAGGAACAAACCCAAGTGTCATTTTTCGCATATAAATAATGGTCCGGGTCCGGCAATTGATTCTATACGAAAAGAGGGTGTAGACTTCTCTAAACAATGCAATCACTATCGCTGGTTGAATAGCGTACTTCAGAAAGAAGCGCTTCAGAATAAAAATAAGACAGGATTTTTCATTTCTGTGGGGGATGTTTGGTTTTGGATCAGCAGCGTACTAGAATTTGGTCATTTACAGGAAAATTCAAACTTTTAGAATTTGTTGAATTATTGCATATTTTTGTCGAACTGCTCTCAAACAACTTTGAATCACAGAATAAGCGACCAAACTGGAATCAACACGCATTTCTCTTAACCATTTATTTGCCCCTAGGAAAGTACTTACAACTGTAAATTTAATAGCACTTACCAGAGAAAAAAATGGAAAATACCAGAGTACAAATTTTAGCGAGTGCTGGATTTAAAATATGCAAACTAAAATAGGTGGTCGAATTAGTCAGGTTAAACCTACTGTCCTAAAACTGGAACACCATCGTATGTCGAAGGCAGGAAGGTGTGACAAAAGGCACTTATTTTTGGATTGGGTTTTAACTATCGAATTTATGAGATCGACTTTCATAATCTCGACAAAAAAATTTCGACTGATTAAAAAACCGACTGATCGAAATATCGAACATAAAAACTGGATCGATTTCTTAAATTGTCGACTTTCAAAATGTTGAATTTCAACATGATGAGATTTATCAACATTTGACAGTCGACATTTTTATGATAGAAATTCGGATCCCATTATGGTTTAGGGAATGATATATAGGTACAAGCGGTCTGATCAAAATGTCGACTTCCAAATGCCGACTATTGGAATCTCTCACTGGCTCGTTTCAGATCAGCTTTAATCACCGATTAAGCACATGTTATACGCTTTCTTTAACCAGTTGACTTTTTTTATATTTTAAAAGTCGACATATATCGTACTCAATTTTCTTGAAAAAAAATTTCCGTCCATATTTTGCTCGACTGCTTTTCAACGACCGACAGTCGAAAGTCGAGATTTCGAAATTAATTTAAAACAATCAAAAATGGACGACATTCACTTTTGTATTGCAAAAAATTCTATAAATGACCGACGTTTTTCTAATTTTTCACTTTCGCAATAATAAAATGAATTGAACAAAAGGCTTTGTTAAACGAGATCAATGCTGTAAATGCAAGGAAGTACTTTTTTTCACTATTACAATATAAATGCCTTTAAGCTTTAAGACATAAAAAGCAATAAGAAAAGGTGACACAGGGAAAAGAGGGTGAAAGTGGCTTCATTAAAATTTCACATCTTTATTTCGAATTTCTGTTTTGTTGTACATATTCTTACTGTTTGACTCTGTGACTGGGTATAAGATAGAAACGACATTCCCGAACAATAGAAACGTAGTAGACCGATGACGTTGTAAGCCTTAGTGTAGGATAAGAGGGGGCTTTTATCCTTATCTCTTTCACTAAGAAGCGTGTGAAAAAAAAATTAAAAGAAAAAAGAAAAATCAACAACCTGTAACAAGAGATATAAGACCAAAACGACACAAGAATTTTCGTTGATTTTCCGATAAAGAATATTGTGACTGTTTTGTCTGCTTTTTTAGCTTGTAACTTTTTTAATATAAATGTATATAGATTTTCTAATAAATCTAATTTTAAGAAAAGAAAAAAAATAATATTAAAAAAAAAACAACAACGATAAATTTAAAGTTATTAATGAGAATTGAGATATATCCAATCCAAATACGGTTTCACTTTTATTTGATTATAAATGGATAATAACGATGTTTTATCATCTGATATCCTATATAATTTGATTCTATACCTACTTATGTATATAAAAAATGTTTTATTCTTATTTATTGTGCTGACATCTGGATTTTTTTTCTTGGACTTTTTGATTGGAAATAAGTTAGTTTTTGTTTGTTTTTGGACTAAAAGTTAATAAATAAAAAAAAGTTTGCCTGTAATAAACGACTGACGTTTTGTCGTCCATGAAAAACGCCAGGTGAAATTGAAAGATGTCTTTTATTGTTTGTACCTACTTTATTGTTAAATATATTAATATCTAGTTTAATAGCGGAACTTTATGCAAGCAACTGTATACCTTTAGATTTCTAGAAGTTTGTGGCACTGGTGTTGGCTGTAGCTAACACTGAGTTAACTCAACAAATTTGCTAAGTTATATCTGAAACTAACTGAACAGGGAGTACTTAATAAAAAAAATCAATTAATTTGTTATTTATTGCACAGGAAAAACAAAGACCCAAATAGAACCACATAGGTATAACATTAATAAAATTGATCAATTTTCCACTATATTTGTTATATATTTGACATATTTGATTCTGCGTCTATAAATCTATTGCAATCGAAAAAAGCGTGCAGTATAAGCGAGTTCTTATCTACCTACCCATATTGATCTGAATTGAAATTTAAAAAACTACATTCTCAGTACAGGTAACTACTGAACAAGGTTGATATAAATGACCGAATGATATAATTCTCATTAAAACTCTATGTGAATCTATTCATTGCTATTAGCAACACGCACTCTTAAAGAAAACTGAAAATAGAATAGAAATAAATTTCATACACATACATATGTATCTCGCACGTGATCAACAATTTATATATTTTTTTTTATCGTTTTAATCCTGTCCAATTAAATACAAAAAAAAAAGAAGAGAGATATATCCTTGAATGCAATTATTCACTTCATGATATTATCCTACTATGAGAAAAATCCTGTTATTTTTTTTTTTTTTTTTTTTTTTTGAAAAAAAAAATAAGCTTTTTAATAAATAAAATGAGCGCATTTTATATTCCGTCACAGGAGTGTTTTGCTTTTAAATGGAACGTACAGCTGTAGAAACGAGTAGTTTATCATTTCTGCGGGAATTGCACTAATCAGTCTTTCGTAGTTAAAAGATTTTCTTTATATGATTTTCTGCGTTTTGAAGCAACTAAGTGGATTATTATTATTATGTTTATGAAATGGAGGATGAATGAAAAATATATATTTTTTTTAATTCATTAAAGTTCAGCACGCTAAAATTAAATTAATATTTTTGATGGATTTATTTTAATTTAAACCTTTTTGTTTTAATGTTTTCAACTCAAAAAACGCAGAGTTTCGTATTCTCTTATTTTCTTTTTAAATAAACTTATTTCAATCAATAATTTTTGGAAAAATTATTTTGAAACTCAAAATTTTGAAAAAGCAAAAAAACAAACTCATTTTTGAACAGTTTAATTTTTAATTAAGCATTGTTAATGTTGCTTTCGTTTTTTAATATTTTTTTTATTTTTAATGAATTTTTTTTTAAATTTATCACTCCAACCTTAACCCCTTCCCCTACTATTCAGTTATTTCTTTTGTCAGCCCAACTCTAGGCCGGCCGTCTAGCGCTTTGTCACACCTTAAGCAAATCACCCTTTATATTTGCAATCAACCTCAATCATGATTCTGTTATAATGTAATTGTCATCATCGTTTATATTTATAAACTTAATTATGGGATTTATGTCTTTGTCGACATAGCAATAGTCTCGTCGTGTCGGTGGGCGTCGTCGTCGCGTCATAGACCTAAGGGTTTCACTTGTTGCGTTGTTAATTTCCATCTTAATTGCTACCTTAAATTAATCGGCTTTGATGGGAAATTAACTGAAGATTAATTTTGCGATAAAGCAGCTAGAAAATGGAGGGCGAAAAATATACATAAGCAGTTTCAAAAGAAACAAAGTAAGAAATCACCTCTTTGACTAAGGTGACCGTATATTTTTGAAGAATAATATACAAAATATTAAAACTCCAAGAAATCCATTATTATAATTAATATTTATATTTTTCTATTTCATAAGTCTTGGTCTCGATCTCGGTCGAGAAGAGACGAGACTGGCTTTTGAGCGGACGAGACCGAGACGAGACTGTATATTTGGACCGAAATTTACAGAGAGTCTAATAAATTAAAAAATCCAATATCAGTTAAATATTTTTTTCTTTTGCACGTATTCAAACTATAATCGAAAATATTTCGTTCCAAAATTAACAGGTTGTCCAGAAATCGTGTTTTTCGGAGACGAACTGAGACGAGACTTAATTAACACGAGACCGAGACGAGACTGAAAATTTTCGATTTTAACGAAACCAAGATGAGACTTACAAAAGTCTCGCAGAGTCTCGTCCCGTGGCCAGCCCTAATAAAAAAGGATTAAATAATTTTACTATTCGTATTTTGGCAAAACTGCTCAAACTTTTTTTTTTATTTTGGTTGGGCACACGAATCTCAAATGCATTTTACCTGACCATTGGGTTTCTGTTCATCACCGACAGACTATTGGACAAATATTTAACATATTATTTTTTAACAAGTTCCATTTAATAAAATTGATATAATTAAAAAAAAAAAAAAATCGGGTGGCACAACGGCTCATAAAGAACCAGGGCCTAGTGACTAACAACTCGCAACCATTCCTGTGTGCGCCTTTCGACAGGAATGGAAGGGACCTACAATTTTATGCCGAATCCGAACGGCTAGACGAGAAGCACTTATTCGTGACAAGTGATACTCTTGGAGGATTTGTCAATTCCTCGCAAGAGGCAGTAGCCCTGAAAAAAAACTTTTTAGTTTTTAGGTGGACGAGGCTGGAAAGCGATCCCAGACCTCCAGCGTGACAGTCGAACGTACTAACCATTACGCTACGGGCTACTACTATAATTTTATAAACTGTTTAATTCAGAACATAATGGTCACCATAGAAATAAATAGCCATTTTTTAATCCACTTTATATTTAAATTAGACAAAAGGAGTACCTACCTAGTTGATATGCGGTATACCTACCTATATATACATTCCGGTCAGATATTTAAAAGTGAATAATGGGCAAGTAAATTGAATTAATAGAAGGGGCTAGACGCCGGCCGCGCCATCTTGGCGAATACAATAGTTCAAAAGAATTTTCCCATTATAGTTTGCGTGATTTGTCCTCATAAAAAGGTGAAAATTTAAGTCTAATACTGTTAGCATATATGTATATAATTTAACCTGTATAGGGTAATAAGGATGAATTATAATTTTCTAACAATAGACCTTTTATGTGTTTTAGTTTCGAGCAGATTAGGTATACCTACATATTTGCATATATTATATTTACTTTTTGAATAAATTTAGCATAACCCAAATAAACCCATCTACTTATTTATTCATATAGCTTTTATGAATATCATAATTCGTACATTTTTCTAAGTACAAACATTCTAAGGTCATGTATATTTTATAAAAAAAAGAACATGGATTTCAATTTTTAATATATAATTATTTTATTCTTTGTTTTTTTTTTTTTTTTTGTTTAACTAGACCCAAACAACAAAATAATTTAATCAACAAAAATGTTAAAAGGTTTTTTTTTAATTGATAGGTAGGTATAAAGTTTTGGTACAAATAAATTTGCATGCTTGGGCTATTGTTGTTATAGGGCCTTTCAACAAAGAGTGATAAACATTTAAATTCACTAATTTTCACTAAATTTTTACTTGCGATATGTGCAAATAAAATAAATGTGTAGGTACATTCAAAAAACAAAAATTGATCCTGAGGTCAGTCCACCCTCTTATTGTATTACACCCCCAGTTTCACAGTGGAACTTTAAACTCTACTTTTGGTTTAAACTTCAGTTCAATAATTTATTCAGTTTCACAGTTTCGTTTAAACCTTGAATTGAGTTCAATTTGTAGTTTAAGTTAACCAAGATCCTTCTGCCGTTTAAACCTAAGTTCAACATTTTTGGGACCACTATACATAATACATTATGGAATTTATTTACTTATTTTTCAAAATCAATTCCATCAGCAAATCTACATTTGTCTGCTGTTGAAAAGTTGTTGTTTCTCTTTTTTTTTAACAATTATTCGTATATTTTCCATTTTTTTTTCTATTAAGTTACTTGAAAAAAAAAATTTCGACAGATTATCAACAACCCAAAATAATTGTTGCTGTTTCGCGTATTCTTTGCTTCAGAAAAAAAAAAACAAAACAATGTTGCCAACTTTTTTTCAGAAAATCTAGTTAAACGAAGTTCAACTGATCTGAAGATCAGATTTCACTGTGAAACCGGAAGAGGAAGAGTTAAACCAAAAACTTAAATTAAGTTCAAGATTCAGCTGATCTTAAGTTTAAACTCCCTCTGTGAAACTGGTGGTTAGGGTAAAGGTGTCAACAGTAGATCAGGGTACAAAGTGAATCGTTTGCTCTAACACTGTCACTTTTTATTTTAAAATAAATCTGAAAAAGAGAAAAGAACATATTTTTACTTCCTCTCACATCAGACAATAAGTCTGCGTTTTCGAAGTTGGTTTTCCTCTTTTTCCTTTTTTCATTTAATTTATTTATTGTATAATTATACTCTGTAAGATACAATATTTTATAAACTAGAGCAAATTTCAGTAACTTAATACTATTTTTACAATTTTTTATTTGCGATCTTATTAAAAAAGTGAGTGATACCTACTCCTCGATGCATATAGGCTTAGTAATTTTTGTTGATTTTTTTACTGTGGGGAAATAGTTTTTAAAATATTAATATGTTTTTTTTTTTAAAAGGCCCCAACATGGTACACAGTGGATCAATTGAAAGTGATACACAATGAATTAAAGAATTTTGTATGAATTTTGATTTTTTTTTTTAAATTATTTTAATTTTTAAGTTTTCTTATTTATTTTATTTATTCTTTCTTTAATAGTTTTATGTTTTCTTTATGCTTTATTTACAGAAAAAAGTAATTTCATCTAATAAAAATAAATAACTTAAAAATAAACTGCCATTTCTTATATTCGAAGAATTTTCCCATTTGTTTGTTGTTTTTTATTAAAGAAAAATTAATTGATTGGTTAACTTAAATATATAACTTTGAAAAATACAAACTTTTAAAATGTAAAAATGGATTTCTTATCCCTGTTTCATTATGTACCATGCAGAGATTGGCTTTGTTGTACACCCATGGTACACAGTACCTCAACCTGCACCCTTAACCACCCGCGCAGAAAAACATTCTAGTTTTCAACATGGCACTAGAGAGTTTTAAATAGATTCTGGCAAGGCCCTTGCTTGGCTGAGTAATGGCCAAAACTAGGGCCTTGTCGATTATGAACCCTTTTGCCTCGTCAGAAAAACCACTCTAGGCCCCGGACCCGGAGCAGCAAAAACAAGATTTGTTCATATTTTTGTTAGAAACAGTAAAAAGGTTATTTTAGTATCGGTTGTGATCCGATAGTAATAACTCAGATCAAAAATAAAAACCTGAATAATAGCGCAAATTTGTATGAATTTAATACGATATGAACGGCCAATTTCTTGACAAAGTTCTAAAATCAATTTAAAACTCGATCTAGTAATTCTCGGTTTATTTTTGAAAATCAGTTTTTAAATTATTTAGAACTCGAGCATTTCTTCACTTCAAATCATTTCCCTAAAACTCGGTCTAAAATCATTATTGAGTTTTAGAACTATAGATCTCGGTTTAGTGAAACTGAGTTCTAACGTGTTTTTTAAATTTTTCGTAGCACCCGGTAGATTGTTTTGACACAAATTTCTGACATTCTATTGACAAATTTAACAATATCTATCAGTTTTGCTTTGGCGGTAACCTTTTTTGGCATTTTATATTTCTGTTATGCTGTCTATTCATTTGAAATAAATACCACATTTTTGTATTTTGTGATATTTTTTTTATTTTCGGTATTTTAAAATTGGATTTGTGTGATTCTGCGTTACTATTCGTGTTATGATTTTTGAGGATGGTGTACAAAAATGTTATTAATAGCCCTTCCACACTTCCCCACTATGTATTAATACATGTCAAATTGAAAATGGGAAAGAACTCCACGCGACTGCCAAATTTGTGGGAATGAAATGACTTTTCATAATTTGCTTCCACACTTGCTTGTATTAATACATTAAAAAAATAAATCGGGTGGCACAACGGCTCATGAAGAACCAGGGCCTAGTGACTAACAACTCGCAACCATTCCTGTGTGCGCCTTTCGACAGGAATGGAAGGGACCTACAATTTTATGCCGAATCCGAACGGCTAGACGAGAAGCACTTATTCGTGACAAGTGATACTCTTGGAGGATTTGTCAATTCCTCGCAAGAGGCAGTAGCCCTGAAAAAAAAACTTTTTAGTTTTTAGGTGGACGAGGCTGGGAAGCGATCCCAGACCTCCAGCGTGACAGTCGAACGCACTAACCATTACGCTACGGGCTACTATTAATACATTACCGTAAGTTAAAAAAAAAGTGTGATAGAATTAGAACCATTCCTAAAATTATTCATGTATTAACTCATGTCAAATCGTGTGGGAAAGAATGTCGGGTTGTGTAGGCTGGGCTTTCATATTTCGTTCCACACTACTCTACATGATTTGTTCCCACTTTTTTGACATGTATTAATACACAGTTGGCTAGTGTGGAAGGCCTTTAAGACCGGGAACTATATTAAGTGAGCATGTGCAAAGTGCATCAATGTCATGGGTAATGTGATGTAATGCATGATTTTGCGGAAATCTTTTTGGAACATGGATATAAGTAAAAATAGTACCTTTCATTTTGATGCAGTTTGCACATGCAACCTTTATGTTTCGGTTTCCTTTCCTTTTAAGTAAAAAAATAAGCTCAAAAATCAAAACATGCAAAAACCACCAAATGAAAATTTAAAACCACCACTAAAATAAAAAACAACACCAATGAGATGCAACAAAATTTGACATCTTTTTATTTCAATTAAATAAACAGTGTTTCGTTAGATGAAGCGTCCTTCAACAAATCGTGTGCATGTCTCAGGTGCAAGTTAAGTGCGTCGCGAGATGCAACCATTTGCAAGATCTTATCAAGCGCTGAAAAAAACAAAAGTTTGTCAACGCATTAAAAAACAAATTAAATTTTTAAAATATACCTAGTAAATGCACTTCTTGTGTATGCAACTTAAAATAGGTGCGATGTCAAATATACTTCGCCACCTTCAGTAGGATACCAGCAGCACTGATATTCTGCGAGCTCGCATAAATAAACATAATATGTAATTCCATTGCACAGGTGCTGGTTTTGCAATGAGTTCTGCATAAACCATACACTGCTGCGTAATCTTTGGATATGTTTCAAAATTACATCTATTTTATCAACTTCGAACTGTACACAACCCAAACTAATGAATGTATTCACCTTAAATTCACGCGATTAATTTTCTTGGAATTTAACATTGAACATTGCACGATAATGGTACTTGTGTAGGTACTTGCCAATTTGTCCCTAATTGATTTTAATTGCATTCCTTTTAAATGTTACAAGCTTAAATTTCGAACAATATCAAGTGTTTTGAAGAAATGAAAATATTTTTAAACCGAGTTCTAAGTTCCTAAACCCTCAAATTTGAAGGTCCAAATATAACAAAGTTCTAACTCAAACTAAGATTTAAATCGGAATTATTTTGCCTTAGAACTTGAATTTCTCGATAAACCGAATTTTAAGGGTTAGAACTTTGTGAAGAAATTGGCCGTAAAGCAATTTTAGTATGATACTGGGCATTTTTATAAAGTACTCTTATTATCATATTATTTGATTTAGTATCGTGTACAAAAATGCGCTTAATTTTCTTACAATAATTAAAACTATACTTCACAGGATCATTCCTGTAGTGAGTCTTTTTTTACTTTTGAAGAAAAGTATAAAAATGCACTTAATCTAAACTACATCCCACCAAAAAAAAACAACCGGATATGAACCACTTGAGATGAACCATCTGGTATTAAATAAATATAGTTTAAGACAGTTAATGATCCGTTGGGAGGTCTATCACCAAATACCCTCATTTTCTTAAAAAAGTGTTCTTTTAATCCACAGGTCAAACGAGTTATGGTATCAAAACGGCGCATTACAGCGTTAATTGGGTCATCGAGCCAGGATGCTTGTGACCGCCATCTCTACCTTCCTAAGACAATAAATTATAATTTTTGATTAATTTTAATTTAAAGTTCAAAAAGCCTTTGGCGGGGTGGGTGGTTGAAAATAGAGATTTTCGAAAGTAAATACCTATATGATTATCTTGGCAGGATTTGCAAGAGCGTGCAATTTTTAACTTTTTTTTTAAACCAAAACTGATCAATTATAATAAAAGTTAAAATTTGTATTTTTCTATTCATCGATCCAATTTGTTTAGTTAAAATTTTGCATATGTATCAATAACGATAGTGCTTAGTCTGATAGGATGCCGAAAACGTCCAACAAGTTCTTACTAGCGAGAACCTCACGAGAGTATGAAACATTTTCCTCGTCTAAATTTTACTTACAGAAAACTAGCAAGGGCTTGACGTATATTTGACAAGTTTTCCTCGTCTAGATTTTCCCTAAAGAAAACTGACTAGTGCCATGTCGAAACTAGACAGAAACTGGGCATTTTTCCAGCCGGGCACTGATCGATTGTCTTCAAACTTTGGAAATAAGGTTATTTGGGGATTCCCTAGAGGGGAATTTGAAATATTTTTTAGATGACAAAAACAACGGTATCTGCCATACAACCAATATACAAAAATTGATTTATCTCAAAAACGCTCTAACGATTTTTAAAAAAATTACGAGGTTCTATTATTACTATTATAAATATTTAAAATATTAAAATATTTATAAGGGTTATTAACGGTACCTGTCGCAAAACCGATTTTTAGGTTTTCAAATTTCTCGTTAACAGCTTCACCATTTTCAAGTAAATTTTGTATATAAGAAGTTCTGTACTATTTTATCAATTTTGTCCATGTACAATTTTTGGATTTAAAAAAAAAAATATTGAAATTATTTTTTGAGAATTCAATATCTTGAAAACGGGTTAGTGATTTTTTTTAATTATGTGTAAAATTGTATTTTATTAAATACTAAAAGTAGGCATACCAAATTTGGTTTTTATAGATAGATAAATTTTTATTATTTCACAATTTTGTTTACAATTTTGTTTGTCTGTATTTTTTACATAGTAATGAAATAAAGACAATGGGGCGTATTCATAGTCATTTTAGACCTGGGTCTAAGTTAAACACAGCTTTGGTTGAATTTTCAGACGTTGATTCATTATAGTTTATCATTTCAAAATATTTGTAGCTTTTTGTGTAGTTTACCAAGTTAATTATCTTATAAAAATATAAAACCAAGAATTTGTAATTAAAATCGGTCTGTATTCATTGAGCCAAGATTGTCTTAAACTGTAGTTTAGTTAAACCTGGGTCTATCTGCGTCTATGAATATGCCCCAATGGCATTGCCGTCTGCCTGGTTGACTCTTTTTGAGGTCATTAAATAAAAGTATATAAGACCAATTAATTGATAAGCTTAAAAAAGTTTAGAAAAGTATGATAATTTTAAAAGATACATTAAACTTTAATCATTGAAATTCATTTAAAATTCGTAATCTATAGTTTTTTACTGCTTTGAGGTACTTGTTAAGAGTTTCCCAAACGGGCCTATTTAAAATAATTTCCACCTGTTCCATGGTTAGTGAAAGGCTACCAAAGTGCGAAATCTGAATTCTTTATAAACAGGACAAACAGCTAGAAAATGGAAGCAGTCCTCTTTTGCTTTACGGTTACAAACTGTGCAAAGGTTAGTGCTAGCCTTGTAACATTTAAATTCAGCAAATCCCCCCTTGCTCTACAAATTAAAGAAATCACTTCTACACTGAAATCATCTCTAAAGTAGTTGTTGCTTGCAAGATTGTAGTTAAGTTGTGGATAAATTACTCTTTTGGTAGACGATGTTGCTTGTTGGGTACTGTCGTTGCGTTGAGAATTATTTACAATCTACCGCCCCTATTAAACCATATAACTGCTTTTTCAAAGTAAAGGTGTCTGCATATTGTATGTTTACTTCCACCTCGTTTTTTCCGGCCAAAATACTCCAATCCGCAACCCAGTCAGCCTTATTCTCGAGCGCGTATTTTGCAAGAATGTAGCGTATTCTCGTTGCTGGATAGGATAAAACTTTTAAGACGTAGACAAAATGGAGCTTTAAAGTGAGCACAAAAAGAGTTGGTAAGCCTGTTTCAAGGAGTAGTATGTAGTAAGGAGTATTCTTAGGAAGTTTGAAAAGTTTTTTAATGAAAAAACTTCTTCAAAGGGCTTATATCCCCAAGTTTGACAACTATAGCACAATACGGATACGGACACTTAGCTCATGTCTGATTTGACAGATAATTAGTTTTATCCTTCCGCTGAACGAATATGGTTATACGCTTGAACAACGCTGGGAAATATTGCGACATTACTTTGCCGATTTTGCCAAAAAATCATCTTTTCAGATGAAGCTCATTTTGATCTTGGCGAGTATGTAAACAAGCAAAATTGTCGCATTTGGGGTACAGAAAACCCGCACGCATACATTAAAAAGCCGATACACCCAAAACGAGTCACTGTTAGGTGCGGATTTTGGTCCAGAGGCATAATTGGGCCATTTTTCTTCAACTGAGCAAGGACCATGTTGAACGAATTTTTGTTCGCAAAAATTGAAGAGGAGGATATTGGCAACATTTGGTTTCAACAGGACGGCGCTACGTGCCAAACAGCCGAAGCTACACTCGATGTTGATAATGCATTTTCAAAAAAAAAAAAAAGTTATTTGGCGGACCCTTTATAAAAAAAATAATTTTTTAGAACCACTCTAACGATTTTTTATTTTTTTTGTTTTCATAAATTCATATTTATCAAAAAAATCAGATGGCATATTTTTTTTAGCTCTATCTGTTTAAGATCTTAAAATAACAAATTTATAATAATTTATAGTTATAATTTATATTTTAAATTGTTTTCAAAACTTTTTTGAATGATATCATACTGTTATGGAACCAATATACATATATGTGTTCATTGTCTATTTCAAGCTACGTTCAAGTTGTTAGCTACGAGAGCAAGTTTGTGCGATCCAGTCGTGCCCTTTTTTTAATTTGGTATCAAATTCTTTTAATACATAATTATGTATATATTGACTGGTGTTTTTTAAAGAATTTTTTTTGAACCAATAATAAAGATTTTTAAAAACATATTAAAATTCTTGAAAACGAGTGCAACAATTTTTATAAACATTTTTGTGAGTGCTATAATCTTAATACAATCTGATCTACCATTAGATAAATTATAACCTTGAGACGATTTTTGCTTCTTGAAACCTCCCAACGATTTTAAAATGTTTGAATCATCAATGGAAATTTTTAAAGAAATCATTATAAAGTATATTTCGTTCCTGTCAAAACAATTTCAGAAGTGGTTTAATCAATTTAGGTGCATATCTTTTTATGTCGGCTTTTAACATTTTTTCAGTTTAAAAAGTTAATTGATTACTTCTTCGAATTTCTATTACATTATTTAAAAAAAATATGCATGATTGCCTACCTAATAAAAGAAACATGAATAATATCGTTAAAAATGTTCTCTTTAGCTGCGCTAGCTAATATTGATACTAAGTCTCACATCAACCTTAAACTTTCTACAGTAAATATAATTGTTTACTCATTGTGGTCTTAAATTTTAATTAGGAAATCTTTGTATGTATATCCAGTCGACAACCATCATATAACGGATGTGGTGTATGAACCTAAAGCTATGTGTTGTGTATGAACCTTAAACTTAGGCATAAAACAAAATTTTGCACACGCCTCACATCACATCAACACCATCACCCATCACCTCTCTCATATTATCATATAACCCAAGAAAAAAAGTTTATCCTTCAAAATGAACAAGAATTACATTAAATTTTTGCAGCTAGAGTATGAGGATGCGTAAAAAAAGTCAAACAGAAACAACTTTCTGGAATATTATGTAAAATATGCTTTAAGTATTTTTTCATTTAACCGTATATACATTTTCACAGGGAATCAAGTTTTTTTCATTTTTTTTTTTTAATAAAGCAAGATAACAACCAGAAAATGCTTATAAAAATTTGTATTCCTTACCTCTGTCATATTACCATCTATATACCTAAAGATTCATGTTATGGTTACTGTCTACACACCTTAAGCATTCATATTTCTAAGTTGTTTTGTATTTTACAAAAAAAAAAAAAAAAGGAAAAGCACCATATTTAAATTGACACAGATTCGGATTAACTTCCAGAATGCCACAAACATTTTTCGAAATGTTCAAAATCATTATTATCATAAATTATTAAATAACATAATTCTGATATCATTTAACCCGCATATAAACTACTGTATGTCGAATAGTTCAGATGGTTGATATTTAATGGACTAAAATTGTTATATGTATACATTTTATATATATTTTTACTTTTTCTGCCCAAACTTCAAATCGTTAATTATTTTATTGATAGACATTAATAACTTATTTTAAGATTTATGAGGGTAGAGAAATCAAACTCAAATGCTAAGGAAAAAAGTCAAGTGACCAAAACCACACCGTTATGACACATACTGTTTAGTGTAGGTAAGTTAATTTAGTTTGAAAATTTGAGTTTTGAATTAAATATATAGAGACTTAATTTTTTCGTTGAAAGCTGTACTTTTGGACTTGGGTGTTATAAAGTTTTTTTTTTTTTGTTCCTTTTACAAACTCATTGAAAATATATATATGTATATATAGTATACCGACCCATATTACGGCTGGGCCTTAGTTCCTTAAAAATAATTGGAGTTAGTTCATATCAAATAAATCACACTTTTGGTGGGAGTTATAGTTGATTTGGAGTTATTCAGAATGTTATGCAAAAAATAAAAACCTAGCTTTTGAAAAATATCCTATAAATCATTGTTCAATTTAAAAATTTTGATGTAAAACAAACAAAATTATTTGGCGTGTTCAGGAAAGGGAGAATTGGGAGGTCCTCAGCAAAAAATCTCAGTTTGGCTGTCAAAATACTAAGGAAAAAAATGTTTGACGGAGCAAAATCTCCGATATATCTCTTTCCTGAACTCGCCTATTATACCCATTAAAAAACCTTTAGATACCTACTTGACTTTTAGAACAAACAAACGAAAAAAGTCCGCATGTAAAGCCTATTTAATTTTCGCCTTAACGACAGTCTCTTTAATAATGTTAGTTCATATCAAATAAATCACACTTTTGGTGGGAGTTATAGTTGATTTGGAGTTATTCCAAATGTTATGCAAAAAATAAAAAACTAGCTTTTGAAATATATCCTATAAATCATTGTTCAATTTAAAAATTTTGATGTAAAACAAACAATATTATTTGGCGTGTTCAGGATAGGGAAATTTGGGAGGTCCTCAGCAAAACATCTCAGTTTGGCTAAGGAAAAAAATGTTTGACGGAGCAAAATCTCCGATATATCTCTTTCCTGAACTCGCCTATTATACCCATTTAAAAACCTTTAGATACCTACTTGACTTTTAGAACAAACAAACGAAAAAGTCCGCATGTAAATCCTATATAATTTTCAGCTTAACGACAGTTTCTTAAATAATGTTTGTTGAATTACGCGGAATCGAAAACTCTCTTCTGACGAACTTTATTATTATATTGTCCTCTTACCTCCCTCCCCCCCCCCGATATTCACATTATACTATCATGATGCCTACCTCATAGAATCAACTCTGCAAATAATATCTACCAATGATGGACATTAATCGTTCTTGATGGTGTTGCTATGATCCGCACCTGTATTTTATGTTTGCATTCACATTAAGATATACTATACACTAATAAGGAAAACATCGATTTGATTAGAGTGAAAACCAGAAACAGAAATATCTGAAATGCTGCATCTTGTTGTTTTGTTTTTGTGTCATAATTTTCTATTAATGTATGAACTCTCATAATATGTACCATGTACCTACACGATATACCTTCAACGCTACCTAACCTAACTGGTAACGAACAAGGATTTGCGTTCATTAAAAAACTTCGCATAAAAGCCATTAGTGCAATGCTGGAAAAAAGTTGGTGGTACTGACTTTTATTTCCTCTTTTCCGCTAGTGGTTCTTGTGGTTGGTTTCACAGGAAATTGTTTCAACAAAAATATATACAAATAAATACAAGGTGTTCTTAAAACAAACCTATTGGGAAAAATGGAAAGCTTCCAATTTAAATTAAAAGTGTTATTTCTTCAAAAGTGTCTAGCCAGCTCTGAAAATGTTTGCTTGCAACCAATATGTATGAAAAAAAAAGTAATTATTATTAGCACTTTGTTATTTTTTGACTATACAAATAAAACTGATAAAAATATTGTTATTGTTTGCGTGCAAAATAATGCTCAGCTGGCTATACACTTTGGAAACAAAATATGGCTAGTAATATCTATTTAGATTCAAATTTTAAATTCAACAATTTTTGGCCGTTTTTAACTTTCTATTGGAAGTTATTGTAATTGGCGCGATTTGCCAAATTGAAAATGTTTACATATCTTCACGTTTTGAGGTCTACAGAATCAGAATGCGTTGTTTACAGAAAGATGTCTGTATGTGTGTCTGTACGTACGTTTACTTTTTTTCGTCCACCATATCTCGAGAACGAATATAGAAATCGACTTCAGATGAATTTTATTTTAATGATAATAACATCATATCGTGCTGAAAAGGTTTTCTAACAAATTCAACTAACCGTTTTTTTGTTCCAACAATTAAAAAAAAATAGTTTTAAAATATCATTTGTCTCAAATATCTCGAGAAAGGAAAAAGAAATCAACTTCGGATTAATCTTATTCTACACATAATTACGTAATAAAGAAAAAATGCAACGAACCCTTTTTTTCTAAAATAAGAAAAACTGTTGTAAAATAATTTTGGTCTCAAATATTTCAAGAACAAATAATGATGCAGGCTCCAGTATATTTTGTGTACAAAACATATTTTTTTTTTTTTAATCCAATAGACAGTTTTTTTTTTTTGAGCAAACCCTGTAAACAAAAAACTACTTAATACTCTTAAGAAATGTTTTTCACCTCGAATATCTTGAAGCAAACAACAATATCGACTTCATATTTTTACCAAAAAAAAATGTATATAGCAATACCATCTATATGTTGTTTAATCTTGAGATTTTTAAAACCACCCTTAGAAAAGATTAAAATAAAATGTTGTCAAAAACGACTTTTCAAAAATGTTTTAATTCGAAAAAATTTGTACACTCAAAATCGTTTCAAAAAATGTGCTTTCAGGTTAAAGAGATATTGGAGATTTTGCTCCGTAAAAAGCTGAGCAAGCGAATGCAAAAATTTTTTCCTAAAAATGATTTATTGACCAATTTGGAGTTAATAATTGTGATTGGAAGTGATTAAAAATAATCTTTCCGTCGGCTTTTTTTGGTCACTGTAGTTTTTGCAATGAAACAATTAAGTTACATTAGCTTTCCCGACGTTTCGGCAGGGGTTGCTGCCTTCTTCAGGGGAACTTTATTTGGACAACAAGAAAAAATATATTGTTTACATTATAATAACAATAATTGAAACAATACAAAATACACTCACTTTAATAAAACTGTGTTTAAATTTAAACTGACATTTAAAATTATTGTATCTAATAATTGTAATATTATTTACAAAAGTAAAGAAATAAACACTTCAAACGAAGTTTAGTCTATGGAATTTAAACAAGGAGTAAAGAAACTGAAAGAATACTGTGTTATGATGAGACAAGAGAACAATAGATGGCAGAGATGTTTTGGGTGTCTTGTTTTCTGTTCATGTTGTTGTTGTTGTTGATGATGTGTAATGTTTCTAGGGTGTATCGTTTCGAAACATGTTTCTCTGTCTGTAGGACTTTGACACCTTCAAAATCTGGAGAGTGGCCGTTTTCGATACTGTGGCTCGCTAGGGCTGTCTTTCCAGGATTGTTTGATTTGATATCCGATTTATGATTAGAAATTCGCTGTTTAAGAAATTGTTTTGTAGTTCCGATGTAACACTGGTTGCATGGTTCATTAGGTTTACCCTTACAATTTATTTTGTAAATGACATCAGTAACTTTATCCTTATCCGCTTTCGTTTTAAGTTTAGTGAAAAGGTGACTCAGAGTTTTATTTGATTTGAAGGCCAGGCGAACATCTGTTAGTTTTTGGTTTATCACTTCTTTAAAATTCTCAGTTAGTCTTGGGATGTAAACCAAACTTTTGTAGTAACCATTATTCGGGTCTTTAGTGTCTTCGCTTGGAATTTTGCAATTGTGTTTCTGAAGTAGACCACGAATTATAGAATTTGGAAAACCATTGTCACTCAGGATTTTTTTGATTTTTTTCTCATTGGCAGAGTGAAATTGTTCGTCGCTGAGTGTGAAAACTTTACTGACGAGATTGGATGCAGTGTTCATAACTATGTGCCTCGCTTGGTTAGACCGAAAGTTGACTAATCTTCCCGATGCAGTATGTTTTTGGTACCAGTCAAACAATAGACGGTTGTTTTCACGATGGATTTTTACGTCCAAAAATGCTATTGACCTGTTATGTTCCATTTCCACAGTGAACTGGATTTTCGGGTGGAATCCGTTAAGGATCAGCTGCACTTTTTCAATGTTGCGTTTGTCCATCACGGCAAAAATGTCATCCACATACTTAGCAACAAAAGTAGGCCTTTCTTCCATTCCACTAAAACATTCATCTAGTACGTGATCAAGTACTAAATCTGCAATCGTGGGTGACAAGGGGTTGCCCATAGGCATGCCAAAAATTTGTTTGAAAATGTCATCTTTAAATTGTAGATAGTTATTTTCCTTGAGGCAGAAATCAAGGATTTCAAGAAATTTGTTCAGATTAATTCTAGTGTTTTCACTAATTATTTCCCATTTCTTTTTTATAATGGTGATGGCTAGTTGTATGGGAATGTTTGTAAAAAGTGACACTGCATCATACGAAACTAAAACATCATTGTCTTTTAATTTTATTTTTTTAGCCTTCTCAACAAATTCAAATGAATTTATAACCGAGTAGCTTGATTTTGCCGTCGCGCACTGTAAAAATTTTTTCCTCACTATTTTGAAAGGCAAACTGATATTTTTTTATGAGGAATCCTGTTTAGGCAACTGAGATGGGTGAGGCCCTCCGAAATCAACCTCGCTTGAATTTTGCATTTGACACTGAATTAATTTAAGTACACTCCCCTGATTTATGGTATTTTTTTTGCCAATAGTCTGTTTTAAAATAATTGGCTTAGATAATTAATACCTCCATACCGAGAGAAGTAAGGGAAAAAGTTTGACAAATAAGATTCTTAGAATTTTAGAAGCTATTACAAAAAAAATCAAAAATGTACTATTGTTAATAGCTTGAATTAGTGACTTTTTAAGGCAAATATATATAAATGATTTTCAAGGGTACCAACGCAACGGGAAGTTACTATAGTGTGGGTCGCATCCAGCTTCCTTTTTTTTAAATTTATCCTCTTCAACATAAATCAAGTACCTGTTACTCAGTCGTGCATTAAATCAAACAAAATTCAAAATTATTGGTTCAACTTGTATTTAATACTTTCTCGTTAACGATTGAACCATTAGTAAACACTCTCTATTGGTAGCTACATTCTATTTGTGAATTTCAACAGAAATTTCATGCGATCTAATCGTCATGCATATGTTAATACCATTTTTAATAAATAGAACCGAATTTTTTGACAGATATAGAAACTAAAAAGTTTAACGTAAATTTGCTTCAAGGAAATCACCGTCAATTTCTGAGACACCCTTTATTCGTTTAAAAATGAAGGAAAAACTTTATATTTTGTTCTATATTTTTGTGTGCATCGCATCGTCGTGTTTCCTTTTACCGTGTTTATGGGATTTTAACTGAAAAATTGAAAATAATTAAAATTTAATTTAAAAAATTCAAGGTATTCTGTTTGTAATGTCTGCTACAGGCGAAAGTTGATATATCATGTATTGACATGTTGCATGAAATAATAAATTCATTGGACTAAAGACGTAGAGTGTAGTTTTTTTTCTGTTGAATTCATGTTGAATGATCCCTTAGTGAACTTTGATGAAATGTTTTTCAACATAAATATGTACATGGGTAAACAAAATAAAAATCATTTATGGAAGGATGGCAAAATGTCTTACTTATCTCTGTTCAGCATATTGTGCGAGAATATTTGGTCAAGCTAATAGAATTAAAAAATAATTTACACTTGAGATAGCTTCAATTAAAAATTCTCGGAATAGTAGATTTATTAATGCATATTTCTTTTGGTCCGACTTTTCACTTCTTGGCAATATTCCAAAAGCTTTCATAATCCTTAGCTATTCGAATTTGTTGTTTCGAGAGTGTTTTTTGCTTCCTGATTTAATTAAGAGAAATGCACTTCAAACACATGAATATGCTTAAGTGATACAAATCTGAAAGAAAACATTTTATTTAAACGCTGATGTTCGTTAGTGTGGTGTGGGTGTGCTCAGGAAAATATGTAAATAAGAATTTTCATAAAATGTCATTGAAAAAAGAGTGAGTTCGAAAAACTAATAGAAACCGACAACAAGTCAAACAAAATGTATACGGGTGGATAGTTTTTAATTATATGGTTGGTAAAAGTGGCGATCTCCAGCACACTATGTCAGTGACACAATAAGCGATGAAGTTGAGATGAAGATGAGTTCAAAAATGCAGGAATGCAGCAACACTGCGAAATTTACTTTCCATTTCTGCAGACAAATACTGTCCGTTAGAAAACATTTCTACTTTTTTAGAAGAATTAATGTTTCCTCTCAAAAATGGTATCAAATTTTACTAAAAAATTACATAAATAGTACCATTTTTTTATAACTGTATTTTGCAGTGATGCAGAATTTCTGCATTTTTGAGCTTGGGTCACATCAGTAAGTGACGTAGATTGCTATAAATCCACCGTCCGTCGACCCTATAGACTGGCTGGAGGTATACTCAAGTTGATGTTGTTTCAGTAAAACCTTTCAAAATGTATACATATATTCAAGAGTAGGAACATTCCACAATTTATTCAATCATCCAGAACAAAAACTGGGAATGGATGAAAGTATAATTTGTATATTGCTTAACAATAGTTCAGTCTCTAAGCAAATTTTCTTGCATCTCAAATAAAAATGCATTTTATTTGATATTTGTATATATATTATTGATGACTATACTTTTTTCTATGTATTGTATAAAATATCAACGATCTACCTACTTGTAGAAAATTTGCTTCCCATTAAACAAATTTAGCTTGGGGTATTTTTATTCAAAGCTCATGTTTATCTACGAGTATCTTCCTACAATATATTTTATGGTGATTCTCTTGGGTTATCTTAAAATACTCAATGTCATGTCGATGGATAGTCTTTGCTTTTGTATACATGTTTTTCTTTAGTTTAAATATCAATTTCAATTCTTTTATATTTTTGTTATTTTAAAATAAATAGATATCTTCTTTGAATGTGTTCTATGGTAGTATTTTTATTTATTTTACATTTAGCTATTCATAGATTTATGTTTGAAATTCTTAAATTTGGTTGTATGCATTTGTTTTTTCTTCAAACAGGTATCATTTGCACGCAATTTTAATACTAAACACATTTTAAATTGTATCCTAATGAAGTTTTGTCGAATAATGTGAATTTGTGTATCCTTAAACTATAAATATAAATTGGACTTCGATTCAAATTATTGGTTATACAACTCACAACTTCGTATATATAGGTAAGGGATAATTTATGATATTATGGCATGTATAAAGTTTATTCAGTATTATGATTTTCCAAATTTATGTTAAACCTAAGGGCATTTTTAAGCTAAAACAAAAGGCAAACTATTTTAAAAAAAGTTTTTCACCTTGAACTTCAATAACTTATGGTCTTGAAAATTGAATTAGTATACCACTCCTGATCATGTAGCCCGTATCGTAATGGTTAGTGCTTTCGACTGTCACGCTGGAGGTCTGGGTTCTCTTCCCAGCCTCTTCCACCTAAAAACAAAAGTTTTTTTCAGGGCTACTGCCTCTTGCGAGGAATTGACAAATCCTCCAAGAGTATCACTTCTCACGAATAAGTGCTTCTCGTCTAGCCGTTCGGATTCGGCATAAAATTGTAGGTCCCTTCCATTCCTGTCGACAGGCGCACACAGGAATGGTGGCGAGTTGTTAGTCACATGACCCTGGTTCTTCACGAGCCGTTGTGCCACCCAATTTATTTTTATTTTTTACTCCTGATCTGAAACCAGACCTTTTCTTGCACTAAAATAATTTCACACGCAGAACTTTGATAAACACAAATATTTACCTAATTGTATTACTTTACAAAACCAATTAACGACATCTAGGTACACATTTTGCCTTTTCCATTTATATATTTCAAAATCAATATACAAAAACAACTTGGATTTCATGCATAACTACAAATGGCAAAAACCCCAAAAATCTTATTGGGTGATAAGTAAAAGAGGAGAATTGCTCCATTACCATTGTCACCAACATTTTATGGCCTTCATAAAACTCTGCAATTTATTGGAAAACCGCATTCTCTTAAAAGACTTTGTCTTTGTATAAAATAATTTTTCAATAGGAGTCTTTCAACTGGAAGAAGAACACAAATTCAACCGCACTCTACACATAGAAACACACAAAATACTTCAATACTAATACAAATGTCTGTAAAAAGAAAGAGTAGTATTCGAGTATTCCAGAATTATTTGTGTATAGAGGTTTTTAGGTATAAATTTGCAATGAAAACCACAAGATAATTCTACGAATAGTTTTCAAAATCTGATGGATAAAATTTTCCATGAAGATGCTTAGCTCTTTGTGGTTAAGTTTTTGTTTTTTCTTTTTTGATTCAGAGCAGAGCAGTTTTGATAGAAGATCAAGTTTTAAAAGAATGATAGAAATTTGTGGTCTTTTATGTTGTATATGCTTATAGCTCAAGTTCAGAATATTTGTATTTTGTAATTGAAAAAGTAAAGTGTCTCGTTTCTATCGAAATGTGCATCACAGATCCGGTTGAAATGAATATTTTTGAACTATCATATCATCTGAGAAAAGGCTGAGAGAATTTTTATTTTCTGGGAATATTATTAAGTATATGGAATTTAATATAAATATACAGAGATTAATAGGTAGTGTAGTAATAAAACACTCATTATATGAAACACTTTATAAACATTGAATTAAATATATATATAAAGCTGCCGGTTATAAGTAGGAAAATAATATAATATGTATATTTAAATAAAAAAATATATAATATAAAAATATAAATTGAAAAAACCTAATTGTTATTCAGCCCTTTCGAGGTATCCGTTTGGAGAAATTTTTTTTCCGATCTATTCGAAATCGGAGAACTTTCTACCGAGGTATCCGTTCCAATTAACAGATCGGACAATGTTCCGATAAAATGTAACGACTATCAACACATAGCGATGAAGTGCGTTCAGTACAGAATTTTTGACAGTTGTGCGTTAAATTTCTTCCGAAATTCTCCGACAGAAAATAGTTGCGGAATATTTTAAGAAAAGTAAGCAAAAAAATATAAATAAATATAATTTTGTTTCGTTAGCGAAATAAACATCGAAGAAGGTTCAGCAAGAGAGGTTGGTTGAAATAATAAATAGATGATAAAGCAACACTATCCATTTTTGTGGACGAATTTATAAACTTTTAGACATCACAAAGATTTTCATTTATTAAACTGATCCGGAGGTATTTGTCAAATGAATGCGATTGTATGCTTCAATTTTGTTGTTCCGAAGTGGATACCTCGAACGAAATCCAAGTTCCGATCGGAACGGACTATCGTTTCGGAACTTTTTTCGAACGGATACCTTGGTAGGGCTGATTATTCGGACGTCTTAAAGTAGGTATATTTTATTTGATTTTAACAAACATTTAGGGTGCTTATATTGTGTTATTGGTTCATTCAAATAAAACAAACCTTTCTCTTCCAACTGAATTCGCCAATCACATTCGCAGACATTATTGAAGGTGCATGCGTAAAGCAAAGTCAGATCAGACAATAGTGTCATATCTACCAGTAAAAGGTCCCAAATGTCTTAAAACTAATCCGTATGAACTTACAATTTTGTCTTACAATATTGTCAGAAACGTCTGACAATGAAATGTTCAGTTATCTGAAACTAGACTGTAGACAAAATTTGTATTAGGCGTGTTCAGGAAATAAGAGAGGGTCTCTATGATTTGAAATTAAGGCACATATTTCTTGACTAACCCTGCAGTCACTTTCCAATAAAAGTTCCCTTCATTTGAAGGCAATTTTTCGACAGCTGACCAATCACAGACTAGAAATTTGCCTTTGAATTTGTAAAAATACTAAAGCATATCACAATTTGATATTTACAGTGGTGGCGGCCTAATTAAGAACGATATTTTTATAAAATTTTAAAATGCACAACTTTATTTATGGCGAATTGAGGTTAAGAAGTGGTTTTATTAATAGCCCATGACTTACGGTACACTCTGAGTAGTGTTTAAAAAATATAAGCATTAGACAATTGGGAGGAAAAAAATAAACTTTAATTTAACTCTTATTTCGTCTGGCAATATAATTAAAAACAGAAACAAAAAGTTGTCATAACATTAAAAATCTTTTAAATTTTAATATGTTAATGTGAATATATTATAGGAAAGCCTTAATTTTTTATAATTTCAGACAAAATTCCTTGCATAATTTCGCATAAAACATGGACATAGAACATTCTGATCAAAATGTTTTTTTTTTTTACTTTAACCATCCATTGATGACTCCCCACAAGTTCTCGATAGAATTTATGCCCGAGCTTTGGACGGTCTAATTTAAAAAATGACTTCTTTTGAATACGCAAACACCTTCTTAGCAATCCGTTGAGGACTTTTTGGATCATTATCGTCCTTAAAAACATGACATTGCCATGATTTCAAATGAATAAGACTGCATAACATGTTCCTCAATGTCAATAAACTTTTTGGTCAATTTGAGCGTTTTTTCTAACTTATCGACAATACTATTCCAAGTCAATGCACTCCAAAATAAATTTAGTTTTATCCTGTACTCTGTACCGTCTTAAGAGTGTATTTTTGATTCAATTTTTTGCTCTAAGGGCTTCTTACATCAAATTTACTTTCTAACCTGAACTGAAATAAGAAATCATCAGAACAAGAAATTTGACACACTTCTCAACCTCAACAGATTTCCCAAACAAAAGTTATGCATTTTAAAATTTTATAGATATATCCTTCTTAATTAGTCCTCCACCACTCTACATTAGGTCTGTTCCCCAACCTTTACCAAAACTTCCAATTGTCAACAATTCAAAATCTTATTCGACAGACTTCACAAATTTGGTAGATTTGGGCAGAAGAGAGCGCCCAAGAGACATGCAATCCATTTCCCCTCCCGACCAAGACATTTCTTATGGCAGGCATTTTTGGTCTGTCAATTTTCAGGTTGAGGTTGTTTTGCCAACAAGCCGTTTCAAACTTTTTCGGCAATTATGCATCCCCATCACACTTCAAAGATTTGACAGACTGATAAATTCTGTCCGAAAATCTTGAAAACAAATTTATTTGTAGGCATACATTTCAAAAAGGATGTTTTAGTTTTTAGCACTTGTTGAGTATAATATACCATATACTAAGGATATTGAACACTTCATAGATATCACGCGTGTCTTTAATTTTCTTCAGAAAACTACCTAAAGCTATCTATTCATTTCAATTTGTACAAAACAGAAATTGATATTTCAAGCAACCCACGAAACTCATTATTAGATTTTTGCTTCTGCCCACGCCCTTTAAATTAAATAAACGAAAGCGAAACTTCATCATCTCTATGACGGACGTTGCGTTGGTAGTTTTAAAAATAAAATAACATTTTAAGAACCTCACAACTTAATTATCTATATCTACTACCTACAATTATATTTATGTATGTACATTCATACTTACATACATTGGTAGGTATATTTTCCCTTTTAGCAGTAACTTTAAATTGTCCAACTATAGCTATGTATGCATGTATTTTGTGCATATATTATAGCATTTATTTAAAACATCAGAATATTATAAGCTTTTATGTCCTTGCGCGGCGCGGTCATCCTTTGTATTTTAAAAGTAAATAACACACAAAGTACTCAGAAATGCTGACAGCTAAAATTAAAATGAGTGACGGCTTAAGGATATTTTTTTCTTTTTTTTTTTTTTGTTCGTATTCATTTCGTTTCAAATTGGACAGATTTGGAATTTGGAATGGAAGCGGATGGCACTGTTGGCAGTGATTTTAATTGCGATAGAATATAACGATGACGATGAGATTTCAGTTCAAACGACATAAATATGGACAGTGATATAATTTTCAAGACCAAAATAGTTTTATTGATTTGTATTTTCTATTTATACCTGTTATGTATTTTGTTTCTTAATATTTCAAATGAGACTTTTTGAAGTTGACATTACGGCGGGTTTCAATTTATCCATGTAGCCAGTGTTGGCAGTGATTTTAATTGCGATAGAATATAACGATGACGATGAGATTTCAGTTCAAACGACATAAATATGGACAGTGATATAATTTTCAAGACCAAAATAGTTTTATTGATTTGTATTTTCTATTTATACCTGTTATGTATTTTGTTTCTTAATATTTCAGATGAGACTTTTAGAAGTTGACATTACGGCGGGTTTCAATTTATCCATGTAGCCAGTTTCTTCATTACTTATTTACTTACTTTAATAACCCCTAATCTTATTCATTAACATACTCGTACACTTACTTAAGCGCCAATGATTTTATGACCAAAGTTAAATACATTTTTCAAAGTTTTTCAAATATAACCTTAGTTTTCGAGTTGTTTATTAGCCTTAGCTTTATTTTTTGTTTAAAGCTTATTTTGTAGCTCGTACATCACAATCTCATAATTGTACTACCTCAACGACTTTTACGTTACCCAAACAAGACCAGCGCAGCGGTTTTGCTATAAAAGTCATTAATTTGAAACTTCTTTTTCAAAAATTTTAGTGCATCTTGAAAAATAAAACCAGAAGCTTCCAATTTCTGTCCAAAGAAGGTTCCTAGTTCTAGTTTTATTTTTTTCAAAAGCCTGAAAGATACATATAAGCTATCTTACATTTCCTGTCGGATTATAAGACCTCGTTGAATTTACATGCATATATTCAACTCACAAGCTCTTACATAATATAATTAAAAATGTGATGATTTGAATTTAATCTTGTAGACAAAGGACTTGCATGAGATTCAATCAATCCAGTAGCTCTTTTTAACTTATGATTTAAAAATGATTTAAGTTGCCAGATTGTATGAATCTACGAATAAGATAAAAGACAGGTACAACTTTTAAGCTTTTATAAAAATACATACATGCATGTGTATATATGCACATACATGACAAATTGAAAATAAAATAATGTGAAGCAACCGAAAAATATGATAGGTTTCGAATATTTTTCGAACACTTTTCCATAAAGCTTATGATTTATTTAAAGTTCACAAACTAATAAGAGCTTGAAATCAATTGTATCTAATTCAATTGTAGGTATCTTATTCGTTAACCCTTCAGAGCTTTCGAATTTAATATATTTTACATAGTTCACAAATCGAAACGTTATTTTAAACGGAATTTAATCCCATCCAATTCGTAACATATTTTTGAGCTTATGAATTAAATTTTTGAATGCAAAGACCGGGCAAAGCTTATTGTGGCCTAACACCTTATATATTTTTAATATTTAAAACAATAATTAGCAACTCTCGTTTGAACATTTTAATTCTTGATTACCTACACAATCACATTTATCTAAGGAATTCTTTTATATCAAACGAGATACTCAAAAAATTTAAAATAAATTTATTCTTATTTTAAATTACATAGCGATTTAACATTATCCTCAAAAAATACGAAAAATCGTTGTTTTTATTTATTTTTTAAACAGGTAGTTAAGAAACAACTCTGAGCTCAGAACCAGATCCAGAAAACCAAAAAAACCTTCGAAAAGCTTAGGTTTCAAGGGAAGAAAATTGTTTCGAACAGTATTAAATCCATATCAACAAACAAACAAGATAAAGAAGAGTTCTTTTTTGTATTGATTTTTCTATCGCCAATAAGTTATTGTTGCTGTTCGTCTGGACAAGGGGTGGACCACTTTTAAGAATATTTTTTGTATTCAATGTTTTTAATTTTAGCAATAATCGGTAGGTGGTTATTTATTATTTATTATTATTCGTTATTAGTTATCATTTTTTGTCTTGCAAGTGAAATGTGACAGCTGAAAGCCAACACTTTCTTTTAAATGTGATTACAAGGTATTGCCAGGCCAACAATTACTCCGCTGAATGAATACAATTCGCTCCGGATGTTCGCATTTTCAGGAATTTAAATTTTAACGGTTTGGTCGGTTAGGTTTTTGAATTATGTTTTAAAATTTTAAAGAGTAAGACCAATATGGTAATATAACTCTAACACAATATCAAAGGGCACGGTAGTGCCCAGCCAAGTTCTGGCACTACACCCTTTTACATGATCAAACTCAGGCGATTTTCGACCCCCACCTCTTACTTCAGTGCCAATAAAGCCAAAAACTTCAAACTCACAAATTTGCTAAGCTCACCAGGTTAAGTCAGCCCACCAAATTTCAATTCTTTAGCATCAGTGGTTCCCAATATATAAGACTGCAGACAGATCATCAACATTTTCGAGCACTTCCCGACATCATAGAATCTTGCAATTTCGCAAATTGAGCACTTCTGTTTGTCATAGAATGATGAAATTTGGTAGAGCGCTAGAACTTGAACTGCAAACATAGGCTAAACTTTTAAATTTGATATATAACTTTCATGGGGCGTGGTATCCGCCCATTTTCTCAGAATTGTTATTAATTATATCGATCACTTTTGAATGTTGCAGAATAATAAAATTTGGTTAACTGGAAGATCATGTGGTCAGTACAAAGGAAATATTGGAAAATTTTAAATTATCCATTCAGGGGCGTGGCACCCACCCATATTCTCGGAATTGATATCAACTATGTAGAGAAATTCTGATTGCCGTAGAGTGATGAAATTTGGTAGAGCAATAGGACTTGATATGAAGGCAAAGGGGAAATTAAAACTTTGAGCGGTGTGGCGTGGGAACCACCCATTTTCACAGAATTAATATTAAATATATTGAGAGCACTTCCGATTTGTGCAGGATTATGAAATTTGGTAAGGTGGTTAGTTTTCAGGCGTGGGTATGCAAAGAAAAAGTTGAAATCATGAACTTTTTTTATGCAGCTGCGTTGCATCCACCCACTTTTCCTGATAAAAAGAATCTTTGCAAAAAGTAGTGAAAGCACAACAAAAACATAAATGTTAAGAAAGGAGCAAAGTCCTCCTATATACAAAAACCTTTGCGTAACAAGTCAGCCGTAAAAAGTAGTGAGATCTAAAAGTAAGCCAAGTTCTAAGTTTATTAATGTTAAATATCAAATATTTTAAGTAGAGTTATATGGAAGAACCTTAAAATATATCAGAGAAATCTGTTATTTAATGATTACTGACTTAAATTGAGTTAGTTTACTTGGCAAGTTTTCTTTTCAAAATTGAGTAAGTAGGTCATAATAAAACTTGCCAAGTAAACCAACTCAATTTAAGTCGGTAATCATTAAATAACAGATTTCTCTGATATATTTAAGGTTCTTCCATATAACTCTACTTAAAATATTTGATATTTAACAAATATTAACTGGCAAATTTCCAGTGAAAACTAAATTTTCCTCGATATTCGAGAAAAATCTTTGGCGCAAAATTTTAAACATAGCTCGTTTAAGGAATAAAACCATCTCTAGTTAACGTAGTCGTTTAGTTGTGAACCCTTGTCTAACTTTTTATTAATTTTAAACAACACGTTTAGCAACTCTTCTAACTAAAGTGCACTCCGCAACGTTACGTAAGCAAATTAAGGTTGAACAGACACACATTTGACAGATGAAGAGAAGAGACAGCTATAGAACAACAACAAATGTTCAAATTAAACAAAAAACTTCAGACAAATAATTTTAATTTAACTAGGTGCGTGTCGTTAATATAGATTATGAATGTTTTTAGTTTAAATGTTTAAAAGAAGTCCACTCGTATTATCCCTTATTCTAAAAAAAAAACTCAAATGCATGGACAATATTGAAACATCTTTTTAAATATGTAAGTATCTACGTGTATGTTGGTTGATATCTCTTGTGCGGTTGATGTTTGTGCCTTTCAATACATTAATAAATACTTTTCATTTTTAACAAAGCTGTAAATATCCAGAAAATAAAATAAAATTCCGAAATCATTTTGCCAACCTACGCCTTTTGTTGTTACACATTTATTTTCAAATGGTAAAAGTATATTTTAAGAAGTTAAACAAGCGATTTGCTGCTTTTAAAGTTAGAAGTGGTTTAACGTTAAAATATACTTTATGTCGTTTAAAATTACCAAAGAGTTGACTCTCGCTTTAAAGAGTTTTTAGAGCCGACCCCCATTTTAAAAGTGATTTAGAGCCGGTTTTAATTCTTTAAAATTTTGCGCCTTTTAGTTTTATTAAAAGTGAGGCCAAACCAAGGAGAGAAAGTACATCCATTATCATTTACATTACATTAGGTAATTAGAATAATTCAAATTCAGGTGAATTTGCGTTTCCGTTAAGTACTATATGGTAGGTAAACCGACCAACACATTGGGCGCATTCAATACAAAATTTGACAACTGCTGAAAATAAAGTACTTAATTTTTTGTCGTTGAACGTAAAATTATATGAAATGTCAGTTTTGTATAGAGAGTCTTTTTTTATATAGAAAAGCTGTCAGCTGAATTTTCAGTTGGGAATTTCTTGCTGAAATTCAGATGAAGCGTAACTAAACTTTAGTAAACGTAACTGAATGTTAGCTAACTTTTTATGACAGCTGGCCAATCAGAAGCTCCATCTGAAAATAAAGTACTGAAAATGTTGATGCTTTGAATCCGGCCATTTCTTTTTATAAATAGTAATAGCTTTAAATTGTTATTTCATTCAAACACTTGAAGAATAAGAATAATTTTCATAACAACATTTATTATAATTATACACACGTACACTCCAATTCACTCGTTTAAATACAGATTTTTTTCAAAAATCTTTTAACGATTTCTCCATAACCTTTTATAATTATGACAAATCTAATTATAGAATTTAATAAGTGTAATATGGTGATTAAGACCCAGGAAGAATCTTGAATCCTTCTAAAAAATTGTTAGTCATATGGCTCTTTGAACAATTTTAGTCACAAAATCGACCTTATATTTTGTGTCATTCGTTTATTTATTTTTCGTTTGATTAAAATGTGTGGCTTCCCGGACAACCTCATAAAAAGCATTTTTGGTGGCTTTAACTACGGTTTTTCCATTGGTTTTGCTAACTGATAATGTTGAATTTGAGGCTTTTCGGAGTATGCGTTGTCTTTCTTGAGGTGTTGTTGCCATGTTCGCTAGCGGTTTATTGTTTTTTCAATGTTTTCCCTATATCCAAGGTAGCTGCATATACTTATTCCAATGTTGTGACCATCACAGCGACTGCTATGACCATCGTCCTGATAGTGTCGAATTTGAGCATTTTTCTCTTCGCTTAGAATACTTCCTTTTGGAAAAATTGTTAAATTCTTGATGAAATGTCTTTAACTGTTTATTATTTGATTTTGTGCATACTATTTTTAACCATTTTTAACGATTTTATGAGCTACTAGGTTGTTTTTCAAGGTGTATTTAAACGAATGACTCAAAAAATAAGTTCGATTTTGGGAATAAAATTGTTCAAAGAGCCATAGGACTAACAATTTTTTAGAAGGATTCAAAATTCTTCCTGGATCTTAATCCCCATATTACACTTAATAAATTCTATAATTAGATTTGTCATAATTATAAAAGGTTATGGAGAAACCGTTGCAAGTTTATTGAAAAAAAATATGTATTTAAACGAGTGAATTGTAGTGTACACTCCCTGTTCTACACTGTTTGAATCGCAAACAAAAAAACAAGACGTTAAAAATATGTTCGTATTTTCGTTTATTTTATTTTTATATTCACACTAATATATTCTTTTTTATACATAACCAGACCAAGTTTATGAGAAACAATTTCCTTTATTTTAAATGTAATAATAGATGTTACTTATTTGTCTTTCTTTTTTTAAGAATTCAATAAATTGATGTATCTATTTTTATACAAAAATTATCAATACATGCCCCATTTTATTACTATTATAGTAAGAAAAAAAAAGAACATTATTTTATTTTTTTTTTTTTTCTCTTAAATTCCAAAAATTGGTTTATATAATACATTATCATTATAATTTTGATCACATTTAAAGCTATCAATGTATAGCATAGAAAAAAAGCTAAGATCTATAAAAAAGATTGGATGTGTAGTTATGTATGTGCTTCATTACAATGGTTATAATAAATTGTATGAAGTATATAGAATTAACTGTTTTGGAAAAAAAAATACATTGTTACAGGAAGGCATTTTTCTTTAATTTATTATTAATAAATGTTTATTTTAATGATAAATACATTTACATTTTCTTTTATAAAATATGCTCCTTTATAGTTTTATAAAAAGACACTTAGTATTATTATGGGTGATAAACATAAAACTTTACTCACAACATCATTAAATGCATAATTCTAATCAATAATATAAAAAAAAAACAAAATTTAAATAAACGATACAAATCCAAACTGATTTTATGAGTAAAAATGAACAAAAATTAACTTAAGTTTAGTGCAACAGTTCCGTGTGATATTTTGTTTGTTTTATTTTTATTTCACAAAAAAAAAAAAAAAACAGTACACAACTTGTATGTAGGTACATACATCGTAATAATTTATTATAACAAACAATTTATGTTCTTTTCTTTTTGTTTAATTTTAATATAAATTGTATAAAAATAGTAAATATTATTAAACAAAAGTAAAAGCTTTTAGAAATTTAGTTGTTTTCAACAAAATACATATATATTTACATACAAAATAAAATAGGCTTACAGTATTTATTTATTTTTTTTATTTCTTGTTTTTTTTTTTTTTCTTTTATAAATACAAAATCAATAAAATTAGGCGCGATAAATATCAGAACATAATTGGCTTATCCTTACACTGGTCTATCACATAATGAGTGAATCGTTTCAGGAACTTCGGATATTCACGTTTGTATATCGCTCGCAGTGCTGATGCTGGGGCCCATCCGCCAGGATTTACTGCAAAATTAAATTAATAAGTTTTAAATTAAATATGCCTGAGTACAATTTTTGTTACTAATAATAAAAAACCAAATGCTGTTAGTTCCTGCTAATTGCTTCAATTAAGAACCCATCACCATATTTGGACATTTTTTTTTTTTTGTTTTCAATGTTTGTAGAACGAATGAAATCTGTTAGAAAATTTGGATCCGATGGGGGAACCTGGAGGCAATTTCTCAACAAAGTCTATTCTTAAAGATCAAAATAACTAATATATATGTGTTATGTGGCCAAAAAGAAGTATGTAAATTAAATTTGGACTAGATATATACAGGATATATATATGGGAAAAGTGGCAATGTGGTCGATTTACTAAAAAGTTCTATATTTAAGGAGCAAAATGACTCATATTCGAAATCTTTTGGTATATGCCAGAAAAGTAAAACAATGAACGAAAGCACTTAAGGGGAACAACAAAATCACAAAATTATGCCGTTAACATGCCATATTTTAATTTTTTATCAATAGTGGTACACTCGGGCGCATACGCACTTTTTATTTATTTATTTATTTTTTAATTGAATACAACAATTGAGCGAAAGGTGACACTGTGGTCAATTTATTAAAACATCTTGTGGCATTAAAAATTTAAAATTACATGCTTCTCACAAGGCTAATTGTATGCCAACTGACACCCAAAAAGAGATGCATACTGCAATAATTTTGTTCGTCATTAGCATAACTCAATACCATCGTATTTTTTTAATCAATGGACCAAAAGTCACTACTGAGGAATAAACAATATAATATTCTCTCTCATCTAGCAGTTTTGCACGTTTATGCTTCTTGTAGTGACGATTTAGTAATTTAGTATTAATCTACTTTTTAATTTTAATCTACATTTCAAATTATTTTGGTTTGAAATTTCACTTACCAACTGAGCAATATGTGATTTTACACGTCAGATCATCTCTTGTTAGTTTATCGTTCTTTGTTTTTCCAGGTGTTAAATTTGTCTGACACACAAGAATGACTGTTAGGAATATCCGAATGCATTTGCCAGTATTGGGCTATAAAAGAAAATTAAAAATTAATAAAACCGAATTTTAGTTTTCTAATCTAAAATAACACACCGGGTAACCAACTCGTTCAGTTGAATTATTACAAACAATCCATACATCTGTTGCATCTTTTTCCAAATTATCTGTGATTTTCCTCATGTGCGACCAAAATAGCGCATCCCTTTGATTTGCGGGCCAAACTCGTTTGTGTGTTTGCAAGAATACTAATGTTTCTGGAGAAATTTTCTCTAAAATTGTGCAGTCTTCCAATGTAGCTATTTTTGTTTTCAAATGATTTATTGTTAGATTTTTTTTATTTGGATTTGGTTTAAAGTCAACTCACTTTCCCAATCATTTCGGAACTCTGGCATGAAAAAATAATGACACATCTCTCGGGCAGTTACACCTTTTACAACATGACAGGCTTTTAATGGATCCATAACCATGCCATTAACTTCTTCTTCGCGCTTGTACATTTTCATTTCACCTTCATCGGCAAATATTTGCCAACCATTACCACCTTGGCCAACACCTTCGCGGGCATAGTGTAGTTGTTCTTTGCATACTCTATCAATCTGTCAATTTATTCAAAAAAAAAATTATTAATTTCCAATTTGAATTTACTATACATAATGGAACTGAGAGTAGAACAAACAAGAAAAAAAAAACTCACCTCCGGCCAAAGTTCATGCTGTCTTGCAATAGTCCCTGATCCAAATTCATCCTGTCCATCTTCGCTTTCCTTCTGCGCCTGATGGGGTACATTTACCAGGGTTTGTGATAACTGCGATTGCAGTTTCAATTTAACTCTCAATTGCATGTCCTCTTCGATTCGATCCAATCCAGTTTCGACAGCATCAAAGAATTCATCTTCTGGTAGAGTAGAATTGGGTCCTTCCTGTAGATAAGAGAATTTTATTGAATTCATTATTAAATTGCAATTTTTGTGAGAGAATGTCACGGAATGTATGTAATTTGTTGGAATGAGATTCAAATATTGATTAAACGATTGAAACATGGTCGGAGAGTTATAGCGAGTTGTTAATACAATCAGTGAGTGACTGAATTGAGATGAACATTTCGCTTATTTGATAAAGCTTTTGTTTTTTGTTGTTGTTTTTTTGCTAATGCATATTTTTAATTGGTTTGTGTGTTAAGAAACTACAATCAAGTGAATAGATTATTTTTGTTCTAGCAGGTAGATCAACACTATGTGGCAAACAAAAACTATGGAAGCTGAAGCTGTTATACTATAAACATTCACGTTCCGTGAATAAAGTTAATTTTGCATTTATATCTAAAAAATTGGAATCCTTGGTTCAATTCAAAGTCAATTTTATGAATATTTCGAGATTTTTGTTACAAATAACGAGCTGGCCGGGGTTGAAGATTTCTACACTATTTTGGTCGGCAGAAATGGAGGGGACTTACAATTTCCTGGCAAATCCGAACATGGAATGTGAGAGACCCTTAACCATGATAAAAGATACTCTTGGACGATTTGTCGTTTCTTAACCAGAACTCATAATCTTGAAAGAAACATTTTGGTTTATATGTGGGACGGGGAGATTTCCAGCGTGATAACACCTACAACGTACTAACCATTTCACTTTGGGTACTATGTTCGCTTTATTTAACTTTTGAAGATCAAAACAAGAATTCATAAGAGTATTTGGTTGCTTAATAGAAAAATTAGCTACTGTTTATATTTTTAAGCATTTTAAATTACATTTTTGAATAAACAATACGCGTTATGTTATGTTATGTTAATTATTACAATATTGAAAGTAAACAACCACTTTGTTTTGTTTTTTTTTTTTAAGTATCATTATACCATTTTTAGTAGAATCATAAGCCAATAACACTGTCGTCTTATTACAAAGTCGTACGGCCATTTTCAATTTATCACTGAGGCTAGTCCTTACTTGTTAGGGTATGACATTACAAAATGAATTTCTATTCTTTTTAATTTGTTTTCTTTATAAGGCTTCTTTATTCATAACACTCAACTCATACATACATTGGAGATTTTTTATTGTATTAATATTTTTAATACGTAAACTTTCCATAATTTAAACAGAACATAAAGTTTTTTTTTAATCCACATCAAAGTCTAGACAATAATTTATTAAAGAATTTTAAATATCTCAGAAGTATTTCGTTCGTAGGCACATTGGCAAAAATAAAAATTCAAATCAATAAATATATACATACATTGTAGGTATGGCGATGCGTGTAACTTCAAAAGAAAATGTATATTTTGTTTACGATTATATGGCTTCCTATCCGGTGTGCATAATGTATCTCAGTATCGCACCTGTTACTTCTATACACGCATGCAATAAGCAGAGTTGATGATTAATACACATTGAGCCACTGATGAATATAACTTTTAACTTTGTCGTCAATATTATTTAGCGGACGTGATTTTATTTTACGATAGTACCAAACCGAATAAAAAATAATTATTTAACATTTGCATGTACCTACAATTCATTTGGGTTTTTTTTTTTTTTGTAGGTAGGAATCTACAAATAAAAATTATTATTATCAGTTAGAATTAGCTATAGGTATTCAAAAAGAATAAATTCTTAATGACATTTTTTCAGTTACGTTATTCGATCCACGAAATAGATTTTAATGGGAGGAAATGATTAAGTGTGATTAACACTTCTCTTACGTAAAAACACTGCCAAATTAGATTTTTTTCTAATTAACTAATTTTAACAATAAAAGAGTGACTCTCAATTCCAAACAAAGAATTCAAAAATTATTCCACGAAAACTATTAATTAAATTGTTAATTGATAAGTAACAATGTGTTAATTCATAAAATATTTATGGTGAATTAAATATTCTTTTGAACACCAGTATTTGGTTCTTTATTTCTTTAAGAGATTTGATGAGTCAAATTCAAACTAGACTTCTTAAAGTTTTGTGTCTAATGTAGAAAAAGGATAATGTTGAAGAGATTTGTGATTCTTAAGTTTAAGTTTTATATTTTTTTATAGTTCAAATTTAGAGTCCGGGAAATGGACACAGAAATGTATGTCATGGTTTTAAAAAATTTTAAATGAAACCACCTACGATTGTCAATTATCAACAGATAATTGAGGAATATTTAAATTCAATATTAAACATCAATCCAATTTATAAAAGTTTTGGTCATTAAGAATGATACAGATCATATTGAATGAAAAGAAAATAATGAAAAATGTAAATAAATAGTTGATCAATTTTTTTAATAAATTGAGTTTCAAAATTTACAAGTTTCCAAATGCAAATTTGGAGTTTTTCTGCTATTTCCTAGCATGCTGAGTTCTCGAGATACTTTTTCTGTTACTTGTCAACTTTACTGTGAAGTCAAGTTTCTGAAATTTCTTTAAAAAATAAGGACTTCAAAATTTAGACCTAGCATATGCTTGAAATGCAAAAAAAAATTGGAGCTTTACTGCAAGTTGCTAGCACTTTTCGGTCTCGAGATACATTATAAAACTTCAAAGTGAAGTTAGCAGGTCACTCGATTATACCCACTATTTGATGAACTGCAGAATCGGGAATAGAAAAACTGAAAATTACTGCATTTGTCCCATTACTCTAGGAGAAAGTTGCCCTGCCAACCGTACTAACGTTACTTTTTGATGTGTTGTTATGATTTTTATAATATACCGCTATATTTCTGCAGAGCATTATTTTTTTTAATTCAACAGTATATTTGTGGTGCACCTTTTGTCAACAGTTCCCCAGCAAGGGGAAGGTTCTGTAATTATGTGGGGAGGAATGTTTATGCGCGGAAAAACCGAGCTGGAATTAACTCATTGCTGGTGCATGACAATGTTAGACTTCAAGTTGCTAGCTGCTTTAACGACTACTTGCAGGAAGTGCAAATCTTGACCTGCAATAAACCCGGACATGAATCCAATCCAACACGTTTGGGAACTACTTCCAGAGACACCCAATGGGCTGAGATCTGCTCTGATCGAGGATTCGAGCAAAATAATTTGGAGTTTGGACATCACCATCATCGAAACAAACCGTATTATTCACCGTAAGACTAAACTTCTCGAAATGATTCAAAAAGTCTGTGTGACCATAATCTTGTGTTCCATTATTCTGTAAATTTAATATTCAGTACTCCAAAATTCTGTATTTTCAGAATTCGGTATTTCAAAATTCTGTAAATCCAAAACTCTGCATTAAAATTTTGGAAAATTTAAAATACTGCATTGCAATGTTTTACACACTGTAAATGATAAAAAAAAGTGGTGTGATAATGAAAAAAAGTGCACTTTTTTTCCAATTATTAAAAATGTTTGTATCATTTAAAGAATTTTGAAATACAGAATTTTTGAAAAAAGAATTTGGAAACACATGACTTTATTTAAAAAAAAAACAGAATATTGGATTTCCAGTATTTTGATAGAATTTTGAATTTACAGAATTTTGAAACTTTCAAAACCGCATTTTGGCACATTTTGGCCTTATTACGTAAAACGATAACGATCCAACGACCGCTTTGGCAATAGCTGTCCCTATAATATTAATGGACAAGAAAAGGGACAGGTATCGCCAAAACGATATCGTTTGATCGTTATCGTCTTACGTAATAAGGCCCCTGACTTATGACCCCCCAACCCAAAAAATAAAAATAATGATAAAAATGTAAACTGTTAAGTTATGAAGTGATTATGCCCATTTTTTCTTTATTTAAGTCCTTCTTATGTAAATAAACAAAAAAGTATTAAAAAACGTGCAAAATTTCAAAATGCTTCTTTTTTTGAAACTCATTAGTGTAATAGGTATCTACTACTATTTAGGTACTTGTCGTACGTATAGGTACATACTTATTTAGCAAATTATTATGGTTTCGTAAAAAAAATTAAACTCGAGAATTTTATCAAATTTGCTACATATAACGATGATAGGGAAGACGGAAAAAGTTGGTCTGTAAAACTGTCTGTATTCCCGCGCGCCTACAACTAGATTGATTTTCTTCAAACTTGTTACCAACATTTTAAGACTAAAAATAACAGTACCTGCCACTCAGATTTGTTTAGAAAATTGATAGATTATTAAAAAAAAATGTTTGCCTCAGAAATCTTCGCAAAAAATCTGACAGTGCTGAGTGATCTTAGGTGAGATTGTTTGTCCCTCTTAAAAATAAATTTCATGAGATTTTTTTTTGTACACGCCAATTAAATATTAACATTACATGACATGGCGATTCCCTTAGTGAATCCATTTTTTAGTCAACCATCTTGACCTCTAAAAATCGGCTTGATTGGCCCAGAAACTTGATTATGGCTGTGAAGTTACATAACCATCGCCGCCGCCGCTGCTTTCATTGAATAAATATATGCTTTTTTCTGTTTAATATCTACCACATAAACAACGTGCATTCGGTCAAAATAATGTTGTCCAGCAGCTGCGACACTGTGCTTGTTATGTACGCAGCAGTAACTGCATATAACTATATTACTCGCTTCGGCTACCGTGACACACTTCGCTCCATTCAGACCATAGTACGCCGCGCCGCCGCACCGCCGCACCGCCGCCGGCCGCTGCGCTATGCTGAATGTTGATGACATCGTTAGACTTATACGATAAGTACTTTTTGCTCACTTACCCACACTGTTACTGTAGGTAGGTACCTACACAGAATAATTTTGAATTTAAATTACCTACGGTTTTAAATGTCAGTCATGTTTGATTATAACAGGTGTCTGCTTACTTCGTATACTGTCTAAGGTACATACAACACACTATTATCAATGACATTCCATTACTTTATTTTTCGATCGGAAGAGTGAACTTGAAATCAAGTTAAGCTACATAGGAGTAGGTAGGTACATGTTATTTCTTCTATGACTAAATTTTGTTAAGACCTTGAGGGAGTTGCATCAGAAAACAATCAATATTTATATTGAAAGTTAAATTGATCTCGTTAGGACGTTGGCGGTTGCGCCAACTATATAATTAGGTATATTGAAGTTGTGTTTCAGAACTGATTGCTTTATTTTCAAAATTCGGATTCACGAAACAAATTTAAATACGATGCATTTGATGCCAACCTTAACATCTAATTCTAAATCCACTGTGTCAACAAAAGTCTTTGCTTTCCTTCTATTCCTTCTCACTAGTGCCGTGCATTGCATTTAAAAGACCTGAGATCTTACAGGCATTAATAGTTAAAAGTTATTATTATTATTAAAAAAGAATATACATACATATCTACCTGCCTATTTCAATGTTTCCAGTCTAGTGACTTCGAAGTAATAAATGTTACATCGTCAATGTTTTCGTTTTTTTTTTTAATATTTACCAAAATTTTATTCGCACATGTTGGCCTATTCATATTTCAAAATGACGCAAGTGGCTAGAACAATGTGCTTACCATTTTATACCTACCAGCCTACCTTCTACGTACCAAATAGTGAAACACTTTTTATTTCAAATAACATTCTATGTACATGCATACATACATATGTACATATTATAGTTATCCGATAACCGAATATTTAGGTGACGTTGATTGCGTTAGGTAGCTTCATATTACGTTTGTGCATTAGGTTGGATCAAATTGACTGAAGTTGCTTTGATTTTGATGATACGGGTACCATGAAAAATTGGTTGCTTGTTGCACAAAAATTGGCAAACAATTTTAACGTTTAGAGAAATTTTAAAATTATACAAAAAAAAAATACTAGAAATCTTTCTAAGAAAAAACTATTTTTTGTAACTTTATAATTTTTCAAAAAAGCACTATATTTTTTTTTCCATCCGAACCAAAATTAATTTTAATTTTCCATAAGATTTTTTTTTTAAGAAACGATTTTTATCTTGTGTTGAACCAATCTATACACACTCTATTTAAAACACCACCCTACATTTTTAATAAAACATTGACGTTTTTTTTAGGGAAATCTGTATAATTTATATGTAAGTACTAATTATTCTTTTTTCGTGATGTTTTTTAAAACAATTTTTAATGCTTAGTGTATTGTTATTAATTTATTATACATTCTTTCAATCAAAAGAACGTTATCACGTTTAACTTTAAAAAAAAAATTATAATAAAACATATCCCAAAACCCTACATCGAAATTAAACATTATTTAAGTACTGACTATCTTTTAAACGGTAGCTTTTATCAATAAAGCCGTTGGCATTTTTTTAATTTGGCATTTTTTTATTTTTTAAATTCGAAATTTAAATATGACTTAGAATTTGTTCAAGGTTTACCGGTTATAAAGTTATGCACTCCTAAAGTTTTTCTCATTTTTTTCTAGGCAATTTGTATGGAAGAAAAAAATTAACGATGAGCGACATATGTATAAACGTTAAAATTTTAAGTCCATTTCTTAGACAATTTGTTTTTGAGCCACAGTCAACCAATTTTTTATGGTATCATCAAAAAAAAAGCAAATTCGTCCAATTTGACCCATCCTAATGTTTCATATGTATATTATTATTCGTCAGAACACACATTTGATGTAATCATAACCATAAACGCACATGAGTGATTCCATATATAGCGCCCATCAATTACAACACAAAATATTAATTTAAATTCAAATACATTGGCGCAATTTAGTATATACGCTGCTTAGGCATTTTAAGTATGATAAAAAAGTGTATTTTTCTAATTTTAAACCTAACATATTACAAAATCGCTATTTTTTCTTTTTAGTAAAGTACTAAATCCATATGACACTTGACGTTCATAAATGTCAAGATGAGGTCTGTTTGTGAATTTTTAGCATGAGCTGTCACTTTTTTGGACGTTTTCAGCTGAAGTTTATGAAGCAAATTAATGGTGGATTTACATGTATCTGCATTTGGTTTCTGCACAAAAAAAGGGATGCCAAATACAAAATGTATATTTGTTCGATAGAGAGAAAAGATCAAAATGCAGAAGAACTTCGTTTCTGCATTATAGGAAAGTGCCATAATGCAGAAATGAAGACGAACATGTTCATCTTCCTGATGGTTCTCTTTCAATCGCTCGGATTTTTTGTATACATCTGTCCTGCTCTACTTTTCTGCATTATGGCAGACGAAGATACATGTAAATCCAGCATAAATTAGTATGATACTATGTAGTTAAAAAGCATACTTAACCCTCCATATACGTGGTCTCAGCATATGCGGTTTCGCTTTTACGCGATTAAGTTTTTTTCCGAAACTTTCTATGCATGCACGGTGATTATACGCGATTCGTCAACAATTCGTGGTGTAAAAACCTTGAAAATTAATCACCAAAACACCAAACTTGGAAAGGCGTTAAATTTGTTCAGCAGGACTGCTTAGCTCGATTGCGACATATCGGCTCATTTTAGAGGAAAAAGAGGAGCTGTTTAACAACCGAGCATCTTAAAATTTTTCAAACTTATAGGTAATGATCATTGGGCTGGTAATCAAGCTTTTTTTTCTGTTATGGATTGTTTTGTTTTTTATTTTCATCACTTTAATTTTTATGTCTCATACATTTATTGTTTTGTGCAAACGATATCTCTATGAGGTTAAAGCAGTAACCCATGAGAACGAGAGATATGCCTTTATTGAAAAATCCAGGTCACCTATAGAAAGATGGTACTATTCGAGGTGTATCTATAATCTCAACGAAAACAACTATTTTAGTATTAGGTACTTACAATAGCCACATCACAGGAACCATATATAAGAGGAGAGTTACTAAAACTGAATTTATGCCACACCACAGCGAGGGATCGGATATTTGCAGTACCTGTAATTTGCGGGAGAGGGATGATAACAAAAATTTCATTTGTGTATACCCGATGCTGTCAGATATAAGGCGGGTCCACTTCGGAAAAAGGACGCTGCAAGCTGATGACTTAACAAATTATTTGAATGGTTCTAACTGGATACGCCTACACAAATTCTGTAATTAAACCTTGTTATATAGGTTCCGAATCTACGCCGAAAGCTTTTGATCTAGGTTTATACATGTATATTTGTTTTCACTAAACTGGCAATAAAAAAAAAACTTTTGTAATCTTGATTTAACTAATCTAAAAGTCTCACAAAATTTTGTTTTTACTAAACTTAAAGTCCTGATTAGTTAAATAATTTAATAAAACTTGCTAAACATTAATGTATTACCTAATCAAAGTAAAAGTATGTTTATCTTTATTAAAGCCTAAATAATTTAAAAATTTATTTTTGTACCTAAACATATGTAATTAAAATATAATTAATTAATTTACTTCGTAATTTTGTTTGTTATATATAAAGCCTCTCAGGCAAACGAAATTTACCTGTCATGTCCTTATTATACTTATTCAAGAATTTGTCAACATTGTTAACTTCTACCTATCATTTATCGATCTATCTATCAATCTATCTATCTATATATCTAGTATCGTACTAAATCCAAATGTCATTTTAACACTTAAAAATGTGAAAATGGGTATGTTTGTGAGTTTTTCCAGTTGATCCATAAATCGGTATGTGTCACAACCGTAACAAATAAATGTTTATTTTATTAATATAAAATTTGTGTTAAACTCATAATTTTTGGGATACAAGAAGAATATAGTGATTAACTATCAGATAAAATGCCATTCATTCAAAGTGAGGACGAATTTCAAGATTAAGGTAACATATCGGCTTTCAAAACTTAATGTTTTTGTCTTGTTGTTGGATAGTCCGTTGGCAGATTGGCCTAATTTCTTAGAAGTATTGTTGTTTCTTTTCAAATAATACCAAAAATATAAACGAATATTATTACAACAATATTATTACAATAATTGCAATATTATTACAACAATATTATTACAATAATTATACAGCATTCCTACAATATGTGTAGGTACATTTTTAAACTCGGAGACTCATAATGCAACTGATTACTGATTTTTTTTTGTATTGAGTATGAATATTGTTACTATTTTATAAAAAACCCTGAGCGTCAGTGTCACATCCGTTACAATTCTTTCGGTGGTAAGTTTATTTAATCTAAAAAAAAGTAGAACTCATAAGTTTAAATGTAAATAACTGCTTGAAGATTTCTAATTTACTAAGCTAAGTTTTTAAAGAGACAGATCGACAACAAAGAGATCAGAAATTTCACTATCAGTACTTATTTATCTTGCGGGAAGACGAATAGCTGTCATTTATATATTTAACCATCAAAGTTTATCTGCCTCGAGCTATCAAAAATTAACAAACAAAAAATAACTTTAATTGCTTGTCATTAACAATTGAATCCCAAATTGTTTTAATAAACAAACAAAACTAGACATGTGTATGTATGTATATTTCTTTATGGAGTAAAAACAGATGATCTTCGTGTATCATCTAATCACATTAGAATTATCCAAACAAACATCTTATTACACTAGAATTATCCAAACAAATATAAAACAAATTGTGATCAATGTACATTATGAGCCCACCACTATCGCTCGATTAGTCATTTTACAAAATTACGAATTCGTTGTTATTTTATTTTTTTGTTGTTTAGGGTAAATAGGAAAAAAGAAAAATATAGAAATAGGTAATTCAAAGGAACTATGTATTCAATTGGTAGACATATTTGGCATAATAAACTGATACAGGTAACCTACTTAATTATTTTTGTTTTGTTGATTATTTGAATAATTAAATGACAGAATTAATGAAGTGAGCCGAATTTTAATCAGTCCCGTATTTAACTTTGGACTTTAGCTCCATTTACAATTGACAAATAGGTTCAAAAGATTACATACACATTTTGTCTGTTTTTGAAAAAACAAAAATCTTTTGAAAACGGAAGTAGACAGAGACAGAAAATAATTACGATTAAATGTAAACAAATAGACCATCCCCAAACTGTTGATTCTAATTGTGCACATGGATGACGTGTATCCTTTTACAACAACAACAACAAAAAAATACCACTCCTTAAGATAATTTAATAACTTTCTGTCTGGCGATGGCGGCACAAAAACTACTTACAACACTTCCACTTTTATTTCGAATTTTAAATGCTTTAGTTATGAATCGAACTGATGGCATTATTTAAATTCCAGCTGGGTAAATTAATTAAACAAACAAAAAAAAAATATAAAACAGAAAAAAAACCGAAACTTTGCACTAAATTTGCGTTGCACAAGTTGTTTTTAATATTTGCTCACGTTATTGCAACAAAAAAAAACATATAACTAACGACGTCGACGACGACAACAAAACAAAGACCGTCTTAACCGAAGCAAAGTGAGTTCAGCACTGAATACTGGGCAGACAGAAGAAGAATATCTGGCGCCGCTATGCAATTTTCCTAAGGAATGGAACGCGCCAGCAACTACTATCCAAACCAACGAAACAGCATATAATCCGAATCCAACAGCAGCAGATTCACCTCACCATCGACATCATACTCATTACTCATGCGTCATGCCACAATCATTATTATACGGGTGTTTGGGCGAGTGGGGAGGCAGAGCTCAGCGAGTTGATGTTTTATCTTTTGAGTCCCTTATATCACAGCCACAGCCACTACAGGCGAGGGGGTGTACTGTACTGTGTTGTTGTCATTGATATAACGAGGCCATTTAAAAGCACATTAAGCTTTCTTTATGCTCTATATTTCGAAACCAACTTGAAAGATAAACGGGGATGATATGGAAGAGATTGGCAAGCAATGGGAGCACTGGAAGTAAAGGCCGTATCCAAGGAGGTCACTTACCCCCCATATTAATAAACAGAGCTGTCGGCGAGTTATCATTAACTCGTGGATTAGGAGTAAAATTTCTACCACTTACGAGCTAGGTAAACCAACAAGGAAGGTAGTTTAGCGAAGGGTTAAAAAAGAAAAGTAAATATACGTTTTAATTCACGAGTTATCTCTTAATCCATGTTTACACGAGAGCTCCAAAGTTACAGGTGAGTTAAGCGCTGTTTTTATTAATATGGCTGTTAGGGTTTAAACTGAACTACCAATTTATGTACTGCCTTACAGGTTGCTTTTGTAAGCTTCTATAGATTGTGTATAAAGCTTGTACTTAAGCTTAATGTGTTACATTAAATTATGGGCCAGACAAAATAAATATTATCAAACTTTTTGCAGAACAATTTACAAGATCACCGACAAATGGAAGTATGCATAACACCTTTTGGTTCAAATCTATGACGGGACAAGACATAGAAGATGTATGTTAACCATGGAATCATGTTATGAAAATGTTGATAGGGAAGTGAGAAAAACGTCAAAAGCTAAAACAAAAAATCAAAATTTTCCTCAAGGCAACAAGCTCCTTACCAAATTGCAAGCAAATTTGTCCATATGTTAAGGATCTGATTTGATAAACACCTGAACTCATCGGCATAAACCATTTTTTTGGTTTTCTATCATCGCAGACCCGTGTCTGAGCTGCTTCAGATAATGTTCAAGCTCAAATATCCCTTTGTTTAACAACTCACTCCCCTCCACCCCTTCGAAATAATTTTCTGACTGCGGCCTTGCCTGGACTATCCTAACAATTAGAGCAAAAACAAATTGGGGGCAATGAACGGTTTGTGAAAATTAAATTTTAACCGATTACACCCCCACAGGGCATGCTAAAAGGAGCTTTTTCTTTTAAAGGGTATCAATCGAAAGAAGGGGTTGATGGTTTATAATGGGTGTGTTTGGGAATTCTCGAACTCTAATGGTTTTTATGTATGTATGTATATCTCTATTTGTAATATATTAAAGATTTATTAAATTCACGATTGAATATTTTTGAAGTGCGGTAGACTTTTGAAGAAATTGATTTGAAAAAAAAAAGCTTTCATCCATTGTTTGAATTATTTGTAACGTATTTATGAAGAAAGTTAACACAAAAATCTTGCTAATAGTCATTCTTAAAAAGGTGACAATTAAAATGTTATTTTGTAATTGTAAAAGCTCATTAATTAAAATGGGTGAAGAACCTGTAACAAGGTTTATCGCCAAGGTGTAAATACCTATGCGAAAGTCATTCTTTTTTATTTATTGTTCATTGGTATTAATTGATGTTGGTTTGTTTAGAAAAAAAAAAGTTTAATACAAAAAAAAAATAGGAAGGCGTAATGAAATAGAACGTGAATTTTATGTCGACAGAAACAATGGAATTGAAAGAAAGCTGTCGTTTTGTTTAACTGAAGTTTTTTTTGTTTAATTTATATACATACATAAGTAGGTACTTATTACTTTTTTTTTATTTAATTATATACATAAACCAGTTGCTAAGAACTTAATAGTTTTTGTAATAGTAAACTTCACTTTGTATTGATAGACCTCATATAAATTATGTCACTGTTATAAAATACGTTTTTAACGATAAGGCATTGCCATTGATGCATACATTTATTTATCAATGGGATTTTTCCTTTCCCTTCATTTGCATTTTTGGCTTTAGCGATAAATTCTAAAAAAAAAATATAACGAATGTTTTAAACCACTTGAGTGAGATACCACCATTTCATTTAGCGGCAATTATAGCTATTTCACGCCAAACATCAGATTCCTTTTTATGGGTGCTAGTCTTTGCTTTTATTTTTTATTTTAGAAATTAGTGCTGTCAATTAAAATTGAACCTACGCCAGCCACCTCTGACCGAGGTCACCTGATCTGATCCTGCCCGTCCAATTCAGGGTTTTTCATTTGTAAATTGCATTTGAAGCACCAGCATTTTTAGAAGCCACACACAAGTTAATTCTTGTTCATTCGGGTTCTTCCTCTTTTGTTTCATTCAAAACATTCATAATTAATATGAGGGAGCGAAAGCTATGCAGCCTGACTGCGACACTGCGAGTGTGTTATCATACGAAAACCCAATTGAAAAATATTACGGTCTTACTACTACTATTTAATAATAGTCGAATTTAATAATAGAGAAAAATGAATAGAGAAAAATATATTTTTTTTAAAGTTGCTTTATGACAAGTATCGTCATTTTTAGTTCTTAGAAAATCGGAAGTAAAAAATTATTTGAATTTCTTTCCAAAAATGTATTCTCATCTTATTCACAAACAAAATACAATTTAAAATAATCAAATCATTGCCAATTCATCGCAGGTGCGGTTCTGCTGATTTTGTCTTCATACGGTATACCTACCTAAATAAAATAAAAAACACAAAAAATACAAGTCTTCTGCTGGACCTTAAAGGTATTCCAACCACTTTTACTTTTCCATCCTAAAATTAACCCCACTTGCCAAAATAATATCAACCAACCGAAAAGTTGAAGAAATAAAACTAAAGAAAACAATGAGCAGGTATTTCAACGGTGGTTACTCCAACATCATAACAAGTCATCAACAGTGGGTAAGGGCATGCGATTAATATTAATATAGGTCAGTAACAATTTCAGTCACGCACTATGAACTCATTAAAAGTATGTACAAATGTACGTAATATACCAAGATGTGATTCCAACCGGCTTTGCAGCAATTTTACAGAATGTGTTCATCTCAACTTATGGGAGTTTATAAATTACCATAACAAAGTAATATTTTTCATCTAACAGATTTTATTTATTATTTTTGTTTTGTTAAGTTTTTCTTTGATATTTGTTTTTTTTTTTATTTAGCTTTGGATATTGCATCTTCTTAGATAATACTTAATGGCCGGTCGGTATAGATGTTTAATATACCTACCTACTATTTGATATATTAAATGTTTACCCAACCCACTACTAGACGTGAGTTGTGACACTGTTTTTTTTTTGTTTTGAGTTATGCCTTATTCAATTTTCTAGCCATCTGTATGTAGAGAGGTCAACGTATTCTCGCGTTTTTATTACAAGTGGCCTTGAAAGCGATTGGCACAAGCATTTGCAGATAAAGCATGGCATCAGCAGAATGATTTAATCGAAGTTTTTTTTTTTATAAATGAATTTAATTTTTGTCTTCGTTTATTCAATATTTAAGTAGGTGTGTGATGATTTGAAAAGGACGTTTTAGGGAAAAAAGGCATTTGGTGGATTGTAGCTTAGCCTGAAAAAAAAGGTGGACACTGTTTTGGTCTCAGAAACAAGACTTAAAATACTATGTACCTAAATTACTTTCTCAAATGCTTTGTCGTCGCCTGAGCTCTTAATTGAGTTCAGAGTTGCACTCTATGTCAATTTTTCTATATATTCCAATCAAAAACATTGGGACTATATTTGGGGTAGTAGTAGTAATAGAGAACGTTTTGGAAATAAAAACCAGCTAATGCCAATTAACAAAACAAAATAGTTTCTTCGCGGGTACAATCTTTTTTGAACTCACGTGTTAGTGACTAGTTTTTGAAATTAACAGTCGTATTTATAAAACTCTTCTAAAATTAATTTAAAAGTCCTTCTCCAAAAACTTAATACAAAAAAACATGCATTATGTAGCTGGCTGTCGAAGACTTATATAAATGGGGAACATTGAATGAACATTAAAACTTCAAGATAAGGCAGGTTTCTTTTAATTTTTCTAGCAATGAATCAAATGAATTGGCAATGAAAAGAACTTAAACAAAGTTCATAGAAAATTCTGAAAACTTAACTACACTGGTAGGGTTATTTAACCGCCCACTCAATTTTTTCTTTTTTTGTATAGATGTTGTTTAGTAATCACAAAAAATTACCAGGGTGCTATATCCCTGGTAAAACTTGAATACCGACACTATGACATAGAGACGTGTATTAGGATATTAACGTCTCTCCGATCACTCAGACACCCTTTATTGAAGAACACGAACTCTGATGGCTCCCATACTTTTATTGGCCCTTAATGGTTAGCTGACTTTTAAGATATTGGCACATGAAGCGAGGCTCATTTTTAATGAAATCACTTAGCATAGAGGCCGTTAACGGAAGAGTTGGGTAACCCCTTTATAGAAAACTTGCTTATTTTGTCCCTCATTTCATTTGATTTCAGAAATCAGAATTTGATTTGAGGGAAACTAGATCAGAAAATTGAAAGAATAATGATGTTCTTTTTTTTGTAAAATGGAAACGACATGATTTCAAATGAAAGTAAAATATATATATGTCCGCGCGGACGGAAACGAAATAGTTTCGGTTTTATTTAGATAGACGATAATTTGCAATTTTGTTTGATTATTCAATTTTTGTTGGTTTGCATTATAACAAGTAAAATTTACAAATAGCAATTTGTTTGATGTAACACCTTTGTTCGCGTTATAAAAACTTAAATATAAAAATTAGGTTTATAGGACTTAAACTTTTGTTAACACAAATCACAACAAAATCAAGAAATGAACAAAATAATATCCATTATTTGACACCGAAAACATTTGAAATTGAATGAACTTTAGTATTTACTACACATAGCTGTCAAAACATAGATAGATAAATTAACTCATACATGTTCAAAAACACAATTGTAAACACATCTATCAAACCAAACCCAACGCCTCGACCCAAACAATCAAACACTTCGACTCGACTCCGCTTTACACGTGGTATCGACTTTGTTAAATTTCATTTTAGCTCGAGACAGCTTTACAAAGGAGTGAAGTTAGCTGAAGGCGAGCTTCAATACCTCATGTAAACAGGGTAGCAGTCGTTGCAATTTGTTCAATGTGCAACCTTACTAACATTCTGATTGATTGATACATTATTTCGACAACCAATGGATTGATCTTTGATAATCATAATAATTCTGTGAGATGAGATTAAAATAATTCTATGATCTACATAATTTATATGAAATAACTAAAACTTAATCATTCAATTCCATTTTAATACACTCTTCTATTTGTGGGGAAAATAGTACTTCAGTATTTTTTATCAATAATATTCTTTTTTATTTATTTTGTTTTGTCTTGGGAAAACAGTACTTCAGTACTCATATTTCTTATCTTTTAAAACAAAGAATACTCTAAATTAAGACAAAAGATTTATATGACAGCCATGCAATACGATTTAATTTTTTGTTTATGTTGAAATTATGTCTTTGAATGCTATTCATAGCTTCAATTTTTAATCAGTGAATGATTCACTTTGAACAAAATTGACATTTAATTTTTTGTTTTAAATATAATATGCCTGTGGAAACGATAAGCAATTTTCAACATAAATGTATTCATATTTACACTACGCTACACTTGAATAGAAACAAACTTTGGTTTTACTAGCTGAGCGTGTAGCGCTTTGGTAAATTTATAATTGTCCATGGTATTGGTCCAAGGACATCAGTAAACTTAGAGAAGCTTCTTGCAATATTTCCTTGTAGAAGTTTGCCGTCATTTTCAATATGGGAAACTACAGATCAATTGTCCCAAACCAGAAAATCGCAACAGAAACCTGGGTGCCTTCCTCGTAACATGAAAATAGTAATTATATCCGTCCGAGTCATCTAAATTGAATTTTTTTCGTCAGAAAATACCACTTTTGTCCACTCTTCCTTCCACTCCATATTCTTCCTCCCAAAAACTTTTATATTGTATCTTCGTATTGGATTTACGGTGGTTTTTTCTTCAATTGTAGGCGCTTTAAATGTTATGACACACGAATAAGACGTCTAATAGTGTTAAGACTCGCTGTAATACAAGTCTTCACCTTGATTTTAGCACCCGAGTCGCTTGAATTTGAAGCCAGTCTAATTATCCTTCTTGGGTCTGATTCTGTTGTGGCACTTGGTTGCCTACCTTACACATTTTTTCATAGTTTTCTTAATTTCTAAGTTTCGACCAAACAATTTTCACACTTCTACTTATTTTGTTGGCAATTATGCGTAGTGGAAGCTTGCTTTTCGCGTGTACTTCTATTTTTGCTTCTTCTGCAGGGTTTAATGGTTTTCCGCGGGCCATCTTTTCTTTGATAAAACAATTATTATTTTTATTCTACACTTCTATTATTAGAACAATATTTTTTCTTCTTACCGTAATCTATAGAGACAAAACGCACCCTGTTTCTATTCAAGTGGCGCAAAAAAACAGTGGCGCAAAAAAACAGTGGCGCAAAATTTTAAACAGCCTATTATTAAGGATTTAGTATGATACTACTTAACATTTTACTAATTCCTTAACAGTTTACTAAAATTTTCCAAATTTTAAATACTTTTTAACTAGTATCATACTAAACAAATTTCCTTCATAAAATTCAGCTGAACACGTCCAAAAAAGTGACAGCTCGTGCAAATAATTCACAAACACCCCTGATTTTGACAATTTTAAACGTCAAAGTGTCATATGGATTTAGTACGATACTAAAAAGTTAAAATAGCCATTTGGTGATTTTAACTTTAGTAAAATGTTAGAAGATAGTATGATGCTAAACTCGTTTAAAATTAGCAAAATACACTTTTTAATCTAGTATTATACTAAAAATGATTTAACATCGTACTAAATCGACTAAAATTTTGCGCCAGTGTTTTTAATGAAGTAATTAGAAAAGTGGTAAAAAATAAACTAATGGCATTTTCCTGAATTATTCTGTCCCTGCAGTTTTATTCGCAATAGATCCCTTTTTTAGGAACTGTGAATTTATAAATTTATGAAAGCGCTACACGCTCTGATAGTAAACAAAAAATTGTTTCATTCAACTGGAGCGGAGTGTATGTATACATATATACAAATAGGTATGTACTTAGTTATTTTTGTTAAGAGAAATATTATGTTTTTTTGTTGTTGTTCAGTTCATGGAATAAACAGAAGTCATCTCGTGTCAAGGTTTAGCAAGGCACGAAGTATTCAAAAATTGTATTTATTGTAATTGTGTGGTAAATTGATGATCATTTAATTTAAAATTATCCTCAATGCCTCCATTGATTAAATATTATTTCTCTGTAGGTGTATAAGTTTTTAAATTTTAATTTATTTAAATGTACGCCGCTGTGTTATTCAAATGTAGGAAATGTTTATTTTTTTAAATGAAATAACGATGTGGAATAAAATTCTTAAACATAAAAACTCAACTAAAACACTCATTTCATTCAGATTTTACTGGTTACCCTTTTTTAGACGAGTTTTTTTTTTTAACTGATAACCATTAAAAAAATCAATACATGACGGGAGTTGACAAATTCAAATTTTGCATTTCAATTTCTGTCAGAAATCTTATACATCTACATTTAGCTTACTGCTAAGATATTTTACTACTGGTTATAAAACCTTGTAAACATACAACTGTGTTTTTGCGCACATGTTGTTTGTTTTTTTAACTCAGCACAATAAAACATCTATTAGTTAATTTTTTCGTAGCTTTAGTAGTTTTTAATAAAAAATAAATAATTAAAGCATCTATACGTTAATTTTTTAAAATTTAGTATATTCTAGACACTGTTATAACACTTTTGTCTGCGTTTAAATGTCAAAGCAGTTTTTAAGGTACTTTTTCTACACGAAAAACATGAAGAAATCAGTGGTGTACACTCTTTTCACAGTCAAATGTTGGAGGGATACTTTAAGGATACATTTATCTAATGATCAGTTCTATTTTGTGAAAAGGTCGTGTGGTCGTTTGTAAGCTGCTATCCATCGGAGGGAAGAAATCGTTCCCTCACTATTTTTTCATTATAAAATACTAAACTTACCTCAAAATCAGGGCCTGGATATGAGATGTTCTTTAATTTTTCTATTTCATCTTTGTACTTTCTGTTAAAAAAAAAAATACATATGGTCATAGTAAAAATTGATGTCCGTACAGAATCGAAAATATCTACCTATTTAATTCATCAGTTTTACGGCATTTTTCAGTCTCCTTATCTAATTTTTTCCTCCAAGATTCGTCACGTTCGGAAATTATTTCAAGGCAGTGTTGAAGTGTGGTTATTACACCAGCTGTTGTAGCACGAAATGTTATTGATTCACCCTGACAACAAAAAAAATAAATTTATTTTTGGACTAATCAAAAATATGTGCGTAACTTTGTAGTAGAGTTGCTTATTATATTCAGAAATAAAACTAGGAAAAAATTTAAGTTGTGAACAGTTTGAATTGTTTTAATGAAGTGAAGAAGAAATATATTTTAATAATATTCATATGTAGCCATTTGATAAGATTTGATAATACTTAAATTGATTATATGAGTTGGTACATAGAGTGTTATCAGTACAGTATTTCAACAAACTTACTTTAAAATCTATTGGTTTTAATCCATCGCCAAGATCAAGTGGTCTTCCTGTTGATTTGTTTACTTCAACACAGGCATCGAAATATCTGTAATATAATCAAATATTTAAATATCTTAACACATGTACATTTTTGTTTAAATTTCTTAAAAATACCTTTGCAAAGTTTCGATCTGTCCGAAGAGAATGTCTTTGAATGTTTCGATTTCACCAACTTTTTCCTTTAGATTTCTTTGAGTTTTCTTCAGGCTACCACCGCTGGCAGCAGATTGCGTGTTTGATTGTAGGGACATTGTACTCCCATGACGACGCAATGATTGTGTATCTGTACTAGTTGATTCTTCTTTATACAATTGCAAAACTTCAACCCAATGCATACGATCGTCTGGATTATCAGCACGAAGGCACCAATTGTTGTAATTGTTTACCATTACATCGAAACGCAACTCATCCGATTCATAGGTCTGGAGTTGAAGTACCAATAAAAAAATGTATTAAGCACGATTTTTTAAATATATATTTTTGAAATTCAATAACGAATCTTATGTGGATTTCCTTTCAACAAAAAAAAAATCATAAAAAACAAAATTTTTTGATAAGAAAAAAAGGATCAATTTTTCTAAACAAATCAAATCTTTCATTATAGAAAGATTTACATCGACTTGCAAACACGAATTTTGTTTGCGAGTTTCTTAAAACAAAAAAGATTTGATCTCCAGTCGTTGAAAGGAAATCGACATTAGGAATGCATTTTATAAACATTTAGACACAGCACATCACAAACGAGACATAAATGGTTCACTTCTTTAGCTCGATTGTAAATAAGAAAATATGTACAACTGGGCACACAAACTTGGCCCTGTATTAGAATACTACAAGCTTTGTTCAGCGACGTTGTTCCGAACAGCTTGGAACAGAAAAGTACAAGGTTTTGCTGTTCAATGATAATTTTCTGTTCCAAACTATTCTGATTTGCAGTTCAATAAGTCTGTCTCGAACAGTTTAGAACAGAGTCGAACAAGATTTTATATACTTACTTTTAAGGTAGAACAGCTTAGAACAAGTTTTTCTGTTCTAAATTGTCTGACGTTTCTCACGAATTTGTGCTGTTCTGTTCTGATCTGACTATTTCCTCGCTGAACAATCCTATTATTAGGTTCGTTAAAACATGCAAAAGCTGACATAAACGTTTTTCTGAGTTTTTTACTTGTAGTTTGCGATACGAACCTCAAAGACTTTGGGCCTTAGTATCAAACCAATTTTTAGTCGAATTTATCATAACGTCAAGTTTTTTCCATACGTAAAAAATCCAATCTAAGCTAGATTTGACTAGAAATTCATTTATTACTTAGGGCCATTGTTAATCTTCTTTGATAACAGAACAAAACGGAAACCCATTTTAATTAAAATTAGTTCTTTCTTCATTTTGCACTTATGTACATTCGTCTAATATATAAACGTATGTATATACTGCATTACAATTAGATCAATTAAATTATTTAATTTCTGAAAAAAAAAAAAATCCGCCACCACTGCTGGTTGCTGCCGCCAAGCAGAGTCGGCGGTCACTCCAATGATTATAAGTTCAATAGAATTGCTTCCGGTTAATTGTCAGCAATTTTGTTCATCAAGAAAACTGCGCATATTGTAATGAATTGACCAAGAATTAATTCAATCAATAGGTATGTAGCGTAGGTACCTATAAGTTATCCTAGTCAAACAAAAAATTACCTTTATTGTGGCTTTGCTAAGGCTTATAGCTCCACGACATCCGAAATCACTTTCTGTTTCGCTCTTGTAGTACGACAGAGTGCCATCCTTCAGCACGATATATCTCGGTTGCCAGCCATAGATGTAGTTTGTCCATTTGCTCAAGTATCCACGCAGCTCGACTGTATTATCGAAGAATTCTTGATCAGACTCCTCGCTGGCCGAATTATTGCCGTCGATGGTGGAAGTTAATGCAGGGTGTGTCGCTCTTGAAGTATTCTCCTCCATCATTGTGAATCTGTTTTGGAATCTATGAAATCCAAACGCCTTGTAGAGAAGGAGCACTTTGGGCTTTTCTAATAGCTGGCTGGAGCCTTTGACGAGACTTTTTTCTTTTTCTTGTAAGTTTAGCTACGGATATGACCTCACTGTCCACAAATGTTTTGTCATTTGAATTTGATTACAATTGGAGCGGGCGCACAGTCTTAAATTTTATATTATTTTTATTGATATCTAATTAGCGCTGAGGCTTTGTGCGTTGATAGAAATAAAAAGGAGGAATTTTTTTTTCTCTTTTTTTGATTTATTTATTTTCCTCTGATTGTCTCGCAAACATTACACTTCGTGTTGAATGGGGTTTGAAGATAAATAAAAAAAAAACACACTTAGAATGATAAATTTTTACGAATATACACGACCAAATTCCATTAAAATACGGGAAAACAAAAAAAAATATTTCCTTCCTTTCAGACTTTTGCAACCTTCAAAACGAAAGCTGTCACTTTTGTTGTTTTTTTTTTGCACACGGCTTGAAAATGTCAAATAAACAGGTTGAACAACTTAAGAAAAATAGATTTTTTATATTGTGAATTGTTTTTTTTTTTTTAAAGCGGTTCGTGTAGCTGCTTGAGATGAGATTTGTTTATTGTGATTGCCGGAAGTAGACATTTTTGTGTGAAATAAACGTTACGAAATTTGATTTAAAACATGTTTGTTTGTATTTTAAAGTGTTTTTTAAAGTTAAAGTTGACTCTTTGCTTTGTATATGAAAACTATAGTAGTCTCAACAACATCGATGCCTGCTTGGTCACGTAGTGTCGAAATCCACCAACTTTTATTCGACATAAAGTATATACCCATAAACTTTAATAGGCCTTTATATAGGCCTACTTTTGTAGTTAAGGCTTTCAAATCAAAGACTCTTCCAAACCAATTTGAAATTGGAGCGAAACATTCGCAACAAAAGAAAAATCTCAAGGATACACATAATGCTAAACAACAACAAAAAAAATCGTCGTCAGCGAATGTTTCGCGTCAGTTTTTTAAAGAGTCTTAGAGTCAGTTTGTTCACAGTGCGTTAAATTTGGTATGTGAATTCCACAGGTTTTAGTATTAATTAACTCTAATCAATTAAAATTGCATGATCAGCGATATCCATGATCAACAACTCAACATTTGGCTATCAAACATTTCCAATAATCATGGATTAGAGATGATTTAATTCTAAAATTCGATCCAAATCAGTCTAATATACTTTTGGCAAGAAACAATGATATTAACTAAATGCAACGCGCAATGTTTGCATCATTTCTGTGGTCACACTTAAGTCACCATTGATTTTTGTACACGTATGTACTTGGAACCCTTAATCATAAAATATTGTATTAATATTTATTTCTTTTTTTAGTTACTTGGTAGTGATTTTAAATGTTTGAAATTTGTTTGCAAAAATGCTTTACGAATTAATTTTTTATTTATACAATGAAAAATACTCGGAACTTTAAAATCGCTACCAAGTTTTATCAAAAAATAAATAAATATTATAACGCTATTTTATGATAGTTAAGGGTTCCAAGTACATGTAAAAAATTAGTGCCAACTTAAGTGTCCTAATTTGACTACAGCAATATGATGCAAACATTGCACGTTGCACTTAATTAACATCATGTTTCTTGTCAAAACTATCAGACCGATTTGGATCCAATTTTAGAATTTCATCTTGTAATACTCTGAATAGTCTAGAGCTGGCAGCAGGTTTTGGTCGTGAAAGGAAACCAAAAGATTTGAATACTATAGGTAGTCCTGGTGAAGGTGATAACGAATACGTTCGTCTGCCAGTATGTAGTGACCTCGTTACCACGTAAAAGTGCATCAAAAGTACAACTTTTCTGAAAATTGAAATCGGGTGGGAAACCATTTCAAATGTAATATAACTTGACGCCATCAACTCCCTAATTACATAAATGGTTTCGACAGACGTCTTGGTGGCCACAAAACCCAGACAGACGTCCCCGAAAACGCGATTTTGTTGGCGTTTTTAAGCTTTTGGGAAACCACCTGAAATGGATCACAACTTTTAGCCACAACTAAGTGGCCCCAAAACCCCGGACAGACGCGATTGAAGTCGTGGATTTTTTATTGAAATTTTTAGATAATTGATGTATGCCACCAAAATGTATCGCAATCGCAAGGTCTTGACTACCAGAGTACTTATGTATACAAAAAATAGTTTCATATCCAACAGCTGGATAGGCGCGAAATAAATCGCGTATTTTTTATTTTAATTTTTTAGTAATAAGATTTAAAGGGAAACCACTTGAAATGTATCCGAATCAAAAGGGTTGACCCAAACAAAATTAAAATGTACGTGACAAACGTTTGAGTGGCCCCAAACAACTGACAGCTGCGATATAATTCGCGGATGTTTTTATTTTTTTTAATAGTATATTAGTGGTAGCTTCTTCAAATGTTTACCAATTAAAAGTTTCTGACTCAAGAAAGTGATTTTATAAGTTACAGGCGTTTGAATTACGCCAAACTGCTGAGAAGCGCGATAAAAGTGTCGGATGTAATAACTAGTTTATCAATTTTGAAGGAAACACGTTTTAAACACACCAAACCATTCAAATAGTAGTAGCCCGTAGCGTAATGGTTAATGCGTTCGACTGTCACGCTGGAGGTGTGGGATCACTTCCCAGCCTCGTCCACCTAAAAACTAAAAAGTTTTTTTCAGGGCTACTGCCTCTTGCGAGGAATTGACAAATCCTCCAAGAGTATCACTTGTCACGAATAAGTGCTTCTCGTCTAGTCGTTCGGATTCGGCATAAAATTGTAGGTCCCTTCCATCCCGCTCGATAGGCGCACACAGGAATGGTTGCGAGTTGTTAGTCACTAGGCCCTGGTTCTTCATAAGCCGTTGTGCCATCCGATTCATTTATTTTTTTTTTTAAACCATTCAAATAAGCGATATAAGAAAGCTATGTCGTAGCGAGATTACTACAATTATGAAAACGTGAACTGAGTGTGAGCATTGTATATGAAAACTATAGTATTATCACGGAGTCGTTTTTATTTTCGCTGGATTTGTACGGCTGGTGGCGCAAGTGTTTGCAACATGTTCTATGATTTTGACAGCGTAGACATTTATTTTTAGAAAGAGTAAGTCTTGTTATATTGTAAGGGAGTAAGGGAGTTAGATCTCAACTTTCAAATTTGTTTCCTCAACAAAAAGTGTTGAGAGAAGTTGGTGGATTTCGACACTACGTGACTCAGTAGTCGGCGCTTCTCATGATATTACTATAGTTTTCATATACAATGGTGTGAGTGCAATTTCACATTTCATAAAGAAAAGAATATGTATAAGCATTGTATATAAAATCTATAGTAATGTCATGAGCTGGGTCGACTACTGAGTCACGTAGTGTCGTAATCTAGCGGCTTCTCTCAACATAATTTGACAGTTCTAGAATTCTTCAGTTTTGTCGTTTGTTGTTATATACAAACTTTGTATACCAACCTTATCAACATAAGAATGTTGATAGAAGGTGGTATAAATGAAAAATGCTAGAATGAGAACATTATATATTGAAGGTATGGGAGTTCGAGGGGGAAAAAAAATAGGCAAAATAGGAGGAAAACGGTATTTCTTAGGATGTGTGTGGTATATAAGATATATAAGACTTTTCGCGGTTTTTTGATCTGATTTAAACACAGAATACGAAGAATCTTTAATTTGATTTGTATTTGCCGTCGGCTAAGTCGATTTTTTTAAATTGTGCTCTGTTTTGGTGATAATAATCGAATAAATTTTGCAACCCCATTCGTAATATACCCGATTATAAAAATTTAACAAACTGGATATAAAATATAATTATCTGTGCTTAATTTGTGTTTTTTTATAAAGTGTTTTATGCCCCTTTCACTGTGCTTAATTTGTGTTTTTTTATAAAGTATTTTATGCCCCTTTCACTGGGCTTAATTTGTGTTTTTTTATAAAGTATTTTATGCCCCTTTCACTGTGCTTAATTTGTGTTTTTTTATAAAGTGTTTTATGCCCCTTTCAACCTATTTTTTGTTGATAGATTACATTTTTAGTGATTGAATTAAATATTTGTATTTTTCTACCTTTTAATTTAATTTCTGTGTGCTTTTATTAGTGTACATATTTTTTATTTTTGTAGCTACCTATTTAACAATTATTTTGTGTTCCATCGAAATTTTCTTTTCTGTGTGTTCCTGTTATTGTGTTCCTGGCACTGTGTTCCTGTTGGCGGTAATATAGTGTCAATATAATATTTATACCTGTTTTAAATTTATGATTTTACATATATTTTTACATATTGAATTATATATTTTGGTTTCTATTTAATTTTGGGGGATTTATTTATAGGACTGTGCAAAAGTGTTTTTCTTTTTACAGGGTGTTACAATTAGTTTTTATTTATTAGTAAATTTATTTTAAATATTTAACTTGTTTTGTTTTTTCTTTTTATTCAAGCGGGTGAATTAGGTTGTAGTTTGTAGTATTTATTTGTTGGGAACAGTTTTCATAAATTTCTACTTTATTTAGTCATTTTGTTTTGTTTTTAATTTTAACGAGTGGATTTTGGGGCTTTTCTATAGATTTTTTACTGTTTAACAGGGTGTTCCAGTAGGTATTTTTTTTTTGTTGAATACATTTATTTTGAATTTTTAACTTTAGGCATTGTATATGAAAACTATAGTATTATCATGGAGTCGTTTTTATTTTCGCTGGATTTGTACGGCTGGTGGCGCATGTGTTTGCAACATGTTCTATGATTTTGACAGCGTAGACATTAATTTTTAGAAAGAGTAAGTCTTGTTATATTCTAAGGGAGTAAGGGAGTTAGATCTCGACCTTCAAATTTGTTTCCTCAACAAAAAGTGTTGAGAGAAGTTGGTGGATTTCGACACTACGTGACTCAGTAGTCGGCGCTTCTCATGATATTACTATAGTTTTCATATACAATGCTTTAGGTAGTTATTTTCTTTTGTTTTTAATTTTAGCGGGTGGATCTGTAGGACTTTTCTGTAGATTCTTCTTTTTTAATTATTTTAAAGGTAACTTGCTTACTGAGCTTTAATTTTTGTGGGTATTTATAATATAAAATGGCAAAGTGCTGCTATAATGAGTGCCAAGAGAGGCAAACAGCGGCATGCTTTTATTCTTTTTTTATAGTTCCCGTCGACCATAGAAGGGCAGTTTGGGCTAAACATGCAGGTTTTTCACAAATTTTCGAATTAAAAAAAAATTCGAAGATGTGTGAACAACACTTCTATGCCAAAGATGTTAAAGTTTGCGGCACGAAGAAAGTTTTAGCACAAACTGCACTTCCAATATCTTGTGGAATATGTGGATGCAGTGAAAATTCCAACGACACTTCCTGTCTAAGAATAATGGAGTCTTCGAGGTCTCGGATGCAACCTACCTCTACGGTTACTTCTGCCACCCTGACCTCTGCGCCCTCTGCGCCTCCACCTCCAGCTGCAATTCCACCTACACCATCTTCACTTTTGGATAATTTGGCTGTACACTCTACGGCAAATTATATCAAAGACTATTCGCTTGGCCATAGTGCATCTTCAAAAATTTCTCCCTCTCAGTTTCCCTCTCCAGGACGTTTTTCATATAAATCGCGGCGTAAAATTAAGCGGGCGAAAATAATTCCTAGGTATATTTTCAACACACCAACTAGGCTAAGGAAAAGTAGGATTTACCAGTTACAAAAAGGGTTAGACATCCAAATGGAGGGATTTTCAGAAGAGTTGCGCACGTTTATTTTGGTGCAACTCTTCCATAAGCCAAACGCACCGTGGAAATCCAAGGAGAAGGATTTATTTTTAAAATTTTATTATAAATCACCAGCATGCTATAAATACATGCTGAGTATAGGTTTTAAGCTTCCAGCAGTAACCTCAATTTACCGTTGGCATTCGGAGATCCGGCTGGAATCGGGATTCACTCAAATAATGAAGAACATGCTCACCACCAAGGCTAAAGGGATGACAGCGATGGAAAAGAAGTGCGTACTCCTTTTTGATGAAATGAGCATCAAACAAGAATTAGAGTACAATACCAAAGACGACCTCGTTTATGGAGTTACAGACTTTGGTGAATACGGAAGAAATGGAACAGAAGCCTCTAAAGCGATGGTATTCACTCTTAGGGGAATGAATAAAAATTGGAAGCAGTCTATTATTTACTATATCGGTTCTCCAAACGGATACACCTTATCGGAGATGTTAGTCACAATTATTACTGAAGTAAACAATTGTGGACTGACAGTGGTTGCAACAAGCTGTGACCAGGGATCCAACAACGTTTTAGCGTACAAGTGCTTTGGACCACCAGACTTTATGGAAACGGAGCCTTTCGTGGAAATTGGAGACCAAAAAATATTTTTGCTCTATGACTATCCACATCTTTTTAAGAGTGTGAGGAATATTTTACTGGAGCATACAATACAAATTGATGAAGATACCGTAGATTTTAACGTCATCCGGAAAATCTATGATGAGGACAAGGATGGCATCTTCCAAGTTTTGTACAAACTTACGGAAGCGCATGTTCGTCCCAACTGTCACGATAAATTGAGAGTACATCTTGCCGCATATGCAGTTTTGCATATGTGGGAGCATATGAAAAGCGAAGAGCAAAGCTATGTTCTCCTTGCACACTTCAACACGGATGTTGCCGAAAACCTGTTCTCAATGCTGAGATGTAATAGAGGTTCTTATGAAAGGGATCCTTCCGCTTGGAGAGTAATTCGCAACCTGAAGCTCATCATTTTCCAGAATTTAAGTTCAACTGAACATTCTGGTTACAAAGATGCTGAAGCGGAACCACTTCTGGAGATAGGAGACATTGATATGGATATGGATATGGATATGGATATGGAAACGCAAATGGATACAAGTGAGCCGCCTGTTAATGACATTTATGACAAAATTTTTGAAGACGCCTTGGAATATAACAGCGAAGACGACGAGGAAAAGTCTGTTGAAGAGGATGCAAGGTCTCAGAAGCTACAGGATGGAGCAGCGGCATATTACGCTGGATTTGCAGCATCTAAGCTAAAAAGGAAACTCAATTGCGAAGTTTGTTCCAAGTTTTTGATTGATGAAGTTGACAAAGAAAGGGAACAAACTTTGTTAATTAACTTGAGAGCATATAAGACGATTACCACGACATCGGAGTTCGGAAGATTAGTTGTACCATCGATTATTTTCGAAGAATTTGTTCGAAATGTGGAAACAGATTTCAAGGCCAAGTTCCCGAAACGAAAAGCTAACAAAAACATCGTGAAAACATGGATCGGAGAAATTATAGAGGACAACAAAATTAATTTATCGGCTTGCTGTACACAAGAACACAAAGAAGTAATTGGTAAATTTGTACTGATCGGTCTCATCATTTTTGAAACAAAGAGAATAAATAAGAAACTCAGGGTACCAAAAAACAAATTTAATCCTGCAAAAAAAAAATAAAGAAAAGAAAGCCTTACTGGGGATTAAGCCAAGGTCCATTGCTGGACTGTGAGTGCTATTTGCAATTAAAATTATAAAACCATACTGTGGATCAGGCCAAGGTTCATTACTGGACTGTTAGTGCTTTCTTAATGAAATATCAGAACACATTCTGTGGATCAGGCCAAGGTTCTTTACTGGACTGTCAGTGCTTTCTCAATTAATTATCAGAACACATTCTGTGGATCAGGCCAAGGTTCTTTACTGGACTGTCAGTGCTTTCTCAATTAATTATCAGAACACATTCTGTGGATCAGGCCAAGGTTCTTTACTGGACTGTCAGTGCTTTCTCAATTAATTATCAGAACACATTCTGTGGATCAGGCCAAGGTTCTTTACTGGACTGTCAGTGCTTTCTCAATTAATTATCAGAACACATTCTGTGGATCAGGCCAAGGTTCTTTACTGGACTGTCAGTGCTATCTCAATCAATTAAATATCAGAAAAGTCAATTTTAAATTATATATCAGAAATGCCCATAGAACATATTTTTGTATGCTTATATTATTTTTCTAAATTATAAATTTTTATCTTTCTTTATAGTAATAGGACAAGGAATATGCTGCGAGGGAATACATTTTTAAATATCTTTAGAAAAAAATTATCTTAGGTGCATGCAATTTGTATTTCATTTATATGCATGCAATTTATTATAAAACAAAAAAAAAACAAAAAAACAAAAAAAAAAAAAAAAAAAACAACAAAAAAATATACCTGCATGCAGTTTATTCTTTATTCATATACAAAATTAATGCATGTAATTCCTACATTTAGTTAAAAAAAAAAACAAAAAACAAAAAAAAAATACAAAAAAAAAACAAAAAAAATATACCTGCATGCAATTTATTCTTTATTCATATACAATATTAATGCATGTTATTCCTACATTTAGTTAAAAAAACAAAAAAACCGCATACGTAAACGGAAGAATTTGTGTTCCACTTCCTTTATGTTTTTTTGGCAAATACTTGCAACCTCGGTTAGCAGATTCAATCTTGTTTCTTTGGATCGGTGGTGTGGGTGAGTTCTATCCCAGAGAGCTGGTCGTGCTTTATATTCTTCAGCTATCTGTATTTCTTGTTGTGGTAGCCACACGACCATGATGAAGTATACAAACACTGCCAAAATTGTTTTTAATTATTTTTATTGTGTTTTTTTTTTAATGTTAAAAAAGTAAAATTTTTTTTGTAGAAAAGTTAATATTTTTTTAAATTAATGTTTTTTTTTTATAAAAAAGTTATTGGTTTTTTTGTAAAAAAGTTAATGTTTTTTAATTTAATTTTTTATTGTAAAAAAGTAATTTTTTTTGTAGAAAAGTTAATATTTTTTTAAATTAATGTTTTTTTTATAAAAAAGTTATTGATTTTTTTGTAAAAAAGTTAATTTTTTTTTACAAAAGTTAATCTTTTTAATTTAATGTTTTATTGTAAAAAAGTAATTTTTTTTAAGTTTTTTTTTGTAAAAAAATTAAATTTTTTTGTTCTAGAAAAGTTAAAATTTTTTTAAATTAATTTTTTTTTTTTTTATAAAAAAGTTAAATTTTTTTTTTTTTGTAAAAAAGTTAATGTTTTTTAATTTAATTTTTTATTGTAAAAAAGTAATTTTTTTTGTAGAAAAGTTAATATTTTTTTAAATTAATGTTTTTTTTATAAAAAAGTTATTGGTTTTCTTGTAAAAAAGTTAAATTTTTTTTTAAAAAAGTTAATTTTTTTAATTTAATGTTTTATTGTAAAAAAGTAATTTTTTTTAAGTTTTTTTTTGTAAAAAAATTAAATTTTTTTGTTCTAGAAAAGTTAAAATTTTTTTAAATTAATGTTTTTTTTTATAAAAAAGTTAATTTTTTTTTTTTTTGTAAAAAAGTTAATGTTTTTTAATTTAATTTTTTTTTGTAAAGAAGTAATTTTTTTTTTAAGTTTTTTTTTTCCTGTAAAATTGCATTACAGCGTTGCAGAGTGAGTGAATCAGGGATGAGCGTAAATATTTATTTTAATAATGACCTTACAAATTATTTGAATTATTTTATCGAATTCACAAAAATATTACTTTTTTTTACAAGGGTTGTATTATTTGGAGCCTAAAAAATTCAATTTCCTCTCTATGAATCCCTTAAAAACCTAAGTCAAAAGTTTAAAGAAAATCGCTTCAGTGACTACGGTGCCAGTTATAGCTCTCATTGAAAACCGTCATTGAAAAAGTTGGGTGCTTATTTTGAGACCCTTCGAAAGTTTAATCACTGAATATTTTAATGTAGGAATACAGCTTACGTCTTCAAAATTATTTCTCCCTAAAAAAAAAAATAATTTTGACCCATATCTTGCCCATAACGTAACTTTTAATTTTTTCAATAATCATTGGTAAGGTAGTTCATCATTGAAAAATTAAAAGTTAAGCTTAAGTGGTTTCCTTAATGGTAAAATATCATCTTTTTTGATGCAAATCTTTTGAAAATTTACGAATAGAGACATTGCGATGTTGGTATTTAAACGTAACAACACAATTATCAAAAGACATGGCACAAAGAACAATTTGTGTTCTTTTACAACAATTTTGGTTCTTTTCATCAAGTCTTTTGATAAATATGTTGTTAAGTTTAAATAGTAACATTGCAATGTCTCTATTCGTAAATTCTCAAAAGATTTGCATCAAAAAAGATGATATTTTACGCCAGGGTTGCGAGTTTGTGAATTAAAAAATCTTTAAGTCATAAGCTAGTAGCTGACTTATGAATTAAAAAGAATTTAATTCATAAGCTAGTTAGTGACTTATGAATTACAAATCATTTAATTCATAAGCTAGTTAGTGACTTATGAATTACAAAACATTTAATTCATAATCCAGTAAGTGACTTAGGAATTAAAAAACAATTAATTCATAAGCTTGTTAGTAATTTATGAATTACAAAACATTTAATTCATAATCCAGTAAGTGACTTAGGAATTAAAAAACAATTAATTCATAAGCTTGTTAGTAATTTATGAATTAAAAAACATTTAATTCATAATCTAGTTAGTGACTTATGAACTAAAAAACATTTAATTCATAAGCTAGTTAGTGACTTATGAATTAAAAAAATTTTAACTCATATATTGTTGGTGACTTATGAATTTAAAAAAAATTATTCATAAGCTAGTTGTTGGATTTTTGTTTTTGTGAGATTTGTTTATCTAATTTAATTTATTTAAAGATTAAATAATTAAAAATCTTGTTTAAAATATTTCTTTCTTTTTATTTTATTACAAACTTCTGGTTTCTGCTTAGTAAATATTAGCTTTTGAATCTGTTTTTAGCTTTCAAACCTTGCTTTTAAATTGCAAAATTGACCTGCTAGCTTTTAATTTTTCAATTCATAAGATATCTATCAATTGAAAATTTTCTTACTCAAAATTAACCCATTATCTTATGAATTAAAATTTTTAATTCATAAGTCACCAACTATAGCTTAAGAATTAATTTTTTTTAATTCATAAGTCACCAAATAGGTTATGACTTATTTTTTTTTAATTCATAAGTCACTACCTAGCTTATGAGTTAAATTGATTTTAATTCATAAATCATCAATTGTAGCTTATGAATTAAATTTTTTTAATTCATAAGTCACTAGCTAGCTTATGAATTAAGTTTTTTTAATTCAGAAGTCAGCAACTAACTTATAAGTTAAAATTTTCTTAATTCATAAGTCACTAACTTGCTTTTGAATTAAATGTTTTTTAATTCATAAATCACTAACGAGCTTATGAATTAAATATTTTTTAATTCATAAATCACCAACTGACTTATCAATTACTTTTTTTTAAATTCATAAATCACTAACTGGCTTATGACTTATTTTTTTTTTTAATTCATAAGTCACCAATGAGCTTATGAATTAATGTACAGAGTTAAGCTAAGAAGTGACTTAAGCCTTTGCAACCCTGATTTTACCATTAAGAAAACCAAAAACCCAAAATACGACCAAATACTACTTAATAATACGAATTTCATAATAGTGAGTTTTTAAATGGAAGATGAATACAAAAAGGCTTAAAAAACACGGAAGATAAAATATCAAAATAATTTTATGAGTTAATTCAGAGTAAACACGCCAAATTTGGTGAATTAACTCGAGTTTAACTCTAACCCTGTACTGAAAAACTGGCCCTTAGTCTATGGGTTTTGTACAACTTTGTTTAAGGTGCGAACAAAGGAGAGTGGGCAAATATGTATATAAATTATGTGACCTTGGGTGGAATCGGCTAAGGCGATAGTTGACTGTCGCTGTTTTGATCATCAGTTTTGATTATAAACTTTACTTTGTTCTGCGTAAAGTGATCATTAAAGTTTCATGAAAGTTTGGATTTGATGAACACAATTATTGTTTTTATGCGATGTAAATTAATTATACCTATGTTCATGGAAATCCATCATGTACCTTAAATAAATATTTGATGTTTATGTTTTTATCATTTTTAACTTCATTATTTACAAAAAAAAAGAAAAATGTTTGTACCAGCAGAAAATTACAAAAATGACTGCAATAAAATATAAGTTTATTTTATTGATAACTTTTCAACAAACAAATTTGGCCTTAGCCGATTCCACCCTTGGTTTACCTAGTTTTCATAAACGAGACCTATGAAAATGATAAGGTACTACATACTATGGAGTGTACCAACACACGATTTGTTTTTTGTCCTAAACGATGGGAGTTGGATCAAATAAGGGAATACAAAAATATTCAGGACTCGTGATGCGCTTTTGGATACTGTGCTTCGGCCCATAACAACATAAGCATCTTTTCCAACCGATCGTTGAAAGTTATAGGTACATATTCTGCAAAAAAAAGCGCAAAACAGCAGACAAGGAATGTAAGATGCGGCGCAACAGTTTCCACCCACATTTTTAAAGGTATTTACAAGGCAATAATATGATACAAACCTGAATTAAACAATACACTTTAAAGTTTGTTTAAAATCGTTGGTTTTCAGTCATAAATCTACCGAAAAAAATTATCCGCGTGCGAAAATTCGTGCACCCTTATAAAAAAGTTGAGCCGAAAAATTAGAATTTTTTCTCTAGGGAATAACATAAGACACTGATGGACGTTTTGACGAAAAAACTACAATTTCATAAACAATTGAAGTACTCTTACCACTTTATAAAAACAAAAACACAACAACGACGTTAATAGAATTAACAATTTTATATTGTTTTAAGGTATTGAAAAGGTCACGGACCTACTTTTTTTTAAACAATTTTAAACAGTTTTTTTTAAATAGTTTTTAACGATTTTATATAATTTTACACTTTTACACGCACTGAACTGAAGGTAAACAACTTCGTTTTAACAACAGGATAAAAAGATAAATTACCACCTGAAAGCATTCAAAAACTGTAACTTCACATACATTGCACACATGTACCAACACATGAACGAATTTACCTCCCTTACTCACCTTTAAGGAAAGCATTATATATATGTCTTACAAATTGTCATTCTAGGTATTCATATATAATGCAGTATTCAGCCTTTGCTTATGTACGAAACCTGCGGCCTCATGTTGCAAAGCAATCTGACAGTTCTGGCATATTTCAAATGTTGCCGATTATTATGTCATAATGTTGCGACACGAGTGCACCAAGCGCCCAAATCAAGCGTAATTAATTTCGACTCCATGACATTACTATAGATTTTATATACAATGGTTTCCCTTAAAATCCTATTACTAAAAAAATAAAATAAAAAATACGCGATTTATTTCGCGCCTTTCCAGCTGTTGGATGACACTAAAAACTATTTTTTTATACATTAAAACTCTGGTAGACGAGACCTTGCGAGTGCGATACATTTTGGTGGCATACATCAATTAGGTATCTAAAAATTTCAATAAAAAATCCGCGACTTTAATCGCGTCTGTCGGGGGTTTTGGGGCCACTTAGGCGTCTGTTATGTACATATTGGCACTCAGGGGGTCAAGATCTTTCATTTGTGATACATTTCAAGTGGTTTCCTTTTTGACAAAAAACGACAAAATTCAGGGACGTCTGTCGGGAGTTTCGGGGCCACTTAGACGTCTGTCACGTACATACTCAAACTCAAGGAGTCAATGGCTAAAAGTTGTGATCCATTTCAGGTGGTTTCCCAAATGCTTAAGAACGACAAAAAAAATCGCGTTTTCGGGGTCGTCTGTCTGGGTTTTGGGACCACCTAGACGTCTGTCGAAACCATTTTTGTAATCAGGGAGTTGATGGCGTCAAGTTGTATGACATTTGAAATGGTTTCCCACCCGATTTCAATTTTCAGAAAAGTTGTACTTTTGATGCACTTTTACGTGGTAACGGGGCCACTAAATGCTGGCAGACGAACGTATTCGTTATCACCTTCACCAGGACTACCTATAATATTCAAATCTTTTGGTTTCCTTTCACGACCAAAATCTGCTGCCAGCTCTCGGTCTAGGACTATTTTATTCCAAATATATAGCAGAATTGGATAATTTTTTACCTGTTTTTTGAGTGCTTTAAAATTACTTAGTTTTTAGGATTTTTGTTCTTATTTTTCTTTAGATAACAACGCATATATAACATGGATGAATTTACGAATGTGGTTTTGTAGAAAATTTTATAACAAACAAATTTATTGCATATTTGCAAAGTTATAAGGGAAAATATCAGAAAAAATGGGCTGATTTTAGCGTTTTTTTCACTTTTGCATTTTTCCTGCAGCGAGCACAGGGTTTCGAAGCTGCAAACTTAGCTACAGACTACTGTAACATCCCCCAACAGCATATCAAACATGCAGAACTACATCGCGCTTTGAGACTTAAGCCCTTTTTTTGTAATTATTGACTGGGCTATAGTATCTAATAGTAGTTCAATATGCATACCAAATAAAGTTCGATAAAAATATGCCATACGCCCATTTGTTCCAAAATATTAACTGGCGCATATATTTTGTAATCCAATTCAATTTCACTTTCTGGACATACTTAAGTACTCGTATTTTCTTAAAACTATTTTTAGACACACCCATAAGTGAATCTCAATAACAATAATTGAAATAAATACACGTCTCAATAAAAATGGTTGTGTATAAAATTAATCGTACTTAAGTTATTGTAGGTATTCCTTCAATAATACTTGTTCTCCATTTTCATGTCAAACTTCCAACGAATACAGTAGCGGCATAAAATTATTGATATAAAATTAAACTTCCGACCGTGCAGTTTAGGTACCTTACCACTGTCATTCAATTATCGGATTTCCTCGTTCCTCTGAGAAAATACATGCAAGTAATATATGATACTTATAGCGAGCTCACAGCTGCACGCACCTAGGTTGTTGTTGAAGAACAAATCTCAAAAAGGAAGGACTCTTTGCTGTTGGACAATCAGTATTCCACTCCTACTTTAATCGCTGCTGAATACCAATCAAAGGATTATCTCATAATAAAGACCAATTTTCCGCCATTCTGAAGCTCATCATCACTTAGAGCTACTACTTGCATGTTGGTCAAGTACAAAAAGTCATGACTAGAAAACTCCACAGAAAACTACTTTATACAGTCTTGGCAAGATTCAAGTTTCTTGTCGTTTGCTTCAAGCCATCAGATAGTCTAGGTTTGGCCAAAACCCGATCAGAGTCACATTGTATGGAGTTGGCTTCTATGTTGGTTTAGTTTATTGTTGGCCGCGTGCAATGTCGGTTGTGTGAGTTCTTAATCTGCGCGAATAGTTTTAAAATTTTAAATATTTATCTCGCTTACGTATGTGCATATGTGCAGTATAATAGTGATCCCTGATTTAGGTTAAGCAATGGCTAAAGCCAGTTAATAAAGCGTGCTTTTTTTTTGTCTTTGTGAAAAGAACTCTTATCCTTGTTATTGTATATTATTTGTGTCCACTGACGGTTCTTAAATAAATTGTGCGCATATCTTGTCAGATTTACTCACTATAAAAGTATATGATACGGATTTTTTGCTGGAGCCTTTTCCTTGGTTGGTTGCTCGATTAATTTAATAACGTAAGTTGGTTGCATTGTGCAGCTGTTTTTTGCAAGTGGTCCCGTTTTTTTTGCTTGTATTAAAAGAGTATTGTGATATAATAGGACCAGTTTACAAGCCATGTTAGTGTTTCAGGTTTTATACTGAAGTGCGATGATATAAGGATATGGATTACTTAACCATTAAGGCTTTGAAGTTCAATTGTTTTCATATTACAGGGGTCAATACAACTGTTAATAGGAGCAATAGCGTTATGTGTAACTTACAGTTAGAAAATAACTTCTGGTAAATAATTTCAAATATGTTTATGTTTAAATATTTGACCAAGACAAAATAATTAATTTGTTCTCCTACATACACCGTGTTTTGACAAAATTAAGTGTAAACATGTGTATGGTGTTTTTCGTTGATAACCAAAAAAGAACTAACTTTTGTACTAAAAATAATTAATTTGTTAAATTGTTGTGAAATTGACGTTTGTTAAACGTTAAAATCATGTACATATGACGGTGCTAACATTGGACTGACTCCTGAAAATTTACAAAAGAGAACGTCAAAAAAAATTCACAAATTTTTAAATTTTTTAAAAATTTACTACTTGTTTCCCTTTCTAACTATCAAGTGGGAGTGAGACAAATTTCAGAGAAGTCAAAAATAGTCAGAAGAGTCAGTCCAATGTGAACACCGCTTTATCATACTTTTTTTTAAAAAGGAAGACAGATATCATTTATTATATTGGTGTTCATAAGTTATCTACTTAAAAAGTTCTTTAATGTGCAATAAAAATTACATATCATGGGTCGGTTCATTTACAGTGAGTTAAATTTGTAGTTTGACTTCAACAGGGTCTAACTAAATGACCCTTGTCAACCAAATCGCCTGATTGGCTAGTTCAATAATTTGCCACTCAAACTATGGATTGGTGAATTAAAGTTTTGACCAAGAAACACATCCGATATTTTACCAGTTTCAATAATCATAATGATTTAAAATTAGTATAGCTGGCTCTAAGTCAACTTTTTACATACAACACATTAACAGCATTTTAGCTCTCTTCAGTAATTATGGCTGGATTAAAATCTAAATCATTTCGAATGTGCAAGTTAACCCATCAGTATTTCTTTGCACAGTAAAAAACCTAAAACAAAAATGTAAACAAAAGTCGGACTGTAATATAAAGTTTTAGCTTATGTTGTCAATTTCCAATAATTTGAATGTGCTGTTATGATGCAACATGCTAATAAGTGTATCACTCACAATTGGAGGTGTTATCGTTTTGTTTTTTGATCATTTAACATTATTGAAACTTCTCAAAATAACTATGCATGTGGGTGTATTATCATTTTACAACAGGAAGTATACATCAAGTTTAATTTATTACGAACAATTTAAAACTTATTAAATACTTATGGAACTAGAATATTATAACAAGTTTATTACATCAAAATGTATGATTTCAAACAACATAATGTATATGGAAACTTCAAAATCAAATGCACTAAATTATTTTATTTTTTGTATGATTAATATAAATATAATGAATAGGTATACTTTCCTTTAAAAAATTTGATTTTTATTGACTACCTACAAATTAAATTATTTTAATGTAATTTGAGTTAACATAATGGTGTTAGTTTAGTTGCTATTATAATTTATTTAAAAAAAAAAAAAAGTAATTATTCAGAAAAGTATTCAAAAATAGGTTCGTTTGAGCTTTGAAATATTAGCAAATAGCTAAAAACAAATTGTATTTTTGTCTTCCCAACTGACGAGCTCGCAGCTTATTCTCTTTTATCAGGTAAATTTAATAGATGTCTTTTTTTGTATTACTTATTTCAAAAAAAATTTCTATAACTACGATGTAAGGATAAATATTTAATTTAAAAAAAGCAGGGAGATACGCAACGTTGTTAATAAGCTTCATTCATTTTTATGGTTTAAAAACTCTTCCGGATGACCAATGGAAATCAGAATTACATACTTATTTAGAGAAAAAATTCTGCATCATTTCTTGCTGGTGGGTGTAAATGGTATATATTTTCATCCTTTATTACTCTAACAGCGGCTGTTTCACTGTTTAAACAGTCTGTTAAAAATGTCAATTCCATGCCATCTTACACATACACGGTGTTAATTCTATTATTTACGTATTTACGAATCGGTCACAAAATTTCATTTGAAAAAATTAGAGCAACAAATTAATATATTACATATTTACTAGTTCATATTTGTTAAACTCCGAATCTCAATTCTACCTAACATTTTACCAGATTTTCGGTTGGATTTTGGAACTGTTCCGTTACTATCGAATATAGATATTTGTCTCCTTCAAAATAAATAGGATATATAGCTTCGATAGGAAAATGGAAGAGTTCCAAAATTCAACCGAAGACGACATTATGTACATTTTAATGACCGTTAATTATGTTTGTTTGTTTATTTCTCAAAACTACAAATTTAGTCAAAAGCTCTGTCAAATTCGTTTACTCTATACTTATAAGAACTTGAGAAAAAAATGTCTAGTTCAAGAAAATGACATCTCAGGATCTCCGCTGTCAAAATACATAAATAATTGAGTGCGAAAGTTTGTTTGGTCGTCTATATTCAAGATACATATATTACAGGTAATATCACTAGCGTTTTCATTTTTGTTCAGTTCTGCGCATGTTGTCAAAATCAATAGTAAAAAAAATTAATTTCAAACAATCACAATAAATTTGTTTTTGTTTACTGTGTACTTACACAAGGGGCAGCCATCTTTAAATTTGACAAGCTGCGCCTGATAATACCTTAGATATGTGTACTGTGGCCTATATTGACTGTGAGACCTCTGATGAAATCTGGTTTTCTTGAACTGAACTAGCCAATTGTGAGCAGAAGAAATTGCATTTGAGTTTTTTCGTGTATATTTTTGTTATTCTTTCATTGCAGCATCGCTTTTTGCTATTTTTTGTTTTTTTTTTTTGCAATCGGTGAACCAAGCAATATAAAGGCCCATCCCAAAACAACGCGAAATCAGATCGAAACAGTTGCAACGGTAAAAAAATATGACAGGTAAAAAATGCTAGATAACAACAAAAAAAATTGTCGTTAGTGAATGTTTGGCGCCGGTTTGGACGAGCCTTAAATATTCGCAAGTATTACATTATCTTGTTAAGGACAATATAACAATTTCGATTTGCATCAGCAGCACTAGGTTTTTTCTGACAAAACATCTCAGACACTTTGGGCTGAATAATTTAAACGATGTGTATGTTCATTTATTTTATTTATTATTTTATAATGACTTTTTTGCACGATTTTTTTCAGAAGTGTATACTTTCGGTTATATTCTTTGCTAATGATTGATATAGAATACCAAAAACCAAGCCCAAAAATACATTTATTTGTTGTTATTATTTTTTCTCTACTAAATTTGTAATGATGTTTATGTCGTTTTACCTAGTTAAATGTACATACTTAAGATATCAGTTTATACAAATCAAAGCTTAACAGCCTAAGGCATCGTTTTTATGTCATATTCTTTTTTTCAGGACTGCGTACACTTTCATTTAAATAAAGTTCATGTCACTAATGGCTTTAAATTAATTTTCTTATCTTCGCTTAAATCTCATGTTGTTATTGTTGTCGCTATACTGTTTTTGTATTGTTGTCAAAGAAAAACTTGATGTATCACAATATTTGCATTATCCAAATACAATTAGTTAACTAGCTTTTGAATACTTAATTTAATTTGTTTATCATAAGATCCCTTTTTTTATTTCTCGTTAATCATAACAGATTTAAAGCACGTTTTGTTTCTATTACATGCAGTTAAGAATACTTAAATCAATAAAGCTTTCATTAACAATTATATTTAACGCCATTATAACGTGCCGAGCGGTGATTAGGCGACACAAAATGTTTAAAATGCACACCCTCAGCAATAAATTTAATTAAAATTCAAATGATCGATGAATTGCTTCAATTGCACTTTCCTTTCATTTCGTTTTTTTTTACATTTCTTAAGGCAAATAGAAACAATTACCTAACGGCCATTTCTGGCAGTCAAGAGAAGCTTTACAAGACGTCTGCTGCTGTCAATAGGTTATATATGATATAGCGGTATTCACCTGGAACTCGTCCCCGGAATGCAAAACTGTCAATTTAATTTCAGACGTACATACATACATACGTCTGCCTATAGGTTGCGTTGGCGGACTTTCTTTTGTTTAAAATGGATTCAACTCAGATGACCAATCGAAAGTGGATACATACGAGTACATAAGTAGATAGATACTTTTAAACTTAATGTATGGCTTATTAGTTATTCTTGTCATGGTTCTTGGCAGTCGGCTTATGAATGACATGTGAAGGAGAATATGTGATCGAATAGTGGACAATTGTCCAACTTTAATTTGTTTTCAATTTCGGGTCAGCCCGAAATCATGTCATCGTTGTCGGAAAGAAGAAGTTAAATCATACAAAATTATAATTTTATTCCATTAATCCCTTTCACAGAGGAGAATTTAGCGTTTATTGATTTTCAATTTGTTTATGAAAAATATACGAGGCAATAAGGAAGTTAACAAAATTTATCGGGCCAACAATTTGAGTAGATTTTTTGACATTTTTTTTTCGAGAAAAGAAAAGTCGACAATAGGACTGTGTTTGTGATATATAAATTTAAAAATGTATCACAACGGCTAAGGGGAATTTCCAAGCACTTTACATTTTTAGCATCTATCTCGGCGACTGTAACCATTTTGACACAAAAAATAACTTGTACTTATGGAAGTATAGTAAATATTTTGTTGAAAATTGAATTTCCCAATAACGGGTTTTAACGGAACCTGCCATGTAACCGTTTCTGGTTTTTCAAATTTTTCACTAACCCTTGACTGATTTTATTAGTGCGTCTGTTCGTCCTTATTTACAATAGGCTAGAGCCTAAGCGAATGGACCGATTAAGATTTTTGCATATTAGATTCAAACACGATATATATAAAAATAGTATAAACTTTGCATATCCATGCTTCTGTCATATGAAGTGGGGGCTATTGCAGTGTAATTGACTTCTTACAACGCTTACATATATATAAACGACATCCAAAAGTACGTGCGATGAGAAATTTAAATAATTTAGAAAGGATAAGAAAATGATTAATGTGAATGTAGTTAAATATCACTACTCGATCTGCCATTTAGATTTTCTTTTTTTTTGTAAATTGGGTTAAAGATTGGATTGATGCCAAAATACATGAAACCTATAACGATTGCCTCAATTTAAATGAAGAGTTAAATTAACTGCGGCAGTTTGCGTTAATCCATCATTATTGGTGGAGGTCTTTTGGTTTCAACATCTTTGTATAACAGTGAGTTTGTTTTTATTAGTTTTACTCAAATTTAAATATTGTGTTTAATTTAAAAACGTTAACTGGATAAGCTATTAAAACTTGATAATCTTTACAAAAATTGTGCAAAAATGACATAATGGTTCTTATTTATTTTTTTGTAAAAATAATTGGAGGGAAAAATCAGAAAATTTTAGATTTTTTCAAAAATTGGTATTTTTCTCACAAGAAATAAAACAAAAAATTTTCCAATCACAAACAAATAATAATAAATAATTGTTGGACAATTATTGTCATAGGTAATAAGATTGATTTCTTTTTTACAATTCATAATTTGATCTTACACAAAACAAAAATATATTTTTGAAAATGCCAAAACAAACGGAATTAACACATATAAAGTTAGAGAAAATAACACTGCATTAGATTTTGTACAATGCATACAATTGAAAATACAAAGAGAACTTTTTTACCTTCAAAAATAAATCTATGAATTATTAAATGAAAGAAGAGATGTACATACATGCATCAGTAAACTTTATAACTAATATTTTCTTTTCAACTGTCTGTGTTTTTTTAAATACTTTGTACGAAAAAAAAAATTGGCTGTTAAATTTTAATTTATTTCAAAAACTTCGTCATAAAGTCTCTTTTATTTAAACTGTTTATTTAAAAAGGAGGTTCGCTGTTCAGCTCTTTTGTTTATTTTGGTTTTTATGTCTTACGTGCTTCAAACACTCATTTAAAGAAGATCTTAATGTAAAACTATTACTCTCCCGACAATAATAAACAAATGGAAAAACCTTTCTCCAGAATTACAAGCTATATTTAGTTATGTTAACTATCCTGATTTTGAAAGTGCAACCCATAGAGGTACACGTTTGACAATAGAAAAATATCAATAAAATATGTAGAAGCAAAGGTAGGTAGAATAGTTTACAAGCAATTACCATATTTAACCTTATTAGCTTTGATGATAATTTCACTGCCAAATAATATTGATTATATTATCAACCGCATTAATGAATATATCAACTATAATTATAATCAAAGACTATGTTTGGTGTCATTGTAAAGCCATCAATTGACACGGATCGGATAGCGAAATAGTCAATAAAAAAAATCCTCCCAAAAGATGAAGAAAAATCGCTTCCTTGTTTTTACTCTTCTTACACGAGTAGCTATTTGAAGACTGCGTCATTGATAACCAGTTCTGCAAGCTGCAACCAGTTTTGCGCATCTATTGGAACTCAGAGACACAGGCATCTGTGCGTGCGTATGAATTCCACCCGACATCCCCCATTTAATATTGGCACTAGAAATCGAAATTGAAAACTAGATCTTTTTCTACTATAAAACTCATTAAGACTGGGTTGCTCTGCATAAAGTAGAGCGAATAGACAATTTCTGCGTAAAGTGTACATAAACCTACAGGGATACACACCGCCAAATGGGGTAACCTAAATGGATACGTCTCTATATTATATATTGGTCTAAGTACAAGTGCGCCTTCTGCACATACGCAGCGCACTATGCCGGTTTGGATAATAAGAAGTGGGTCACGATCACGCCAATCTACTCTTTTAGTTTTTGTTGTTGTTGTGGCTGAGGAATTTTTTTTTCTTAAATAAAGGCAATGAATTGTGACAAGTTCAGTTGCATCTCACATATTTGGCATGATGATAAGCTACAGAAAAATAAAAATAAAGTGTAAAGAGAGGACAGCTTTGAAGTGAGAAAGATGACAAAATAATTATAATTACTTATGCGCGTGCTTCTTATTCTTGGATCTTGGAAGTATATTGAAAGCGATACAACAAGTTGAGCTCCTTTTTAAATGCAATGAATTCAATAAAAATCAGTAATTAATGAATTTTAAAATGATCATTTATGAAATTCATTAAAAGGGAAATTAGGTTGGTGTGGCTACTTATCGTATTTTTATTTTTATTGATAAGCATGGCGCACCTTTTTATTTTGTTTTTTTTTTTTTTTGTATCAATTGAAATAACTACACATATTTAATCATTAAGATTCTTGTTCTTAATAATTTATCTGTGATTTTTATTTTAAACAAGGTAGACCGAAGATTCAATTCGTGTTCTTTGGTAAATAGGTATAACATCAGGTTTTTGTTATCAGTATGTCGTGGCCTTGAGTATATTAGTTCCAGTTTTGACCAAATTTTCTCATTTTAGGGAACTTTTGGAAAAGGGTAGGGATACCGAATACCTCGAACTTCATATCATTTGTAAAACATTCTTAACCAAAGGTATGGGAACTAAGCTCAAGGCATTCTAACTAATAATTTAAGGTCTACAGCGTTAAAATGTTCATTTATTTGTAGTTACTACTTTAAAAAGACATAATTAATTAATTTTCGGATTAGCCGCGTTATTTAAAATAAGAGTGCGATTTTGTACTCACCCCGAACGTTTCGCATCAAATTACATTGAGCGTGGTCACCGGGAAACTGCTGATAAAATGTTATCCATTAGATTGGCTACGCAGGTTGTAGCGGTGCGTAGACGGTTCTATCTCATGAAGTTGTTGTTGTTGAGGTGCAGGTTGTTGGGAGCAAACAATACTCACTACATCGCAGGGTGTTTTAAGTTTGATTTGGGATGCCCGTGAGGTGTTAATGAGTGGGTCCCATGAACGAGAAAGTTTAAAACTGAATGAAAAAAATCTCTGTCGTCCCGATTGAAATTTTGGTGGCGCTTAATTTCAATCGCCTCGCGTACCAAACGTGGGATGTAATGGGTTTCTTGCGCTAAAATCTTGGCTTGGTCGAAATGAATCCAGTGATGTTCATCTGGATTGTCCAAGATGTGTTCGCAAATTGCCGACTTTTCCCGCTGATTTTTGCTTACAGCGCTAATGTGCTCTTTTAAGCGGGTGGCAATGCTTCTTTGGGTTTGTCCCACATACGAAGACCCACAGCTGCATATACGCCCGGTGTTTGGAGAGGAAAGTGGTCCTTTGGTGAGCGGAAATAGTTTTTTACCTTTTTCGGTGGTATAAATATGGATTTTACCCCATATCTTTTTAAAACTTTGCCAACTCTGTCCGTTACACCCTTAACGTATGGCAGAAAAGCCTTCTTGTCTAGGTTGCTTTCATCCTTTTCCCGTGACACAACTGGCTTCCACGTTCTTTGCTTTTTAGTATAACCATTTGCTTTCAGAACGTTGTCCACCAGATTCAGCTCAGCCTTTAGGTGGTCGCTGTCGCATATTCTGTGGGCTCGCTGAAATAGTGTCGAGACAACTGATCTTAAATTTGCCGGGTGGTGGTGGGAAGTAGCATGTAGGTATCTGTTAGTGTGCGTTTCTTTGCGATAGACTGTGTGTCCCAGTGTACCATCTATTCGTCTTGTCACCTTCACATCCAAAAATGCAATGGAATTTTCTTTTTCTTTTTCCATGGTGCACTTTATTTTTGGATGTTGTGAGTTCAGATGTTCGAAAAAACTCACAATTTTAGAGCTTTTAAGGATGCAAAATGTGTCATCCACATACCTCAGCCAAATTTTGGGTTTTTCTGTAGAACTGCGTAGGGCTTTTGCTTCAAAATGTTCCATCCATAAATCTGCAATCAGGGGCGCCAACGGCAAACCCATGGCAACGCCATCCACTTGCAGATAGAACTTTTTGTTGAAACAAAAATACCCTGAAGACAAACAGAATTCCAAAAGCGGCATATAGTTTTCGTTAATGCCGGAAGTTGAGATTAGCTCACGGATAACAGTCAGAACCTCTTGAACAGGTACATTTGTAAAAAGTGACTCAACATCAAAACTCACCATAACTTCATCCTCTTCGAGTCTTAGGTTACCGAGAATCGACACAAAATGAGAAGCATCCTTTATGTGGTGTTCTGTCGACCCCATTAAAGGTTTAAAAACGTTTACCAAATGCTTCGCCAAAAGATAACAAGGCGCATTTATTTGGCTCACAATTGGTCGCATAGGATGGCCTTCTTTATGTATTTTCGGCAGCCCATACAATTTTGGTGGCTGGGTACAAGAGGGAATTAAGCGTTGAGGTGGCAATATTGCTTTATTTTCGTTGATGAGTTTTGTGACTTTTCTTAAGACCCGGGCTGTGGGATCGTAATCGACTGGCGAATACGGGAAAAGGATGAAAGCAACCTAGACAAGAAGGCTTTTCTGCCATACGTTAAGGGTGTAACGGACAGAGTTGGCAAAGTTTTAAAAAGATATGGGGTAAAATCCATATTTATACCACCGGAAAAGGTAAAAAACTATCTCCGCTCACCAAAGGACCACTTTCCTCTCCAAACACCGGGCGTATATGCAGTTCCTTGTAGCTGTGGGTCTTCGTATGTGGGACAAACCCAAAGAAGCATTGCCACCCGCTTAAAAGAGCACATTAGCGCTGTAAGCAAAAATCAGCGATAAAAGTCGGCAATTTGCGAACACATCTTGGACAATCCAGATGAACATCACTGGATTCATTTCGACCAAGCCAAGATTTTAGCGCAAGAAACCCATTACATCCCACGTTTGGTACGCGAGGCGATTGAAATTAAGCGCCACCAAAATTTCAATCGGGACGACAGAGATTTTTTTCATTCAGTTTTAAACTTTCTCGTTCATGGGACCCACTCATTAACACCTCACGGGCATCCCAAATCAAACTTAAAACACCCTGCGATGTAGTGAGTATTGTTTGCTCCCAACAACCTGCACCTCAACAACAACAACTTCATGAGATAGAACCGTCTACGCACCGCTACAACCTGCGTAGCCAATCTAATGCATAACATTTCATCAGCAGTTTCCCGGTGACCACGCTCAATGTAATTTGATGCGAACGTTCGGGGTGAGTACAAAATCGCACTCTTATTTTAAATAACGCGGCTAATCCGAAAATTAATTAATTATGTCTATAAACAACCGTGAAAACCTTAAAAGTTATACTTTAAAAAGGTTTCCTTAGAACTTGTATGTATAACTTGGTATTTTAGAAACTTTATTTTTGGTACCTAAATTTTGTGAGTTCATTTAGTTCAAGGTCATGTATTAGGCTGCGCGTACAGTAGTGCGACAAAGCTATGCGATGCGAGAAGGTATTCGAGATTCGAGCGAAAGTGGTCAAAAGAGTTTATGAACGTGATGCTTGCGATAAGTATGTGATAAAATCGCAACACTCTCAGCAAATATCGCTTCCCACGCCCACGTTTATAAGAATAAATGTAAATATTTTTTTCGCACGGAAACATTTCTCGCATCGCATCGCTTTGTCGCACTACTAAACGCGCAGCCTTAGAATTTTTCCAGAGCATATTTTCAGTAAGATTTCAATATTGTGAAATCACGCAAAATTGTAATTTTGATACATTTGCTAAATATTCTTTTTGAATATTAGACCTCTTATCAAAGTCAAAATGTAAACTAAAATTAAGGGAAGAAATTGATTAGTTTTAATGAAATAATTAAATGTGCAATAAAGTAGTTTCTAAACTGAAAATAGGTTAATTTCTTTAAAACTAACCATCTTAGCTGGGTCAGACAATAGAAAATAGACAAAAATAATTGACGTTTAAGGCTTGGCAACCCTATGCTAGGCAACCCATGCTTAGACACACCACCTTAAAAACTGTATACCACTCATTTGGTAGAACGATGGTGGGATCGTATAGACTTGTAAACATAAATACTTATTTTAACTTGCTCTAAAGGGCAAGTATGCATTGGTTTCGTGTCAAACAAAATCTCGAGTTTTTAATCAAAAATAACATTGGCAAAGTCCAAAAAAGTGATTTTCGTCAGAACGTCCGTCGCCGTCGTCGCGTCGGTCCGTTTGTCTGTGCGTCCTGATGTACATTTAGCTAGGGCCTAAACGAATGGACGGATTTGCTTCAAATTCGGTAAGAAGCATTTTTATGTGATTCTTTAGAGGAAACATTCCAAAAGCTTATATAAAACGGGTAGCTGTCATGCAACGATTTTGGTTTTATCAAGTTTTCTCGAAAACGGCTCTAACGATTTTGATTTAACTTTGAACATGTCATCTCTAAACCAGTTTTATTAATACTTCACATGCACACCATGTTTTTACCAACAAAATTTGAATAAAGGAAATAAAATTATAATTTTTTTTTTTTTTTAAGTTGAAATTGAAACAAAGATATAAGCAATGTTCTAAACACTGTTTAAACCATTTACTATTTCCGGTTTACTTATTTTTTGTCAAAAAACTGATTTGCAGTTTTCTTAAAGTCAACATATTTTCGATAAATTAGTAAGGCAAACAATTTGAATTGTTTGCCTTACGGACACATACCTTATCATACTATATACTAATTTTAAAGTAATTCGACTGCGTTTATAGATCCTAGCTTGATTTACAGTGCACTTATAATAAACCCATAGCCCTCAAGGATGCATAAACTTGCGGATGTTATGACGAAAAACATCCTTTTTAAAATTGTCGATCATCGTAATGTTAGATGATGTAAAAATTCATTTACAAAATAGTATAATTACCGATCCTGTATAGCAGGTGTGGTTTTTTGCTTATCTATACAGTCTAAAACAAATAATCAACTTGCAAAATAGAACAAAATCTTTGCCGTTACTAATCCTGGATAATTTTACTGCCTCTTTGACTATAGTCCCCCGATCACTCAACTCAGCTTAAAATTACTCACACTTACTACTTACTGTTACTCATTAATTAACATGAAAATAATATCACGTACATATACACAAAGAAAAAAAAATATTTAAAACAAATAGTTTTGGTTTTAAGTATTTAAAAGTTAATTGGACGAGTATATCATAAAACTCAATCCAGTATTAAATCACACTCTTTTACACAAAATTGCTATGGAGTATATTTTGTGTCGATATTTTAATGTCGTTTTCGGTTGGAGGTTCGGTGTTACTCCTTTTGACTCCTTTTACTCTTAGGGCCAGTTTGTTCACATTGGGTTAAATTTAGTATGTGACTTTCATAGGCTTTAATTAATTAACGCTTATCAACCAAAATAGGCTGATTAACGATATCCATGATTAGCAACTCACATAGCAACACATTTGAGGATTTCCCAGCTCCACTAATCATGGATTAAAGATGATTAGCTGTGAACAAACCTTACTCCAAAAGACTTTGATTGGCTGTTCCGAATAATTTTTTTTCGGAGCTATTTTCTATTCCGGATTTTATAAAGGAGTAGACCCGGAACACACTTATAATATGGTTGTCAAATTAAGACCCCTTTCACACAGGGAAACCAGTTGCTGAAGATTTTTTTGACGTTTTCCTTTAATTTCCTTGTACCTTTCACACAAGGAAACAAAAATTGCCGGAGATTTTCGTTTGTTTCCATATAAAGTATATTGGCTGAACGCCAGTGTGAGAAGGAATGTGATAAAAATCTCCTCAACCGTTGACCGGGGAGATTTTTTTCATTCCCCTTACTTCTTGTCCTTCGCGCCTACAAACTCCCAGTTTCCAGCAACTCAGTTTCCTTTTTTGAAAGCAGTCTAATTTTATTGGACTGAACATGCCAAATAAACATAAATATGGGACAAATTTAATCACACACGCATTATTTTTCGCAAATTATCGATCGGAATCAAAAAGAAGTAGTACTGTTCCGAAATCCAATCAAAAACGACATTAGTTTGAAAGCATTTTTTTCCAAAAACTATCGATCAAAATTCAAGATATGTACATACATACATAACTTCATTTATAAAATAATATTTTAAATATTTGTATTATTTAATTTGAAGCTCTTTTTTTAAATTACCATCTCACCTAAAGGAAATAGATCCCCCACCATATTAAAAAGTGCTTGTATGATAATGTCCCTCTATAAGAGACCGTTTTTATTTTGCGGCGCCTTTTCCCAAAAATAAGCCCTAATACATACAAACTAACGATATCCTATATGATCTTACTTATTTATATTTTTCTTCTACTCTCAAAAACGATTAAAAAATCATCAGGTAGGTACGTTCAAAATTCCCATCACTGAATGTATCTTTTGATTTGATTTTTTGCATGCAATTTCAATTAAAGTTTCATGTCAAATTCATTATAATAACTTAAAATACTATCTAATCTGCCATCATACAGTTTTCGCTATTTATGTGATCTGATCACTATGCCTACACAGTACACACATTGAATTAAAATGTTTGTACCAAAAATGTCCATCATGCGTATAAACATTTCATGCAGGAAAATTGTTGAATTGATTTTATATAAACAAGTTTATGCTATCATCCTCGTTCGTAAGATACTGTATAGGAAACAATGTTAATCTGCCAAAGACCATCATATACAGATCAAAAACATGTTTTTATATAAAAGTTTTCGCAATAACCAACTTCCATCAAGTGACATATTTTCTTCAAAAATAATTGCAAGCAAACATCGATGCGAGTTAAATTTGCATACTTCGCCTGAGAAGAGATGTTAGTTAAGCTAGAAATGTCTTGGAAAGAAAGCACTGGATGGGGGTTGTTGTGTGCAATTATATAATTTTTTTTTTTTTTCAAATAATGTCAAGTGATATGCGTACACCTATCAATTTAATGTCCATAATCCAAATTGCAGAAAGAAATTAAAGACCTTTACTACTTTCTTCTTGTGTACAAAATTGATTTTACTTATCCTGAGATACTGTATTCCTGGTATATTATGAAACGTACAAAAAAGCACCTTCTAAAATAATTACCGTCTTGATAAAAAAAAAAATTTGTGTCGGATAACAAATGAACTTGGACTTTGGCTCTGACTAAAAACATCATTTCAAAAACCCAATTTACTATACATAAATGTGCACCTCCCAGATAGCTCTCAATTAGTTTTATATATAAATTATATAGCTTTGCAGACCTTTAATAATTTCATCAAAGTTAAAATATTTTTGTAATAAAAAAGAAGGAAAGAAAATTGTTTGGAATTTAATTTTTAAGCCTCTAAAACAAAATGGTGCTGCCTAGTTTTTGCTATCATTTTGGTTGTTTAAAAATTTTAGGTCACAAATTTGATAGTACAATTTTTTGTTATAACGTAACGGCACGAGTACGATAACTTGTGCGCCGACAATTAAAAACGGATTTTTGTAGAGGGGTCAAATACAAACATTTTTACTATGGGTTGGTGGGGTTTCTATCTCCCCCGTTTGGGTGGGAGGGGCGATTTAATAAAAAAAATGTACTAAACATGGAAAACAAATTATTAAAAAATAACGATAATACCTAAAATTAAGTATTAAATCTTTTTTGAAAGCCAATTCTCTTTTTTACTATCCAGTTTTTAAATCAAGTGAAATCTATCAATAGTTTTTGAAAAAACTACTTTCAAGCTCAAAATTTGGGAAAGAAAACGTAAACAAAATGTTTAAAGTGTAATTTTTAAAAACTTTGAGATTTTATATTAATTTTTTTTTTCTTAGAAATCCTTGCTCATATTAATTCTTAATCAGAAACCGAAAACAAAATGATTTCATTTCGAGAAAACTACTATTTTAATTCAATTATTTTTTTTTTGCTTGAGTATTTTACGTGGTCTTATTATGATAGTAAAAATAGAATATGGATTAATTCTTACACAAGTTGACTCTTAATTATCATACTTTCCCAACACCCAGCCTTACGGCGTATAAACAGTAAGGTATGTTTGGGGGGCATGTTGCCCCCCTGCACCCCCTGCTTAGGCTCACTATAGGATTTGGGGTATGTGCGAGGTTCGGTGTATGCAAAATTTGATGTTTAAATAAAATACTAGTATTATAATAGTACCCAGCATTAGGTGAGCATTTTAAAAGCGAGGTATGTATGGGGAGGCATGCTGTCCCCCTGCAACCCCCCTGCTTGGGCTCACTATAGGATTTCGGGTATTTCTTTTTGCGATTTTTATCAACATTTTGAGTTTGAATGCAAATTTTTTGAAAACTATTGACACAAATAATTTAATTTAAATGTAGGATTAAAGATCAGACTTCTGGCTTTTAAAACCTTTATTGTTTTGCATTTTAAGTATTGTCGTTGCTTTTTAATGTTTGTTTTTCCATTTAAGTCGTTTTTATCGTAAATCGCCCCTACCTCCTAAACGGGGCAAGAGAGACCCCCCCCCTCTCACAGTAAAAATGCTTGTATTTGTTATATCATACTCTCCCCAAAAAAAAGTAATGTAAACTTAACGTGCTGAAATATTCAGCAGAATTTTTATTTAATTATTTCGAACCTTTTTTGGGGTGCACATATTAAATTTTGAAAATTACGCTCATAGGAACCACTCTAATGTTCCTAGACTAAAGGCTCTCCCAAACCAATGCGAAACATTCGTTGCGGCGAAGAAACATTCGTCAGTCAAAATTATTTCATATGTTTCTCCACCGCGTTGGTGTGGGCACTCTCATATATCACCATGTAAATAAATTTTGACATGCGAATGTTTTTTCGCCGCAACGAATGTTCCGCATTGGTTTGGGAGAGCCTTAATTCTTAAAATCTAAAAAAAAAATAGCATAAAATGTTTTCCATATTTTGTAGGTGTTTTCTGCATTTCTGATCTAAAAATCATTGCATCGAAAAATCAATTTATTTATTGCATTTTGTAATCACACTTTCACAATATATTATATTTTATTTCAACTTTCCCGTGCATTCTAACAGGCGTCATAATACAGTTATGCTATTTTTCTGTTGGCTTAACTAGCTCGCGTTTGCTAGTCTTCAGTACTTACATATATGTCTTGTTTCAAGCATAAAATGATTGCCTTAGTTCGTTTTAATATTTATTATTTTCTTTCATATTCCTTAAAAAGCTAGAAGTGCAGAATTTTTCATTACTTTCTATTACATAACCGGATTCTTCCAATCTTAGCATTCTATCTATTTTGGCTTATAAATTCTACATTATAACCACAATAATTTGCATGTCCTCACTCACTTTGTCTGCTTTCACTTATCTTGTTTGGTTACAAAATTGATATATTTTGGAATGATGATGTTTGTATGGTTTAGAAATACCTAACACCCCGACTCCATAGGCCATGAACGATGGCCGGACTCTGGAACATTTCTAAAAAAAATTCCATGGAGTCGCAAAAATCTATGTCCAAGCAGTGACATATCCATACAAATCAGGTTGTGGATTGGATTGTAGATTGGATTATGTATATCGTTCATGGCCTGTGGAGTCGGGGTGTAACGTTTAATATATCTTAGTTCCATTAAGATGTTTTACAGGGAGATTTAAATGTTCTAAATAGTTTATTAGTTATTTAACTTATCATATATTTTGTTTTATTACAGATCACATAAAAATGATGAAAATATGGCTGTGCAATATGACTTTAGTAGCAGGAATCCTGTTACTTGTTCTCATAGAAAAAACTTCAGGCCAAATCACACACATCACCCGTACAATAAAGACATCCTCTTCAAATTTAGGTGGTCATGGAGATGTATCAAAAACAAGTTCTTCTGGATTAGTGACGAATCAGGAAGAATTTCTAGACGAACATAATCAACCACATTCAAGAAAAAAACGTCTCGTCTGGATAACAGACGATGGGCGTTTGGCCTTGCCACCTGGCACGTCACTGACGTTTACACCTACTATAGCTTTGCCATTGGTGCGACATCCACCTGAGGGATTCTTCTCAAATTTGACCATCAGTTTTCCAGTCACAAGTAACACAATAAACATTCTTGGGTGTATTCTTTTAATAAACATATCCTTTTTTCACCGTTAAGTTGACTTTGACAAGCTTGGTTTGACAGACAATCAAAACCCGCTTGGTGATCTGCCACCGATCTTCGCCAGATCGTTTGGAAATTCAGCAGGAGAAGTGTTGGGTATGATAAAAAAATTTATTTTTTGATTTTTTGTTTAATGGTTAATTTAAGGTGGCTACATGGCAAGGTATTTGAACTACAAAAAGAAACGAGATTTATCTTCACAAGAATATAATCAATTTTCAAATAATGTGCAAGATGACGAAGAAGAAGAAGAATTACCAAAAATACCTGAAAGGTTCAAACATATATTTCACGGAGGAGAAAGGTTTGTTATAGAAATCTAAAGTGTATAGACTTTTCAAACTTAAATCGTTTCGTACAAATTAGAGTAATGCTTTATGGAGCTGTTGAGACGTTTCTATCGACTTTTGGCTTGGATGGCAAAGCTTGTCTTTTAAGAACGATATGTGAAGTGCACTCGAGAAGTTTGGATCATTTTGGAGTTTTTGGAGAGATGACTAAATTGTTTTTGACGTAAGTTTAGTCTTGTATATTTGTGAATATATTTACTCAAGAACAATTGTTTACACTTGTCATTTTAGTGTTAAGAAATCACCTTTTGCTAATCTTATTCCCGAATATGTTAAGGCGCAAGAGATTGGTGAAGGTAAAGAAATTCCTGGAGAATGTTTTCCCTACTACAAAGCCTGCCCAAAGAGCATTTTTAGGGCTATGATCAACAAGAAGTATAGGTAACGCACATACTTACATTTAATATGACTTATGATTTTAACTTAACAATTATTTTTAATTGAAAATTAATATTTCTAGCGACGTTGAACACAGTGAATACCACGAACAAGAAGCGGAAGAAATAAATGAAATCAAATCAAATTCCCCTAGTACTTTCCAAAAAAATCACATTGTATCGATGTAGGATAGAATAAATTGCATACAAAATTACATATAACTTTTAAAAGTTATTATTGCGGCCATAGAAAAAACAATTTGTTTTTTTTTATTATTATTTTAAGAACAAATTATAAATTATATTTTAATTATACGAATTTATTTGTTATTTATTTATTATTAGTTTTTGTTATTTATTTCTTTATTTATTTATTTGTGTATTAACTATAAATTTCTTGTTTTTGTACATTGAAATACGAGTGGAATATGAAAGTCATTTGTTTAACTTAAGATAAATTACAAAATTGTAAATACCATTTATTATTTATATTGTTAAGTTATGTACAGGGTGTGTTTATTGTGAATAATGTTTATTATATCATAAGAAAATAATGAATAAAATGTTTATATGAGTACAATTGCTTTTCAATAGATTATTTTACAAACTTGGTGATGCATTTTGTCTGCTCTTCCAATTCGTAATGATATTTTCCATTGGTAATTTTAGATTCTGATTTGAAGTTTGATTGTTGTCATGCAATACGATCTTATTTTATTTCGTAATTTTGCTGCATGAACTTGAGTTTTTCGGACTCCGTTGAATTTTTTCTAGACATGGTCATAATTCTGCCATCGTCATCGGATGGCGCGATACAGAACACAGGCACTTAGCTTGAAGCCTAATACTAGGTTTTCCCTGGGCCAAATGAGGTAATTTCGTTGCAAATTTCCAAATGAGATCCAAAATTACCTCATTTTCCATACAAATTCTCGTTTCCAAATGAGCTAATTTCAACCAAATTTGCACGAAATTAAATTCGAAATTAGGTGAATGAATCCAGCGGGAATCAGTTTCAAAAGCTCTGAAAAGCTTTTGTATGAAAATATCAATACACTATACCATAGAGAAACAATATAAAGATACACAGCTTTCGTACGTTTTACCCCCCAAAACCCATTTGTTTACATTGTTGTTTTTGTAATTTAATTCTGTGTCCATGAATAAATGTGAAATCCAACAACAAAGTTACGCGGTGGTGGAAATCAGTAAGTTGCACTAGTATGCGTGTTTTAAAGCACACTAGTAAAACTTACCGATTTCCAACACGGCTAAACCCACCTTTTAGCTTGTAGGCAAACCGGATAGACAGCCAAAGATTTGTATCTTTATTTGCTTATCTATGACTATACTCAAACACAGTACACTTGTCAAAGGTATTACCCTTCAAGCAAGCGAGCTCGTTATCGGTCCGCAAACGTATCAAACAACGTATGGACGACTTCGCATTCGGATCCAATTACGGATCGAAAAACTGCGTTTTGCGGCTCAAGTTAGCATGGAAATTAGAATCACCACGGAGCCATTATGTGAATGTATTGTGAGAGAGAGAGTTTTTCAATTCACCATACTCGGAGAACCGAAACCAAATGGAATCTAAAACTGTTCCAAAAAAAATGAATGAATTGAGGCATACCATCTATTCCAGTTTCTCCGTTGCCTACAAAAATAAAACAAACATAATTTTTTCATTTCAAGAGTTTTTTTTATTTATCATTCATAAAAGGTTTTCTAAAGACTATTTCGCACTTATAAACATGACATATTTCCACAAATATAAATTTACATTTAATAAATAGAAACTTGCATTTCTGATTGGAAATGTTTAAAAGTTTTAACAAGAAAAAAGAGATAAAAAAGCAACCGTCTCGTCTTCGCCACGCTACCTACAAAACTGAACTAAAAAAAAAAAAGTGGTGGAAATTAAGGCAAAATGATTGTATACTTCGCCTATACTCTCTCTATTTCTCGATGCTTGAAAAAAATACTCTCGATTCTCGTTCTTTTTACATGCGTACACAGAAAATTTGTTATTGTGTGTGAGACACTCATTTTTTTTGGAGTCCCAAGTGAACCGAGAAATTTGGGTCCGCGATTTTGCTTGAAGGGTATCTGGCGAAGCTTGTCAAATTTCAAGATGGCTGCGCTTTATGTAAGTACACAGTAAACAAAAACAAATTTGTGGTGATTGTTTGAAATTCAATTTACTTTCAGTTTTGTAGGTAGCGTGGAGAAGACCATTGCTTTTTTATCTTTTTTTCTTGTGAAAACTTTAAGAAATTTCCAATCAAAAATACAAATTTACTGTTTATTATATGTATATGTTTAGTTGTGGAATTATATGATGTACCTTTTATAATTGATAAATAAAAATAAAGTCTTGAAATGAACAAAATTCTGTTTGTTTTTTTTTTTTTTTGTATGCAATGTAGAAACTCGACTAGATGGGGAAGTTTCTTTTTAATACAATACATTTGTGTATGCCTCGATTCATTCATTTTTGTTGGTCCGTTTTGGATTCCATTTAGGCTCCGTTTTCTCGGAGTATGGTAAATTGGAATACTCTCTCTCTCTCACAATACATTCACATAATGGCTCCGTGGTGATTCTAATTTCCATACTAATTTGATCCGATTTGGAATCGATTTGGATCCGGTTTTGGGTCCGTTTATGAACTTGTTTTGGATCCAAAACGGACTCGCTTGTTTGAAGGGAATCCAACAAATGTAAGTTTTAATTTTGCATACCCTTTTTTTGCAGAAGTCAGACGAATACACATGTAAATCCACCATAAAGACTCTCACCAAAATAAAACATTCGCTGAAGAGTTTTTTCTTGTTAAGGCTCTCGCAAACCAACGCAAAACATTCGCTCTGCAGGGCAAATCATTCACTATGATAAGAAAATGACAGATAAACAATGCTAAATAACAACAAAAACTGCCATCGGCGAATGTTTCGCGCCGTTTTCGCATTGGTTTGGGCCTTTTTAGCATTGTATATCTGTGTTTTTTTGTCCGATTCGCGTGGTGCTGGGCTGATCTATGTATCGGCTCCACTCCATTACACGCCATCTCTATAGGCCATACAGATGTCCCACATCACAACCAATCCAATCAACAAACCGTCCATTTTTACTTATGTCGTTTTCGATTGGATTTTGGAACAGTACTACTCCTTTTTGATTCCAATCGAATTATTGCCTATTATTCTGGGACTAATTTGTGAAATATTTATGTGTGTGTGCGTAAATTGTCTGATATTTATGTATATTTTGCAGGTTCAGTCGAATAAAATTAATGGTGGATTATAGTGGATTTACATGTATCTTCATCTGCATAATGCAGAAAAGTAGAGCAGGACAGATGTATACAAAAAATCTGAGCGAGTGAAAGAGATCTATCACGAAGATGAACATGTTCGTCTTCATTTCTGTATTATAGCACTTTCCTATAATGTAGAAACGAAGTTCTTCTACATTTTGATCTTTTCTCTCTATCTAACAAATATGCATTTTGTATTTGGCATCCCTTTTTTTGTGCAGAAACCAAATGCATATACATGTAAATCCACAATTAACATGTAAATTCGTCTGACTTCTGCAAAAAAAAAGGGATGCAAGATTAAAATTTACATTGGTTGGGTAGACGAACATGTTCATCTTATTGATGGATCTCTTTCACTCGCTCGGATTTTGTGTATACATCTGTCCTGCTCCACTTTTCTGCATTATGCAGATGAAGATACCTGTAAATCCACCATAATTTGACAAATAATCCGATGAAAGCGTTTACATGCATGAACCTACATATATGTGTGTTCCGGGTCTACTCCTTTATAAATTCCGGAACAGAAAAATACTCCGAAAACATTACTCGGAACAGCCAATCGAATTATTTTAGAGTAAGCGGAGTCAAAAGGGAGAAACTCCAAACCTCCAACCGAAAACGTCATTACTGGGCAAATTATGTCATGTAGTTCATTAGCCTTTCACAACTACGTCTTTCTTTTCCAACAAAATTCACTTACACATTCAACAAAAAACATAAAAAAACTCAAACGCACATGAAACGTTATCTCATGGCCAAGCTTTGAACAGTCCTCCATGTCTTGTTCAAAACGTTATTTTTGTCGGCATGTCACTGCATGGACATAGATTTTTTTGACTCCATTGACGGTGTTCACATTGGCCTGACTCTTCCGACTATTTTTGAATTCTCTGAAATTAATCTCACTCCCACATCAAAGATAGAAAGGGAGAAATGTAGTAATTTTTTAAATAAATTAAATTTTTTTGCAAGCATGTTTCTTTAGCGAGCATTTTAATTTCTCACTTTTGTACTTTTGTACAAAAGTAGGGCTATGTAGTTGCGGCTTCAGTCCAATGTGAACACTTTTTTTTTAGACATGTTCATAGTCCTGCCATCGTTCATGGACTGTGGAGGTGGCCTGTTATAAAACAACGAACACCTAAAGTCGCATCACTAGGTTTAACAAATACATTTATCTCTTTCCAGCTACAAAGAACTAACGTCAAAATCAGCCAAGCAAAATATGGGAACGTCACAAAGTTGTCACCAAAAACAGTTCATAAGAAAAAATCATAACAATCAAAGTGGTGGCCAGTAGTTGCATAAACAATTATTTTTGTATTCCTACCTTTGGTTCACCTGTATTATTGACAAAAGTATTATCCAAACAGCAGGTGCATTATCATATCTATACACAAACACATCACATCGCTATTAGTAGTTCACAAAGTAGAAATAAAAAATAAAACACAAGATGACTGCAAGAAATCCCCAAACTCTAATGGCTGTGCCAAATGAAGAAAGTTTCGATTTTCTTTTCAAAATTGTATTAATTGGTGATTGCGGAACTGGTAAAACTTGTATTGTAGAGCGCTTCAAAACAGGCAACTACGTTGAACGTCATGGCAATACCATAGGTGTTGATTTTTCAATGAAAACTATTGCCATTGAAGGGAAACAAGTGAAGGTGAGTTGATGGACGTGGACAATGAAATAAAGCCAACATTCATCCCTATATTGTTTTGTATTTATTTAGTTACAAATATGGGATACAGCTGGCCAGGAGCGATTCCGAACGATAACACAGAGTTATTATCGTTCAGCAAATGGAGTTATTATAGGTAAGTTCAAAATGGTAATTCACTATCAGTACGTTATTAGATAAATGCCTACACCCAGTTTTTGGGTTATTTTGTATATACATGAGAAACTCTTGCCCAACGAATGCGTGTGGTGCAGTAAACAAAGTTTTATCTACGTCAGCTCTATTTTTAATTTATCTAAGGGACTATCATAACCCTAATTTTAATCTCTGTCAAGTGCTTCTTGCCTATATTTGCAACGTTGAATCATTTTTTTCATATAGAAATTAAACTTTCGAGTTAAGATAAAATTCACAGTCATTTCAACTTATTTATCACTGTATACTGCTTTAGACTGAACACCCAAAACACCTGTAAACTCCAATAACAGGTTGGTACGTGCAATACTTGTAAAGAAGATCAATTGAACCGAAGCCAACAAAAAAAGACAAACAATTTGTGGTCTGGCTTCTATTGTGTGTAGGCATTCACATTCTAAACGGACAAACTTATATCAATCATGCGTAAAAAAAAATATTTAAACGAATAAAATACTCTACACTACAGTAGGTATCTTCCATTCAGATGATATTTATAAAGCTATAAATGTTATTTTCCACAGTGCCCTCTGACCATAGATTCAGTGTGTTGACTGTTAGAAGTTTTTAAAATCTTTTGCAGTGAAAATTCTTTTGACATGCTGGTGTAAAATTGAATCATGAAAATCATTTTGTTACAAAACATTACATTTCTGGATTAATTTCATTTAATGACTTACGAACTCAACATTGTACAGCTTAAAAAAGGTTTTAAAGTAACGATGTTTTTTAAAATGTTGTATCGACTTAAGAATTGACAAAAGTAAAAATCAAATAGACGGAGCCCTTGTTCAACATATTACTATAAAATATTGATTTGTATAACAATATTGCCTGACTTTTTCACTTTATGTAGAGACCTGTCTCTTAAGGATTTTACTATTAGAATCGAAGTTATATTTTTGAACTTTTTTGAAAGGTGATCGGTTTGGCGGTGACGGAGGACTCTTTGGTACGTATGTGTTTAAACACAAACATGTTGCTCAAATCGACGTTCGAATAGTTTCTGCATGTGCGCGCGCTGTTAGGTAAACTCATGCGATTCATTTTAAAAACCAAACTGTTGCGGAACAGTTTCAGCTAATTTTGTATCGATACTTTATCCAACAAAACTTTAATATTTCTTCTATTATTTTTGTTTGTTTAAGTTTACGATATCACAAAGCGTTCATCATTCACAAATCTCCAAAAATGGATAGAAGAAGTTCGTCGGTACACAGCATCGAATGTTTTATTAATACTAATCGGTAATAAGTGTGATCTCGAAGAAGAACGAGAAGTTTGTTTCGAAGAAGCCGAAGAGATGTGCCAATATATTCCAGAAATTCTTTTCGTAATGGAGACATCAGCAAAAGAGAATACAAATGTTGAAGATGCTTTTACCTGCCTTGCTGCTGAATTAAAGGTATATTCTAATATATTATTGCTTTGCTTTTTGGAACCTTTTTATTAAAGAAAACAATAATTTCAGAGAAAACACAGTGCATTAGATGTAGAAAATCAAGAAGAAAGTGGTATTCATCTGGGCCAAAGTAAACCATTAAAAAGCTGTAGCAGTTCATGTAATCTAACATAGGAACAAATTTAATCAGTCATGTTATTTTTACTACGATGATGATAATGATGAAGTGTCTCTGGTGATTTGTTTTATTTTTACGTTTTTTTTTTACATTTTTATTTAAATTATATCAGGTCGGTGAAACTAGGAAAGTGTGTATAGTTTCTAATTTCACAAATAATATTAAAACTACATCATGTTCTTATTAACTACTATACAATTTAAATTAAACAAAAGTTAAAGCAATAAATTAATAAGACACATCCAAGAGAAATAATTGACAGAGCAATCCAAAGCTCATTTTCAGACAAATTTAGTAACACACTTCTGGTTCTATCTTCGGTTTCCTTATAAACACATTTGAGGCGATCAGAATTATAATGGTCTGAAGTCGACTAAAAATTATGTTTAAATATCTCTACTGGCAATTAACCGGCTGAAAACATTGGGGTAGCTGCAGCACAAAGTTGAAGTTCGCGTAGCTTTTACTAATTTTTCTTACTACACAACAGCATGACATTGAAGCGCTATACACTATTTTCGTACATTTTTATTTTGAGAGTGCTACGAGTACATGAAGAGGTACACTATTATGTTCAAGGGGTCAGTAAAAACATTTAAAAAATATATATAATAAACTTTGTTTGCCCGGAATTTAAATTTACTTTAGTACCATTATTATTGATCGCCTCATATATTAAAATCCTAATCGGAACAAATATAGTAAAATAACAATTTTAAGTACAAAACAACAACCACAGTCGCAAATGAGAAATAGCAATTAAGTTTGACAAGATATCTAACGTATCATTTTCAAAACAAAAACAAATAATGCAAATGATGTCAATTAATTAGAATCTTATTTGTCTAATTTATTTGTTAGATATATGTATGTATTTATATGTTCGAGACCAAGTTACATTTGTTAACCAAATCATAATAATAATCAAAAATAGTAAAACAAACAAAGTAGTAGAAATAGTATAGTTAGTTGTTGTAGTTTCTAGAAATCATACATACATTTGTATAAAAATGTATAATCGTTTAGTTCTTAAGTCGTAACAACAATAACAGCCTGGCAACTAAATTGTTCAAATCTAGATAACAAATGTAAAAATGAGTTAAATTTTTAATTATTTTCCATTGACATAGCGTTATAAATTTTTTCTTTAGCTTTAAAGAATAATTAAATTATAATTGTGATTGACACCAGCAAAAAGCTTATTTTATTCAACTAGTTGCAGACATTTTGAACGTAACAACATTAATATTTACTCATTTATACCTTTTTTTTGTTGTTGTAATGATTTTCTCAAAAAACATATTCGTCCTTATTGTATTTTTATATTTTAATTAATTAGAAATTTACATTTTAATTGTATTAACTTTTATTTAAATAAATACATTACTAATAAATGTATTTTCATATCTAAATATAAATTTGTTTTCTGTTCTGAGGACATTTCATACAAAACTATTGGGTATATTAAGATGCGGTTTTTGTAACTTTTTTTTAAATAGAACAGCGGATAATACTTCAGTACTTCAATTTTCTGTTTTAATTGTAAAAAGTTAAACAAAAATCATAACATTGTTGTAAATCTTAAGACTACTGCCCGAAACATGGAGATTCTAGATTCTAACGATAAAAGGAAGAATATTTCAGCAACATTTTGTTTTCTTTTTTTTTATTTATCCCAGACTTTTGCCACAATGCGTATGAACATTTTTAATGTTTACCTCCGAAATTATAACTAATATATGTAAGTTAGCTCATGAAACTACTGGATTACAGTACGGTAAATTAAACGAACTCACGACATGGGCGCCAACGACATAGCGGACCAACGGATTTTCGAGACCGAGACAGAGAACCCAAACAGCTTATTATGCCAAATGTCAGTATTAGATAATTGTATCCAATTGGCGTGTTCAGGAAAACGAGATATCAGAAAATTTGCTCCATCAAAAGCTGGGCAAGCGAATCCAAAAATATGTGTCCTCAATATTTTGACAGCCAAACTGAGATTTTTTTTGCTGTGGTCCTCTGAAAACTCCTTACCCTGAACACGCCTATTAATTTAACTAAAATCTGTAAACACAACAAGAATAAAAGTATGTTTTTTATCGGGAACGTATTTTTTGTTTATTGATTTGTTTCAAAGTCGAGTTGATCTGAAGAAAACAACTTAAAGGAGTTGTCATCTTTATTAGTAATTAAATAACAACAGCGAAATAATCAAAAGAGTCAAATTATGTTTACTCAAAAATTATGAATCATTTTTTTATTTATATTTTTTATATATGTACATAAATGCAAACTTAATTATAAAATATACATTTAGATAATTTCTTTTTATTAATTTTCCTAGTTTTTATTTTTTTATTTTTTGTCTCTTTTTGCGCACATGTCGACTGCCACCAGAATTTTCGGATTTTTTCACATCATATCGAAAAATAATCGATCTCGAGTCAAAGAAGTATTTGATTTCCTTTAAAATAAAAAAGTAATTACGGTGCAGATACACACTCCTATCACCGTGTCACGAACATAGAGAATTTATGATCTTTATTTTGGTAATCAATGGTATGAAATCGCGACGTATTAATGTGATTTAGCCATAAAACAAGAGACATTTAAAATTAGTTCCGCCTATAATTTGTTTACGATCGGATACGGTGATAAGACTGATGGATAGAAAAAAACCTTACCTTTGGGTCGTAGCGATAGCCAATACCTTTTAAAAATAAATACACTTCCTGCAAATCAATCGGCTCGTAATATAATATCGCCTCATGAAGTTGAGTGTTGGATTTTAATAAATTATACCATGCAATGTGTAAAGGCAGTTGAGCCGTTAAAATCTTAAAGAATAAAAACAGGAATTAAAATAATTAAAAACTTTTTAAAATATATGGTAAACTCACTTTTTTGCTATTATTAGTTTGAAAAAAGTACTGTTCATCTTTGATTTCCATTGATGGAATAGTATCTGATACGAGGACATGACCCCAACAGTCTTTTAAATTAAATTTAGAAGAACCAACCTCAGAAACTAGGTCTTCATTTACTTCGCTTTCATCATCATCCAGAGAGTTTGTACACCTTTCATCTTTTGAAAACAGGTCAGTATTGCCATCAGACATCGCAGTGCAGGGCAAATCAGCCTCATCAACCAAACACGGATGTGTCTGATTGTAAATATACTCTAAAATTTTCTCAGCTTGTTTCCGTTTCAACGGTTTAATTCCGTATCTATAGAGTTTATCTAACAAAGCAGATTCGTCCATCGTAGCGAAGTTTGGTCTTCGTGAAACATCAACCGTTCTAACCAAATATGTTCGGCCATTGAATTCAAATTCTTGTGGCACTTCTTTTTTTGGCTTTTCGGGAGTCACAATTTTATCATTTATAGCTCCTGTCAGAAGTTGAGTTAAGCCCGTAGGCTTTTTATATACCTTTTTGGTAGGACTTCCATAAATAAGCTTATCAATGTCATCCAAATCCGAGAAACTTTCTTCCTCGCTTTTTGTAAATTCTTTGAATTTATTTGAGCTAGAGAAGCGTTTCAGTGGTGCTGAACTTTCCACAGGTGAATCTAAAAATGACTCAGACAAAGCTCGACGACAGTTTTTCGAAGTATTAGCACTTTTCGGTGACTTCGTTGGTGTTTTGCGCGGTGTTTTTTTGGGAGTCCTTGTTGGGGTTTTAAAAGGCGATTGCTCATCAAGTATGCCAAAATCAGAACGTTTGCTAAGATCCATTTCCAAAGGACTAACTGAATTGCTGGGTGCGTTTTCTGTTAAACTTAATTCAAATTCTTCACTTTGAGTTGCCAGAGATTGAGTTGCAGCTACGAAGTCAACAAATGAGAATTCCTGCTTTTCTTTTGAATCGGAGTCAAAACTATTGTCGGATAGTTCATCCTTCTCATCTTTCACATGTAAAGATTTGTCAGCCTTCCGAATGGAATAATTGACTTCATCATCGGACAATACAATACAATCTATTTCATCGTCATCATTTTGTGTTAAATCAATCGATTTATCTTCATCGTTTGATTTATTAAATGAAGATGATTTACAAAAATCACTAGAGGCACTGCTCCCGAATGAAAATCCATTTTTTCTTTTGGTCAAAGTCGATTTATCGAAGACATTACTTTCGAATGACAACTCGGTCTCCTTAAGAGATTTAGAGTTGGTTAATGTTTCTTCGTTTATTTGCAAGCGAAACGATGTGGAAGGTAAATCGTTGACTTCTTCATAGGGTTGAATAGGTTCTGATGCTGGAATAAGTTTTGTGGAGCTTTGCGAACTTGTTTCGCTTCCTTGTTGTGTTAAGTCAATCATCGTTAATGCCGAGTCTTAGTAAAGAAATAAAATGTACTATAAATTTACATTTATGTATATAATAATTTTCCAAACTTACTGAAGTTCTTATCGCAAGAATCGCCTTTGGAGTCCGAAAAGGTCTTTACTAAATGGAGGGTTAGAAAAAAAAAATTAGAAGTATAAACTAAAAAAATAACATTCTATATGAAATTATTCACATTTCACGCACGTTGATCAATTTTAATTTTTTTAAGGAGAAGAAAATCCCAATAATGAAGAAATGTAGAGAAATCTACGATACAAAAGCGAATATTTTTACTGGTTTGTTAACAAAACGGGTAAAATAAATTCGAAAAATAAGTCAATTCCATGAAGGTTTACTACTGAAGATCAGATCTTCAAAATTTCAAGTATGGCACAATGATACTACCGACAAAAACAAATCGTCTGCATTTTGTATTGATAGGATTTTTCTAGATTTAAATGAGTGTTACGTCTTATAATTGACTTTAAAACAAATATTTTGTATTTTTAAAGTTTTTCTAAACTAATAAATAAATACTACTATCTTACTAATACCTCTTACAATTGTATTTGAAAAAATAAAACGAAATTTATTTAATTTTTTTTTTTAAGCATACTTAATCCATATAACACTTTGGGCCTAACCAATAATCAAATTTATGGGCTTTAAGTAATATGTGAAGAAAATGATATTCACCTTCATCACTTGAAAATATTTCATAGGTTTCTATATTATCTCCAATTGAAGGGCATTTTAGCTTTTCCATTTCACTGCCATAATCTATAAAATAAGTTTGTTTAACACATAATAAAAATAATGTAAGCTTTGAAATTTAAGAAAATTCTTGCCTGTTTCCATTTCAACATCAGAGTCAGCAAATATGTCGGGCGAAGTAGCTCTTATCGGTCGTAATAGCTTCGAAGAGTTCATTTCAATTGCCGTACTAGAAGTCGTTGTCACTGAGTTAGTTTCATTTATTTGTGCTCTGTCGAATTCCTTTGAATTTTCCTCGCCCGAATTCAAACTTGATGCTCTGTTGTAGCCAATGGAACAAATAGTTTCACCATTAAAATAGGACGTAGTATTGGGAAGATCAGGAACAGTAGGTGTTTTTCTACGACGTTGTTTTGAATCGTAGGGTACAGTTATTGGTGACGGAAGCGATTGTTGTGAAAACTGAAGCGTCTCTTGCTTCTTGGAACTTGTGTCGACATCTAAACATAATACAGACTCAATGGGTAGAGTACTTTCATCGACGCGAACTCTCTTCAATATTGGACTGTTTAGTTGAAAATCTGTATCATGCATAATACAATCTTCTTTCAAAGAAGATTTTGTACTCACGGGTGATCTATCACGCCCTGGTATTCGACGCATATCTTTCAATAAATATCCAGGTTTTGTTCTAGATGGTTCAAAGAGGCTAAGTACATAAAAATCAACTGTTTCCAATCGCCCACTTGAATCTGAGTGAATAATACGATTTACAGCAACAAATGGTAACAGTTTTGAGCTTTGCACAGAATCTGTCCGCGTCACTTCTCTATCATGCAATGTTGATTCATATGACCCTAATTGAATATTTAGGATATCCTGAACCTTTTGATTGACTTTTTCCAATTGACGTGAAGAGTTTCGTAGTGTTAAGGGGGTGAATTTGTTTGCCCATTTGTTTTTTCCCTTGCCCAACTTGTAAGCTGCAGTGTAGTTAAAATCTGAGGAGAAAATAATGCATAGTTAAAATTATACAGAATAATAAGATCATATCATATAGTTTAAGACCAACAGCAAATTTTGCGAGTGGGTGTATGACCAAAATGTGAGTATGAGGACTTGCAGATAAGTTTGTTATATCGATAAAAAAACTGGCAGCTTTTTTCTCAGTCGAGCGGATGGTTTAGTGATTTTCTGAAATCTGTCTCAGGTGTATAATCACTTAAACCCACACTATTGGTTTACAGAAGCTACAAAAATCAAGGTGTTTTCTGTATCACTGTTAATTTTGGTTTCTAAGATTCCGTTAGAACAATAAAGAAAGAAAAAACCTAAACAATAGAAGTTATATTGTTTTTGTTTTTATTTTAGTGGACTGTATTGAATGAAATTCAATAAAAAGTATTTAAGTTAGAACGCGCAGATATCAGACTTGATTTAGCTATACTAGGTTTTGGTGTTTCTAGTCTATTTTTTTTTTTTTTTTTCAAAAATAAAAATCTAAGTTCTGTTAAAGTTCCCTAGAGCTTGTGTTACTTTTTTTTAATTGTAACTATTTAGATTTAAAAATTAAATTACCTTCACATTCAGCTACTTGGAAGCCAAACTTTTTTAACTTGTCTCGGATACCTTCGTTGTTATTTGTGCAATCTTCTTCGACAACTGATCCTAACATTTCGACCTCTGAACGGGAAAGAGCTAGTGCCATTTGCATTTCATCTGGATTAACATTATCAACAAGACAATGCTGAGCAGTAACATCAGAGAAAAGTTCTTCATTTTGGAAAAACGCACTCTTTATTGTTTGTTGTTTCTTGGATCGCGGTTTTGGCTTTGCCTTAGAATTTTTCTTTTCTTTAATTTTTGGAGCGGCTTTTATTGATTTGGCTGGAGATTCAAAGTAGTCATTTGTTTTTCTAACAAGGGCCGATAGAGCATTATCTGGCTTCATTCGCTTGTCTTTTGGGAGAAATGTCTTCAGTTTAGTTCGAGTTGATGGCTTTGGTTTGTCTTGGGGCTCGTCGTCTAATTTTTCAATTGGTGAGGGCATTGGTTGAGAGTATTCAATTGGCGACGGCATTGGTTCTGAACATACCATTATTTCTTCCTTATCTTCATCTTCCAAAACATTTTCAGGGTCAGAGGAAAAAAAATGCGATAAAGTTGTTGTGGCTTTACGGTCTCCATTTCTGTGAAAAATTAAATGGTAAAATAATAAAACTATTGGTTTTCCTTCAATTTACTAAATAAACATTTTATTAACAAGATTAGGAAGAATATTTTTTGTACCGTTGGCCATTATTGTGATCTCTGCTGGGTAGTCGTAGTTTTCTTAAATTAACTTTTCTTGTATTCATTATTGCAGTTTAAGTTATTGTTTTACTTCTAAATCCTTCTTTTCTTTCATTGTTTTGAGAATAGCTTCACCCCGTCTGGGAGCTGCATTCATAGAAAAGAGGTATTTCCTATCCCGTTCCTCCTCGGTTTCCGTACAAAAATCTCTCAAAGCTTTTTCGTTAGCTACACGAAAGATTGGGGTGTAACTGAAAGAAATTTTTTACTAAATTGCAATGCTTTCTTTTTAAACAACTCATAATTTCTTACGCAAAAGCAGCAAAAGTGGCAATTCCAAGCAAAATAATACCTGCAGCAAAACGATTTCTATAATGAAAAGATGGTGTTCCTTTGGTTTGTCGCGGTTTCCTTCGTGTAATGTCTGTATTGGGATCCATGCCAGACAAATGTTTTTCTAATTAAATAAAGTTATGCTGTAAAAAGCATATATTATTTGTTTGATAAATTAATTAAAATTATTACGAAATATGTGTTCCTATTCCTATTCCTAGTCGCTCTTAAACTTTTTGGTGCTATTCCTATTCCAAATGTTTGAACTGTCAAAAAAATCTTTGGCATAAGTGACAGCTATGGTGAGTTACCCTTCAAGCAAGCGAGTCCGTTTTGGATCCGAAACCAGTTCATAAACGGACCCAAAACCGGATCCAAAACGATTCCAAATCGGATCAAATTATGTCGTTTTCGGTTGGAGGACCCCTTTTTGACTCCGCTTACTCCAAAATAATTCGATTGGCTGTTCCGAGTAATGTTTTCGGAGTATTTTTCTATTCCGGAATTAATAAAGGAGTAGACCCGGAACACACACATACACATATAAACTTTTTCATCGGATTATTTGTCAAATTAATTTTACTCGACTGAACATGCAAAATATACATCAATATCAGACAATTTAAACACACACACATAAATATATCGCAAATTAGTCTCGGAACAAAAGAAAATAATTCGATTGGAATCAAAAAGGAGTAGTACTGTTCCGAAATCCAATCGAAAACGACATTAGTATGGAAATTAGAATCACCACGGAGCCATTATGCGAATATATTGTGAGAGAGAGAGAGTATTCCAATTCACCATACTCCGAGAAAACGGAGCCTAATGGAATCCAAAACGCACCAACAAAAATGAATGAATCGAGGCATACCCAAATGTATTGTATTAAAAAGAAACTTCCCCATCTAGTCGAGTTTCTACATTGCATACAAAAAAAAACAAAAAAGCAAACAGAATTTTGTTCATTTCAAGACTTTATTTTTATTTATCAATTATAAAAGGTACAATATATATTTTCACAACTTTCTTAAGTTTTCACAAGAAAAAAAGATAAAAAAGCAATGGTCTTCGCCTTGGGCCACGCTACCTACAAAACTGAACTAAACAAAAAAGTGGTGGAAATAGTGATGGTACCTCATACATGAGGCAACACAAATGTCGCACACACCACTTTGAAATGTCCCATCACCTCAAAGCAAAAAAATGTATTACCTCACACCTCACCAAAAACAACAAAAAATATTTGTCTTTACTCTTTCACTCATAATTTTAAACGCACAAAAATTCCCACTTTTTTCGCAGTATATTTTTTGTTGTTTTAAGATAACAAGAAACCCAATAAACGCTGTGGGTGCACTTATTACGCATACTTTCTCAAAACTCGTTTGAGGATGTATCTATGATGTAGAAATGAGGAAATACCTCGTGCTCATTATTAGTACATTCTCTCTTCAACCAATGAATGCGTCAAATTTTGTATTATGATTAGGTACCTACTAATTACTCAAATGTCGCAATCGAACAAAATTCGCTACATTGTCCCAGGCTGTGACATTTCTGCAGGTTGTGACATTTGAAGTACGTTTGTTAAAGAAGAGAATGAGGAAGAGGAGAGAAAATGAGGAGGTCATTTATGAATGTTGTACTACAAAACTACAATGAACAAATAATGAAGATATGCAGATAATCATCCAGACTCCACAGGGTTGAAAATTGAAGGTTTGTTATTGTCCGTTTAAGAGAATTTTTTTTTCAACTGCAACTACATTTTTTTATTTTCTTTTTTTTTGTTGTATTAAAGAAATATATAAGAAAAAATCATTTGTTCTGGTGCGTGGTTAGTGTTTACTCTTGTTTATAGTTTGTTAAATTTAAATAGTCTACACTATTACCAAAAAATGTACTGATATGTTTCATTCAAATTTCATGATCATTTGAATTAAAGAGACCTCATTGAAAAATTGAAATTTTCTTATTGAATATGTCCCTTAAAATAGGTTTGTCCTATGGGACATTTGAAGTGGGACAAAGTACCACTTCATTTCAATAAAATGACTACCTCATACAAACTCATTTGAAATTCGTGTCTTACCCATCACTAGGTGAAAATTAAAACAAAATTACTGTACTCTCTCTATTTCTCCGTGCATACAAAAATTATCTCGATTCTTGTTCTTCTTTTTACATGCGTACACAAAAAATTTGTTAATGTGTGCGAGACACTCAGTTTTTTTGGAGTCCCAAGTGATACCAAAGTGAACCGAGAAATTCGGGTCACGGACCCAAATTTCTCGGTTCACTTGGGACTCCAAAAAAAATTAGTGTCTCACACACAATAACAAATTTTCTGTGTACGCATGTAAAAAGAACGAGAATCGAGAGAAAACCGTTTTAGATTCCATTTGGTTTCGGTTCTCCGAGTACGGTGAATTGAAAAACTCTCTCTCTCACAATACATTCACATTATGGCTCCGTGGTGATTCTAATTTCCATACTAATTTGAGCCGCAAAACGCAGTTTTTCGATCCGTATTTGGATCCGAATGTGAAGTCGTCCATACGTTGTTTGATACGTTCGCGGACCGAAAACGAGCTCGCTTGCTTGAAGGGCATCCAGTTTAAAGGCTCTCCCAAACCAATGCGAAACATTCGTTGCGGCGAAGAAACATTCGTCAGTCAAAATTATTTCATATGTTTCTCCACCGCGTTGGTGTGGGCACTCTCATATATCACCATGTAAATAAATTTTGACATGCGAATGTTTTTTCGCCGCAACGAATGTTCCGCATTGGTTTGGGAGAACCTTAACCCTTTTTTTTCTGTTCCGGAATTAATAAAGGAGAAGACCCGGAACACATAGTCCCGACCTACATTGAACGATTTTTCCAGTGCCGACAAAGAGTTGTTGTTGTAATCGTGTGCGATTGAGAGGTACAGCCGACATGATCCTTCCAGTTTCGGCCGATTTTTCCATTCAGCACGGGAAAAATCGTTCAATGTAGACCAGGACATATACATAAATTATAAACAATTCACGCACACACATATAAATATTTCACAAATTAGTCACAGAACAATAGAAAATAATTCGATTGGAATCAAAAAGGAGTAGTATTGTTCCGAAATCCAATCGAAAACGACATAACCCACTGATTATTAATAAATGTCAAAAAGTGGACACAAAAACATTTATTAATGTGGCTGTCTATTCAAAAAACGTGCACTACACACAAGATACACGCAAGCCTACCTATTTTAGATGATTTTGTTCCTACTTTTTTGACATGTATTAAGGGCCAGTTTCACAGTGAACACTTACTTTTGCATATTAGTACTTTTTGGTAATTTTCTCAGCCTGAGTTAGTGACACTTTAGTGCCAAACATGGGATACTTAAGTGCAACTTATTCAGGTAAGTGTGCACTGCGAAAGTTGGCATTTTGTATCCTATATTTCGAACTTTAGTGTTACTACTGTGAAACTGGCCCCAATTCTCAGCAGAATAGTGTAGAGAGCCTTTTAGGCGTGTTTTTGCAACGCCCAAAGGGATAGTTTCTTAAGCCGCGAATAATTGAAAAAGCACTCTGATAAAGTCTCACTCCAATCAAAGCGAAAAGAAATGTTTACAATATACAAGGTGGCTGAAAACATCAAACTCTTAAGCTGGCTATACACAAACGAGCCGAACGGCTCGGAACCAATATTGTTCGTGGTTTTCCGATTGGTTGAAAATCCAAATGGTTCGGCGCCGAACTATTTTGATATTTTTCTAGTATAAAATGCACGAAGACAATTGGCTCCGAGTCATTTCGCTCGCTCGTGTATGACCTACTTTAAAGTTTGATGTTTCCAGCCACCTAGTATATTGCATACACAAAAAGAATTTAATGCACACACGGCCTAGATAAAATTCCCTTGGTGAAGTGTTTCAGTCTATAAGCACTATGAAGTTGTGTAGGATTTTTTCTTTCAACTTTTCACAGGGGCAGTGGTGAATTCATTTAACTGTCAAATACTGTCATCCACGATATAAACAAAACTATATATTTATGTAAATTCAATGCAAAAAGTTTAAATTTTATTGTGAAAATCTTCAATAATCCCAACTAAATTATCATGGACTATGATTTTAAAATGAAAACCCAAATGGAGCGAACCAAAGTAGAAGATTTGTTCAACTACGAAGGTTGCAAAGTTGGCCGTGGGACCTATGGCCATGTCTATAAGGCAAAGAGAAAAGATGCCAGCGATGGCAAAGAATACGCACTGAAGCAAATCGATGGAACTGGTTTGTCCATGTCCGCATGTCGTGAAATCGCATTATTGCGAGAATTGAAACATTCCAATGTTATAACCTTGATTCGGGTGTTTCTGTCGCATAACGATCGAAAAGTATTTCTATTGATTGACTACGCGGAACATGATCTTTGGCACATAATCAAGTTCCATAGAGCTGCGAAGGCAGCTAAAAAGCAGGTTGTAGTGCCCAGGGGAATGGTTAAGAGTTTATTGTATCAGATTCTCGATGGAATTCACTATTTGCACAGCAACTGGGTTCTACATCGTGATTTAAAGCCTGCAAATATTTTGGTTATGGGTGACGGTAATGAGCGTGGACGAGTAAAAATAGCTGACATGGGTTTTGCACGGCTCTTCAATGCACCGTTAAAGCCATTGGCTGATTTGGATCCGGTGGTGGTCACATTTTGGTATCGCGCACCAGAGTTGCTTCTGGGCGCACGTCATTACACTAAAGCCATTGACATATGGGCTATTGGATGCATTTTCGCTGAACTTCTCACCTCTGAGCCAATATTCCATTGTCGTCAGGAAGACATAAAGACTTCTAATCCCTATCATCACGATCAATTAGATAGAATTTTCAATGTTATGGGATTTCCACAAGACAAAGACTGGGAGGATATCAAAAAGATGCCAGAACATCACACGCTGATCAAGGATTTCAAGCGTTCCAGCTATTCCAACTGTTCCTTGGCCAAATATATGGAGCGTCACAAAATTAAACCCGATAGTAAAGCATTTCATTTATTACAAAAGCTCTTGCTGATGGATCCAAATAGGCGTATTACATCAGAGCAAGCCATGCAGGATCCCTACTTCCAAGAAGATCCCGTCCCCACCCAGGATGTCTTTGCTGGATGCCCGATCCCTTATCCGAAACGTGAATTCCTCACAGATGACGATCAAGAGGACAAATCTGATAACAAGCGTCAACAGCAGCAGCAACAACAACAGCAGCAGCAACAGCAACAACAACAACAACAACAGCAGCAACAACAACAACAACAGCAGCAGCAACAACAACAACAACAGCAGCAACAACAACAGCAACAACAAGCAAATCAACATCATGAACCTAACAGTAAGAGAGTAAGGCTATCCGGACCCGGACAGCAACAAGGGCAAGTGAATCAGGGCCAAGAGTTCCATCATCAGACTTCACAGCAAATGATGTTTAATCAGCAGCAGAATAATTTCCAGCGTTTCTAACCACAGTCATATGCTCATAGTATTTTATTTGAAATTATATTAGTCGACAATTTTCGAGAGGTTTATCATAATAAAGTTATTCCAGAAGGACTTTTTTTGTTATAACAGACAAAATATATATAAATAAAAATGAAGTGTCAATTTCTCAAAGCCATTTTTTGAGTCTTTATGGTTTTCTGGTGATAAACTTTGTAACGACTGGACTGACTTTGAAGGGACTTTATTTTTGTATATAAAAATGTGCACTTTAGGTGTTATAACTACCCTTATTAAGGCTTAAATACATAGGCCTACTTTTGTACAAAAGTACAAAAGTGAGAAATAAATGTCTATTCTGAAGACACCTGCTTGCAAAAAAACAATGGAAAATTGTGCATGGTGGTTTAATTTATGTATCAGAACAATTTTCGTATGTTTTTTTGCAATCCTGTTTCTTTAGCGAGCATTCTAATTTCTCACCTTTGTACTTTTGTACAAAAGTAGGTCTATGTAGTTAAAGATTTTGATTATCACACGGCGAGCTTTAGGGAAAAAGGATAGGATAAAATAGGAGATACCGATGCACATTGGTTTTGAATATCACAATAGGAGAGAAAAATAGAGTTAAAGTATATTCGAGCAGTGCGGCTAAAGGAATCTTTGTACTTGATGATGGTCCCTCTGACTGTCGTTTTTAAATTTTAGACGACTTACCTACTGTTTAATTTTGTTCCCCTATTTTTAAATCGATCTGTCAAATTCTTATTGGGCGAAGAGAGAACAAAAATATTCTTTTTGAAATTTTTAATATTTTTTGATATAATATGTATGAACATAATTTGTGTGTAGATATGGAACGATTTTCTGAAAAAGATAGAGAACGTGGACTTTTCCAAACAACAGTTTCATAATGGTTGGCCCTGAGTGATTTTTTGACATTGGCACTTTATTTAAAGTCTTACTTATGAATTATGATATCAAATTTTCAAAATGGCAAAGCACATTTTTTCTCACTGACCAATAGGAATTGTGTTAAATTAATGTAAGCAATTGAATGTGCCAAAGGTGATCGAATATTGCAGAGTCTAGCATGTTACAAATGTTTGTAATATCAAAATCTAGTTCAACGGTACTTTTCCTTTATTTTTGGATTTATTCAAATGTAACGAACTATTCACCCCTATTCTAAAAATCGCATTTAATTCCGGCTGCCTTGTTCAAATTCCGTTTTTGTTTGTTTATTTCGTTTTCAATATACTTGCAGAAACCACTTCAGGAAAATTCATACGATTTTAATTCGTTTTTGTTTTGTTTTGTAGAATTGAGATTCTGAATATTTGTACCTATTTCTGTACCGAACTGGTTCCCTAAAAAGAAATAAATAAACAACACGCCGAAAAATAAGAACAACAAACCCAATTTAAATACGAGCTCCAGAACAGAAGTGATTATTTTTTTTTTAGATTTACAGAGTATGTACTTTTATTTCATGCTATTTCTTTCATTTAAAGTATGTGATACAAATGATAAATTTTGTTACTTTCCCACAGTCATGAAATAATTAAAAACACCTCATTTTAATCGAGTGACAAATAAATAGATATACACACAAGCAAAAGCTGTTGCAAAACGTATCTCAAATTACAGAGCTGCCGTATGCGAGATTGGCTGGATCATGAGTTTGAAGACATTTTTTTAAGTACAAATATATGTTCATATGTTTATCATAGAAGAGTTCTTGAAAACTTCGTTTCGACAAAACTTTTAAATTGTCGATACCACCAAGTACATTTAAAATGAAACCAACGAATTTAGAAATGTTTTTATTTTAGGTAAGTTTGTATACCTTACCAATTAAATTTCTACATCACATGGTCCATAGATTTGTAATATAATACACTTTTTACTTCATATTATAATTAAAAAATATCACGTTTTTATGTACATAAAAAGGTATCCTATTTTCCAAGTTAGATTAAATTAGATGCTATCAACTAATTTTAGATTATTTTTATTCGGTTTTATTTCTTCATAAATGTTTTTTACTATTGTCGTTTTTCATTGCATTCAAAAACAAATTTCGATCCATTTTTCACATACTTTCATCTACCATTATTCGAAAAAAATTTATTTGTCATTATATATTTCGTGTTTGATTGCATTCGTAAGTACCTATATAAAGAAGCGCTATGCTATTTCTTATGAAAAATAAAATGATTCAGTTACAATTGTAAAATATAAAATGGTATAAACATTTTTTTTGTTTTTTTAATTTTTTGTTGAAAAACGTTTAGACAAAAGTTAAAGACAAAACCACTCATGTCTTAATTTTATTAATTATTTTTTTAAGTACCTGTGTAAGTGTATTAACTAAACCATTTTTTTCCCACAAATTGCTATGGTGGGTAACCCTAACTGGTTCTATAAAAATAAATCAATAAAACAAGACTAGAACCTAACCAATATACACTACAGAAAATACATACATAATGCGAGTACATTTTTAATACAAATTAAACTGACCCAATCATACTCATTATAGAACAATATTAATAACTGTAATTGATGATTTAACGTTGATTGAATCAAGCTATACTTGCTTTGTATTTTTTATGAATTCGAAGGCAATTGCCGGGACTCTATATACGAGTTATCAGTTAGGTAGTTTACTCACAACCAGTATATCCACATTAAGAAAATTTTCCGAAATTGTAAAGTTATGTGCTCGATGGAAGCTTTTCGTTTCAAGTTATCGTTCGGAGGAGCGATAGTGCATTAATTTTTAGATAATTCAAGCTGTGTGATTGAGTTCTGTTATTGCGCTATCACTGCTGTAGTAGAGTGCGACAATGACGGTGCGGAGCTTGTTTTCAATTCAGTTGATTTCGATTGATTATTCCAAACGGACGTGATACTTATTCAGAACTCTTAATTCAACCGACACGAAGAAATGTCATTCATTGCATCGTTGGATGTTGGAACTACATCGTTGAGATGTTTTATTTTCAATGAAAAATGCCAAATTAAAGGTTCCGCTACCGAATTGGTAAATAAAATTAATTTAGATTCATACATACACTAAGAGTTGCGATATAAATTATAACTCATCATTATATTTTAGGTGGAATTACTTAATCCCAGAGCTGGTTACTTTGAAATCGAACCAGAAAAATTATGGCTAAGTATAGTCAATGTTATCTCGAACGCTATAAAAGGTTTAAATAGACTTTGCTCAAAATAATTATAAAAATTATTTTTTTTTTTTTTTCGATACTCATACCTATTTTAGATGCAAATCTGAAGTCTTCTGATATCACTTGCCTGGGGATATCAACGCAGCGTTGCACGTTTCTAACTTGGGATAGCAACACCCAAGAGTATTTTCATAATTTTATAACTTGGAAAGACTGTCGGGCCGATGGCCTGGTGAATAAATGGAATTCAGGATTTATGTTAAAAACATTAAATACTCTGTCATATGGATTATATTTAGTGACACGTAGAAAACGCTTTTTGGCGGGAAGCGTATTAAAAATGATGAATGGACAAGTGAGTATTATCTTGACGACATGTGTGTATTTTACTTGTTTTAATTTTATTTCTTTGCCTTTTTGTTTTGATCATTTAAATAAACAAGGTCACTCTGAGGCTTGTTCATGAGATAGAAGCGAACTCAAAACTTAAAGAAGCAATTAAAAATAAGACTGCTATGGTAGATACTCTGGATTCATGGATAATATTCAAATTAAGGTAGGTTATTCAAAATAATTTCAGTTATTAAATTATTTATAATCTGACGGTTTTATTTCGCGATATAGAGTCGGTCAGAAGCCAATGCGATTAAGCCCAGAAGTTAATATAGATTGATAGATTTTTAGATCTTTTATATAAGAAAGCCGTTTAACAGCCGTTAAATCTAATTCGACATATTGACGCTTCTTGATTGCACAGAAATTTAAATTGTTTGTAATGTTATCGCTCGTTGTAACTTTGGGTTACAAACAAGAATCGATTGAAGGATAACAATGAAAGATACTTTGAGTTCATGCTAATCGTTGAATACATTTTATCATTGTTTCCGAAATTATAGTATAGTAACTACATATGTATGTACATATATACACCCACGTTTGCATCAAATCTGGTATGTCTGATTTTTTGCTGAGTTGTTCAGGATGTTGGCCTAATAAATAACCTAAGTTTCGACCTCGGGTGGCGACCGCTTCATGATCAAAAATTAGAAAAACCGCTATTTTATCGCGTTTATTTTAGTTATTGGTGATTTTAGGCCTAAAGAACTAAATCATTGTTCTACGATTGTTGTTTCTACTTTAAGTAATTATTTTACCAAATCTATTCTTTTGGCCTAACCTACATGCTCCAATGCTTTGATGCATTGTCAACGATTCTTTAAATGACATTATACTGTTATATTAAATTTTGTATCGCTAAATTTTGAAATGCTGTATTTTGGAAACCATTGTGCCAAATTGAAACCATTTAGTACAGTCAACGAAGGAATTTTGCTTGCAAAAAATAGTGCTCTCTGGATTATTTTTTTATATGGTAGGGATTACCCCCAGGTATAACATACCGAAAGTCCCCAGCCCAGGGCCGCGAGCTAAACTCAGGAGGGGGCATTTTATTTTACAATTTAAGTGAAAAAATCTATTTTCAACTTTTGTTTGTTCATTTTGAGTTTGAAAGTAATTTATACAAAAATTATGGACATCAATAACTTGATTTGAAAATAAAATAAAAGAACGGAGTTCTGGCTTTCATAAAAGGTAAATTTTTTTGTTGTAAGTGTTGCCGTTGTTTTTTAATATTATTTAAAAAAAAAAATGCCCCTCCTCTTGAAAGGGGGGGGGGGAGAGAGAACCCCCCTCTATGGCAAATAAATTTTGTATTGTGTTCCTTTAAAAAAAAAGTTATCATTTTTTGTCGCTATTTAAATTTTGCCTAATTTAGTATACATCAACTTTTTCGTATAGTTTCGGATATATAGAAAAAAAGGAAATTATAATTCCTTTCTTAGCTTCACGGCATGATGAAACAATGTGTTGAATGTGTATTAACGTTTTTTGTTTTTCCAAGTAAATTGGTCAGAAAACATTTAATATCTAAGACAATAACAGGTTTTTCAGATTTGTTGACTTTTCTACCGCCCGCATCTCCTTTATTTTTGACCCTAGAAAAAATGTTAATATATATTTTTATAGATAATTTAATTGTCTCTAATTAAGTAGCAGAGACTTTTCCGCTAACATGCTAGGTTGTGGAAATATTCACCAATATATGTATGTATAATATGTACCTTTAACCCCCCCTCCTGAAATTATCTCGCGGCCCTGGGCTGGGGACTTTGGGTATGTTATACCTGGGGGTAACCCCTACCGTATAAAAAAATAATCCAGAGAGCAATCTTTTTTGCATTTATTTTATAATTTTGATTCTTCGTTGACTGGGCTAATTGTGTAGCAAATTAAGTTATTTTTAATTCGTAGAACAATGTTTTTATTTGAAATTAATTCTTAAAGACTAAAGTCACCAAAAACTAAAAAAACTATAAACTTGTTTAAGATGCATAAACATTATTAAGCCAGTTATTTCCCACTCGTTTTTTAACAAATTCAAAAAGGAATGAAATGTCCTTAAAAAATGTTTGATTCAAAATAAAAATCGTGCCATTAACCCATACTTTGTACGTTTTTTTTAGGGCCTGCAGAAGCTATCCTAAATTTAGTTGTTGGCTATTGTTGGTCCTCCTCAAATTCAAAGCCATGCAAATTTGAACTTTTCGCATTTTTTGTAAAACCCAAAATTCAAATAGTACTACATTTTTATTTATTTAGGAAAAATATAAAAACTTGATTGAGGGGGTTTCTATTAAAACATATTCATTTGGGAGATAACAGACACCCTAATATACAGTGTGATGGCATCATAATGTAGATCGGCTCCTAGAGGCAGTGATTTGTGGTGTGAAAAATAACCCAATTAATAAAGCTTATAGTGATACACCTAAAATAATCTTTCGTTTATTTCAGTTTATGTTAAAATCTACAGTACACATTTACTCCATGACGAGAGTTTTATTTTTATTTTGCAGAAATTCAATTTTATAATAACTAGCATGTTCCTCCTCTAATTTTATATAAAAATATACCTGATCATTTAATTTTGTGCATTTGTTGTTAAACATTGTAGACACATATAATTAAATGTGTTCTTTTCGAAATTCAAGCCTAACATGCATTCCAGTAACACAATCCCTATACAAGATACCTGGCCTACATAATGTACATATCTTTTAATTATTAATACCTTGCAAGGTATCGTTCGGAAATGAAGTGTTGGCTTCGCTGTATTCCTTGAAACCCCGATGAGATTTCATTTTTTATAAATTTTAATTATTGTTAATTCAAATTAAATATTTATTTACCTCTTGGTTTTCTCCTTAGAACTGGATCAGCAAAAGACTTGAAAATAGAACACATAACTGATATAACGTCTGCCACTGCTACGGGTTTATTTGATCCATTTACGCTTGCTTGGTCAGATTTGATGAGAATGATGTTTGGAATAAATGTAAGAATAAGATAAAGCATCAATGAATCGTTGGTCTAAATCAAACTTGATTCATAGCTTAACCTATTGCCAAAAGTTGTTTCAAACTCCGCTGATTTTGGATGCGTTCATGAATCGCTTTTTGGTGCCCGGATTCCGATATCATCATCGGTAAGCGATCAAACCGCATCTTTATGGGGTTCGAATTGTTTCGACGAAGGCGATATGAAGATAACCATGGGAACTGGTTCATTTCTAGATCTTATTACTGGAAAGCACTGTCAGGCTTCTATACATGGTCTATATCCGCTAGTAGCTTGGCAATTCAAAGATACAAAAGTAAATGATGAATTAAAATTTTGTGTTGAGGGATCAGCCCAGGATACGGGTACTTTGATCTGTTGGGCTCAATCGTGTGGGCTTTTCAATGATCCCTCCGAAACATCGGATATTGCTAATTCAGTGGAAAATACTGGCGGTGTTTATTTTGTACCTGCATTTAGTGGAATCGGAGTGAGTTATAGTTGAATCCTCGCACGTTTGAATGTATGTATCATTGAATTTTGTTTTCAGCCTCCAGTGAACGATTACAAAGCAGCATCTGGTTTTCTAGGCATAACTCCATCAACTACTAAAGCCCATTTAGTAAGAGCGATTTTAGAAAGTATCGCTTTTCGCATTGCACAAATATATGAAGCAACACAAAGTGAAACCAATTATACAATGCAATGTTTAAAGTAATGTCATTTTCAAACATTTCAACGTTTTAACTTATTTCAAATAAATTCTGTTTATTATAGAGTCGATGGCGGAGTTTCAAAAAACGATTTTATTTGTCAATTTTTAGCCGACCTCGTTGGGGTAAGTGTGGAACGTGCTGTTAATTCTGAATCCAGTGTTTTGGGATCGGCCTACGTAGCTGGACTTAATATTGGTAAGACTTAATTGATTTTATGACAATGACAGTATTAAATACAATTGGTTCCCACTGTTTATTAAGGACTTTGGAAAAGTCAACAAGAAATCATACAGTTCCGAGTTGTTGACAGACTTTTTACACCACGAGAAGAATTCAAATCGGAAAATCAAGAAAGAAGGAAAATTTGGGAAAGATCGGTGGCTAGGTTTAAAGAATGGTATGAGATGTGCACATAATAAGGATCAATCGTTCTATTTGTTTTTTTTTTTTTTGTATTACAGGTATTGATGAAGGTTGTGAAGTACATAAATTGTATAGTAGAATAGCCAAAGCTATTTTGTTTAATCAATTGGTCGATCAAGGGAGTCAAATAATGATTTTTTTTAAATAAATTTATGTACATAAATACTTGGATTGCATTTGAATTTAAAGTAAAACCTGTTTGTAATATTAATTACACCTTTCAGACTGAAAAGGTTAAGCCTGGTTCACGAGAGACTGGTATTTGGCTTACTATGAATTTATTTTGGTAATCTTTTAATCGGACCGTTCTGTGGCGTCACATAAAATAATAGTTACTTTTAAGAGATATGGTGGACTTACAAGTATATTAATCTACAAATTTAAAGAGAAGTAGAGTAGGATAAAAAAAATGTTTTCCAAAAAACAGAATTTGTGAAGATGATCATGTTCGTCTTCATTATTGATTATGTCACTTCCTATAATCTGCAAATAAGAAGAACTTCTGCATTTTTGTCTTCTTTCTCTAACCTACAAATGTAAATTTATTTGCATTTCCCTTTTTTACAAAAGCGTGCGAAAGTGAAGGCAGCTGGCTAGCTAAAATATCAAGCTAGACCGCTTGTTGTTTGACTCCGTTCTGTAGTGCTACCTTTGTTAAGTATCTAAGTTCTAAAACTCATTACAATTTTATGAAATAAAAGCCTTTTATGTCTTTAGTTCTTTTTTTATAATATGTATTTTCTTGAGTTTATATTCTTGTATGTATTTGCCAATTACTAATTTTATTGTATTTCTTGTTCATTTTTTTGTTCTCTACAATTTAACATACATATTTATGTAGATGCGAATAGTATAGCTAGTACTCAAATACAGTTACTCAATATCATTACATGTTTGATAATTCAATTATGTTTAATAAAGTACGCATCAAGCTTTTTGTTTTTAATTATCTTTTAAGTGTTTAAAATTATTATTTTTTTTTTTATATAACATTTTTTTAAAATGTTTCAAAAATAGTATTTTGTTTGATTATTATTTATTAGGGATCACACTACTCATACAAAAAAAAAAATAATAACAAGAAGAAGCAGGCAATGACAGTGAAAGGTAAAAGAGAAAAAGTTCAAACATTTTCTATGTTTTTTTATTTAATTTTTGCATTAGCAAACTTATTATAAATGGGAAGTTAGTGGAAAGCAAATTGAAAAATGTATCATTTTCTACAAAACAAAATTTAGGAACAATTATATTTTGGGCAAAAGCTGTTTTTATCATTTATTAGATTATTATAATTTAATTATTAGTTTGCGTAAATATAGTTTATTCTTAGCGCCCTATCAAAACTTTAAAAAAAAAATGTTTTTATTGCTATAGGTAGACTTAAACGTATACTAACTTTTAGTTTTTAGTTTTTACTTTTTTTTTTGTGTGATTAATTTTGTCAAAAATAAATAAAAATTCAGTTCAAAATATTTGTGTGTGTATTTATGTGTTTTTTTTTTTTTTTACTTATAAGGAAAGCTGTGTATGCAGGGTATTATTTGAAATTATATTTTTTCCAACATAAATATTTATTTATATTTTTAATAAAATTATATGAAATTAACCTGTTTAAAAAAAGAAAATATAAAAACCTTAAAAACCAACAATGATTTAAAACTTTAATAATTTCCCCCTAAAATGTTAGTGTATTATATATTTTTTTTTGTTTTCTTTTTTTCGTGTTAATGAATCTTTTTTGCTTATTATTTTTGTTTGTTTTTAGTTTTAATCTTGAATATTATTATAAACGCTAGACCCTAAATTTGATTTGAATAAATTTACTTAAACGTTAAAGATCACCCGAGTAAAACGCGAAAAAACGCGACGCGACCAAATTCCCGGCGAATTTGGTTTAGGTACATACGAAATCACGATTTATTTTTTTTTGTTTTTTTTTTTTTGTTTTTAAGCTTTTTATATTAATAAGTTTGATTGTTTTTTATTATATTTTGAAGATAAAGTAATGAAAGAAACTGATTTGTTTACGTTTTACTTTGAGGTTTTTAAAGTGATAAGTAAACGAACAAAATACGCATGACTTTAGTTTAAACTGAAATATTTAAATTGTTGATACATCATTTTTCTGACCGTAAAGGCTCTCCCAAACCGACGCGAACCGTTTGCTGACGGCAGTTTTTTGTCGTTCTTGAGTATTGTGTATCCTTCATGTTTTCTATCGTTGCAGCTGTTTTCACGTTAGTTAAGGATAGCCTGAGTTCTTTTTTCTCACAGTCAAACAAGTTCAAATTTGAGAGTATGGAGGTTACGGCCACCCAGCTCAATTTAGTCAAGGTTATTATTCGTTTCTTGCTGCTAAATAACGATTCGTAATTGCAACTATTTTCAATCGAGTGGCGGGTGTTAAAAGATTGTTTATCAAGTCTGAATAATATTTCACATTTGAAAACGCATTTTTTTTAGATAGTCACAAAATATAGACCCGTTCATTTCCAAATAATATCGTCACAATGATTTCATACGAAGACATTTTCTAAGTCAGATCCCTTCTGCTATTAAAATACGCTTTGCTATTTGGCAAAGGTGGTTAGAAAAAACAGACAATGTAATTTAACCGACGAAACTATTGTTAAACTGCCAAATGTACTAACTCATAATGTTTATTATCAGTCGGTATGCCTGTCAGTTAACTTATTGAAAACCCTACAATTTATTAAGATACAATCTTTGCTATTGTTTCGAGGACCGAGACAATTGAAGTTCAAGTCAAGTTAAAAATAAATAATTAAATAAATTGGGTGGCGCAACGGCTCGTGAAGAACCAGGGCCTTGTGACTAACAACTCGGAACCATTCCTGTGTGCGTGTGTCGACAGGATTGGAAAGGACCTACAATTTTTTTGCCGAATCCGAACGGCTAGTCGAGAAGCACTTATTTATGACAAGTGATACTCTTGGAGGATTTGTCAATTCCTCGCAAGAGGCAGTAGCCCTAAAAAAAACTTTTTAGGTGGACTAGGCTGGGAAGTGAACCCATACCTCGAGCGTGAGATTCCAACACACAAACCATTATGCTACGGGATACTACTCAAGTCAAGTTAGAAAATCTTTTCTTTCTCCTACCCAATAAATTAAAAATAATTTAACAATATTAGTTTTGTTCTTAAATTGAGCGAAACCTCAAAGTTCAGTTTCTTTCCGTATAAAATCTCCAAAATAGCTTTTATTTTTAAGCTGTTTTTTTACTCAAGTTCTTCGTTTTTTCAAAGGGAAACCATCTTTCTTTGTAATTTAATTTTAAAGATGAGATTTGCTGTTGTTTTTTATGATGAATTAGGAACGACATATACATTATACATTTTAACTGGACTGCTCTGTTTTTAATAATTGTTCTTGGTGGTATATATCAATGAATTTGATTTATAAGTATTTTTTCTTAAATTTTAACTCCTGAAATAGGATAATTACATATATAAAAATATATAGCCATCTGTAAACACATTATACAAATATAGATATTTTTGTATACTGCAATTTCTTATTGATTTTGTTTGTTTAAATTACTTATGTTTAAGTTAAAATCTAGTTTTATAAACAAAGAAACAAATAATTTCCCTTTGAAAAAATAAATTTCACATAAAGATAGAAGTTAACAGCGATGAATTTGATTTATTTACGAAACGCGCGATATTATTTTGTTTATATTCTAATTATCATTATTATTAATTGTTTTCATTTGCATTGGGACCTTGGGGCGGAAGTCCATTGAACCCGATGACGACGACACGAAACCGAACACGGCGAATGTTCCCCAAATAAGTTACTTTATTTTAATTACTTTATTTTTATTATGGATTGGTTTTTTGATAATGTACATTTTTATTTGTTTTATAGTTTTTATGTTTTTTTTTTATTATTCCCTAAAACACTATAATTTAATTTAAATTGTATAGTTGATAAATTAAAATTTAACTTGTTTTCAATATAAAAACGTATATAATATTCAGACATTCTATAAATTAGAATAAATAAATTAAACAAAATTAACATTGAAAAAAATTAATGTAACAAAAAAAAGCTGGTCAAAGAATAATTGTTTTGTGAGATTTACTATTTTTCAAAAGAAATGAATTTGGATGTTGATCATTTTCGTCTATTTATATTTCATTTTCTTATTTTTGTTAAAGGAAAAATAAACAAATAAAAATACATTTAAATGTAATAATAATACTAATTTGGTACCACAATATGATCACACGACAGTTTTCATTTGTTTATAGATATATGTATGTATTTGTATTTGTGTTTCTTTTTTATTTAAGTTTATATATAAAGTTAATTCAATTATGACGACGCGATACGCGAGATATATAAAATACGAGAGAGAAACGAAAACGGCGAAACGCGATTGTTATTACATATTCTATTATTATTATTTAAACAAAAATCAAATATTTCAATTTTACTACCTTTTTGTATTATATATTTTCTTTTGATGTTTTTTTATTTCTTTTCTACTCAAAGTTTGTCACAGGATAGAAAAAACATAAAAATGATAAAAGAAAATCACTTGTCTGTATAAAAACAACTAATATCTAAATTGATTAAAAAAATTTTAATAATGTTTTTTTATTTTTCATAAGTTTAAGTATATTTGTTTCATATTTTGTTTAATCTATTTTTTAATTTTAATTTGTACAAAAAGGAAATTTTCAGTCTTTCTATATTTCAACAAGTTTTGTGATTATTTTTTTGTTAATATTAATTTAATTTAATTCTTATTTTTTTTTATTTTAATCTCATTGCTAATAGTTGATGATATAATTAATATCAGAAATATCTATCTGGTCTGGAGCTAAATTTTGTTATTATTTAAAATTCTAATGGCACTACTCAATAATGTAAATAATTTAATTTTAATTTTTATAATTAATTAAATTCCCTTGATAATAAAATTGAAATATTCAATATTGTTTTTCTTTTTTTATTTTTATTTACTTTAGTTTAAAAACGCGACGCGAACCCGACGAAATATTAACACACGAAACTTAATTCTACCCTATACAATACTTTTGAATTAAAAAAAATAATATTTTGTTCTTAAATATTTGTAACCCTATTATAAAAAGGAATAATTGATGATGTTTTATTTTTTTTTATTGATGAAGCCCCAAATATGATATTTTTTCTTTCATACAAACTCAAATTTGAAATATTATGGTTAGTTTGGTTCTTTAAATTTAATTAAATGATTAAATTTTTGTTTAAGAAGCTGGTTATTGGAAATATGTACACGTATTTATTTTTGTATTTTGGAACTGAGGCAAGGTTTGAGAGGTTGTTAATGAACTCTTGCATTGCAAAGTTTTTTTTTAAGATATCTTGCTTTCAACGGTTTAATGGGGGTTATCGCTGGAAATGTTTCTCCTTCTTTCGAAAATTGGTAACGTGAATAATGCTTGAAAGTTTCCCTAGGCATTTAAAGGTATTCTGAACATATTATACAGGAAAATTTGGCTCGCAGTAGGGTTTTTTGTTCGGGGAATATTTATTTCGGGTAGGTTTATTTAAGAGGTAGGTAATATTGCAGGGGAAATCGAATTCCCTCAAGATTCCCGATAGAGCCTTATATTAAGTATGTATGTATATGGCCTGTGTACTCCATTCAGGGTATTCTGCAATAAGTAATGCGAGTAAATGTTTTTAGAATTGATCGATCGATCCTACGTAAATGCTGCTTCATACAATTCAATTCAATTATTATAGACATCAAAAACGATTTAATTTTTGTTCAAGATTTTGAAGGTTTCTGCCAACGTTCGAAAAAAAAATTGGATTACTAAAACCCTTGACTAACAAATAGTTTTGTTAAGTTTTTTTTTTTAAATCACTTTTGGTTATATACCCTAGGTTTAAACGGAAAGAGAATCATTAATTAAAGTGATGACGATTGTACTCCTAACAAAACCCCAACTCCTACACATCCACTACAAGCTGATACAACAAACAAATCTGCCAAATAAAACACATTTCCAATAACCAACAGGTAAATAAAACTTAACAGTCAACAACAATTTCAATTTAAATGTTGACCTTTGAACGAACCCATTTAAATGTGAATAAAACTTACCCACCCGAAAGAAAATTATTTGATTAAATTCATATAAACTTAAAGAACCATTTATTTACCATTTTATAATCGATCAGAACTATTATAATATGTATAAGTTTTAACAGTTACACCCTCCCAAAAATAAAAATCAAGTATCATTTCATTTAGCTTTTAAGTTCAAAAACCTAAACAAAATTAAAATCAAATTAAAGTTTAAATGATTGCATACACAATGAAACAGATTGAGCCTTAATCATTTAAATAAAAATTTACATTTTAACTGACCACGAGTTTCTATAATGTAATTTGTTTTCCATACACATTTTGATAAGTCATGAAGGAAAGGGGAATAAAAATAAGAATAATTATGTTAGGTGTTTTTTTTTTCTCTTTTTGTTTGTTATTTTTATATCCGTACTTTGATGAAGAATAGATAAAAGAGACCTAAGGAGAAGAAACCTTTTTCTTATTTAATTCTTTCTTTCTTTGTTTAATAAAAGTTATTACACTTTATTAAGCACACACTTTATGCCTTCCATAACTATCTGGTTTATGGATTGCTTAAATTTAGTTTGATATTTAATATTTTATTTAAATATCAAGAGAGACCATCCATTTTCAGTTTAATATAGTGTTTTTTTTTCAATGATTCTCTGTTAAATATAAATTTACTTATTATATTTTACACATGTTAAGTATTTATAAATGTATAGGGTCTTCAGTTAAGAATGGATGTGTTTAAGATTCTTTTAACTTTTTTTTACTTTTCTTAAAATTTAACTTCATTGTATTTTTATGAATAATTTTGTTAACAATTTTTAACAGATGCTGTTCTTCCATTACCTTGTTGTAATTCTTAGTGTTGACGAAGATACAACGCTTTTGCTTAGATGCTATACATTGCAACAAGGCGTTCCGACAGATTTGGCGGAAATTGATCGACAAATCTACGCCAATTTTCTTCACCCACTTGTGTTTTAAATCCATGTAGGATCTTAAAAATCAAAAATATAAACATAATTATGTATAAGATTTGTTTGTATAACTTTTTCTTTACCTTTTGGATCATTTGGTGAAGGTCTGCCGGGGGATTTACCCATGACGCAATAGCATCACAAAAGAATATAAAGTCAGGGACCACTCCAGCCGGATGCACTGTGATCATGTGACACATTCCACGGAAAGCCGAATCCTTTTCATCATTGTCTCTTATATGACGCAAAGATGTGCACCTAAATAAGACATTCAAGTTAATTATTAAAAAAAACATAATTCTCTTGTTCTGAAATTAAATATTTCATTTTCTGTTTTAAAACATTATTTGGATATCAATTAAACGAAACAAAAAAAAATGGGACATTTACAGAAACTGATATATTTAACAAAAATTAGTCATCTACTAGTCGTCTTTGAGCTTAGATAGTTTAGTCTTATAACAATTAATTAACAAAAAAAAAAAACAACATTGATAAATGGCATATCGATTATTTTCCTGCAAAAATAAATTTAAAATAAACTCCAAAAAGTAGTATTTTACTTGTTGAATTATGTATGCCAAGAAAAAAAGAGAATCTAGCATATATATATATATATTTTTTTTTTTTTTCAAAAATATTATAGAATATACATATTTCGTGGTTGTTCTAGTAAGTTCTTAATTTTTATTTTACGCACTGTAAGAACTCAACAATTAGACAGAATTTTGGAAACAAAATTAACCAACGCCTAGTAGCTCGAGCATATGTCAACAAACGTAGGTTTCGCTCATGTGCAACAAGAATTCTGTTTCTAAGGTAGAAATCAAATCGTGCCTAAATGTTGGTAGCATTAAATTATTAGTTTTATTTTATTGGTTTTATATAAAAGTAAGACCGAAAGAGTTAACAACTAACGATGAAGTAAAAAAAAAGGAACGATTGTTGAGGTATTAAGATAAAATAATTTTCAATTAAACTCATCTTCTGAAATAATATATAGGTAGATTGTAAAAATAAAAAAATTGTTTTTGAGTATGTAAAGATCCTTTTACAGGCGTACAAATCTAGTTTTTAAAATAATGTTGCCAAGACAGTATACATACAAAAACAAAAATAAACAGTTGAAGGAAGGAAAACTAGGGAAAAACATTCAAGTGTCCGTATTGTGTAAGTATTGAATTGATACAAAAAATGTTAAAAATACTATGAAATTTAAAAATTAATACTCAACAAAATAAAATATAAGAAACAAAAATAAAAATAATTAGAAATTGTTACACACCACTGTCGTACAAATTCTGGCAAATAAGGAGCCACTTCAACGGGGCACACATAACCTAGACGACCGATTGTTATAGCTAAAAACAACAAAAAAAAGAAAGAAAATAATATGTATATACATAAAAATATCACATAAAATTAAACAAACAACATATTCATTATAAAAAAATATTTGTATCTTATAGTTGTTACATACAACAATTAAATTTGTCAGATTGTAAATAAAAGATAAAATTAATTAAATTATTACTGTACGCGCAATTATCGGTTAGGGGAGCAACAAGTTAAATTTTTAAGACTGCTTTCACACAAGGAAACTGAGTTGCCGGCAACTGGGAGTTTGTAGGCGAGAAGGGCGGTAAGGGGAATGAACAAAATTTCCCCTCACACCCTTCTCGCCAACAAACTATCTAGTTTCTGGCAACTCAGTTTCCTTGTGTGAAAGCGGTCTAAGTGTATATTCTTTTTTTTACAGATTAACTGTTTTATTTTAGTTTTTCATTTGATAATATAATAAGTAACCAGCTGACCTGTTTCAAACAAAACCAAACAATTAACAAATATAAATAATTGTGAAACACGTTTTATAAAAGAAAATAATTATAACACAGTTGTTTTAAGTTACATATTTTTTTTATTAAATTTTAAAATTTTGTGCAGTTTACCTGTATTTTCCAATAGAGTTTTAGGTGTATTAGGACGGTTGATTATAACAAACAGTTCTTTTAGTACAAGGTGGATATATTGCCTCGTTTCCTCGCCTATTTAAATAAAAATTGTAAAATTGTTAAATAAGAATTGGATTTCTGTATTTTTTGTATTAATAATAATTCCTTTAACCCTTCTTCCCTCTTAGTTACTAAAAATAAATACAAATAAATAGTTGAGATCAAAAAAGACATATATGCTGCTACCGGATGGACTATTGTCATTAGAAATTGAACGACCAGAGAAAATGAGAGGTATGCATGTATGTACATATATACTTTTCGGACCATTTAAAGACGTATTTTAAGAGTGGGAATACAAAACACCACTCCAAACTAATTAAAAAAGATTATATTTGTTGTGTTTAGTATAAATATGATAAATCGATAAAAAAATCCCTTTCGATGCTTACTTTACGTCGTGCTAGAGCCTTAACAAGTTGACCGATTTGCATCCAATTTTGTACAAGTATGCATTGAATTTATAATAAATGATTCCCTTATTTTTGAAAGAGATTTCCGATTATTTTAATAGAAATTTAAACGCATATACCCTAAAAAAACGTTCTTGGAGTTATCATGTTTATACAAACACCACAGATATTTGTTGATGCAGATATAAAGAAGTGGTTTACTATTTAACTTAAATAAGTAATCCAATTTCAAGAACCCTTTTAAAACTTCAAAAAGTCAAGGCATTACATATGCAGTATAGTGAAAAAGAAGGGTTATAATAAAACAAACAGCATCATTTACATACGATGTACAAATTTTGATCCAGTCAGTCTTTTCATATTTTAGAGGAAAGATATATTATGATAGAAATTAAATGCATATGTACATCGAAAAGAACTAACATTTTTTAATTATGTTGCGTGATAGTCTAATTTAGTTTTTTGTGTTTATATTATTTCACAACAAATATTTTGTACCTACCCAATTTCATGCAAATTTCACCAATTGCCCATGTTGCATTATTGCACACCGATATGAAGTCTGGATTCAAATTTTGTCCAAGAATTGGGAAAAAGTCTGACATAAATGGATGGACGTGTTGGAAACAAGCTTTTGTCAAATCTCCAAGCAATGCGAATGACGATTGCCGGACCTTTGAAGAAAAAAATTAAAAAAAAAAACAGGAAATTATATCACTTCAAACCTATTATTTAAAAATTAAATACAAACCTCTGGTAGCGCATCTTGCATGCATTGGAAAAGCAATTGCATAATATTACTGTTTGCAACTAATGCCTCAATGTGACCATCAAGTCCTTCAGCCAATCCTGATAGTAAATCAAGCGCCACAATCATACGCTCTTTGTCTGGTTGATCAAATCCTGGATTTGATTTACAAGCCTTTTTAAAATAAAGTAAAACACTTTTAGGGAAAATCCTTTCGGTTAATACAAAAATTTTTAAAATACCATATCCTGATTGATGGTCTGCTCAATGAGGGAAATGCATCGCCTGTACACAGGCTCGCAGTATGGCAGGAAACCAGATTGCAACGCTGTAGCTATGCTAGACAAACACTCCAACAAAGGAAACAGGTCCTTATCGTCATCTTTTAACAAATTCCATTTCTCTATCAGCGGTGGCATCAAAATATTGATGTACTCAGGAGTATTTAGATGATGTCCCACAGAATCAGCCAAAGTTCCCACAGCATCATAAAGAATCAATAAATTCTTGTGTTGGTATTTTGAAAAGGCGTACACCAAAGTTTTGAGAATGTACTCCAAGTATGGTACCAGTTCAGTGCACGCTTCTTCCTCAAGTGTAGCAAAGGCTGAACATGCTGCTTCTTGCACTCGTTTGTTTGAGTCCAAAATTCTCTTCAGCAGTTCTTCCATCAATGGCTTTAGATATTGATCGTGTGGCTGATTGACAACCCAATTGGCATACCTCGACAATGTCCAGCAGGTAATGGAACGAACAAGTGCTTTTTTGTCTGACAAACAACTTATCAGGAACGGTATAAGTTCGGGCAGATGCGGAATCATGCCTTGCATACAACCTTCAGCAATGGCGCCAAGAGCCAGGACTCCACTTTCTTTGATTACCCATTCTTGATGGAACAGTGTTTCTTTCAATATTGGTAGCACTATGGGAAGGCATTCCTCGCGGAAAACATTTGCCAGGACATCGAGGGCAGCGGCGCTACACTTTCGCAAATTCCATTCAGATAGAGAACTGTCATCATCTAGGCCATCATCAAACTCATCATCGTCATCATCTGCTCCCTCCCCACCACCAACGCCGCCACTCGTAGCAGCGATTGTATGGGTGCGTGATTTGTGGAATCTAGGGCGAATGTCTTCTTCGCGATCTGGCACCATGTCATCTTCTTCAACATTGCCTTTGAGCAGAATAATGTCGATTTCTGAATAACGCATACCACGCACCAGCACTGGTGCCAGTTGAGGTAAATATGGAGTTAGGACCTCTTTGCATATGCTCTGTTCGGCCAGAGATAACCAAAACTCAGACGCTTCTAGAGCAACCCCTTCATCAGAATCTTGTGTTCGTATGAGCATATACTGTTCAAAAAAAATATTTTTTGTGAATCATGGCCCGAGTTTTTTTTTTTCTTTTTTCAAACAAAACAAACCTCAATTATCTGTCCCATATGTGGCAGAAGGCGGTCCATTCGGACTTCAAGCAACATAACTAGGCCGTGGCATACATTTTTTCGCACTTCATGGTCGTCATCCGAAGAAAGATTGAAAAGATTTTCAATAAATGTGTCTATATGCAGCATTAGAGCCTAATGAATAAGAATACAATTGTTTAGAAACAATTTTACAAGAATACAATAAAGCATTTACCTGAGAGCGGTTGATAATAAATTGATTAATGCAAGCAATAGCATGGGAACGAATCTTGGGACTGCTATGACTGAAATATTGCAGAAATTTCGGAATCATAACATTTAAGGGGCGGTTAAGAACGGCGCTGTCCAATATATCAGCTGAGTCTTCACAAATTTTTTGTAATGCACTGAATGCACCCTCACAGATGTTATAGTCCTGTGAGTCGAGCATTTCACATAGAGCCGGTAAAACTTGGGGCCAGTTTTGGAGGCCGCCATTACTTGCAATTGTCGTAATTAGAATACCTACTGTAGCTCGAATAAGAGGGGAAGGATCACCAACTGCTTGCAGACACTCCTGTTTGATATATTCTAATATTTCCGGTTGTAAACTACTTCCATGAAGGCGAATGTTATTTTTAAGAATCAAACCGCTTAGTGAACGAGTTGGTTCATCTTCCGATTTCAGTTTAGTGAGTACATAGATAAGATAGTTATTGAAGTCCGGGTATTGATTGAGTTCCTCAAGTTTCTGGTAAATTAAATGTAACAAAAATTATAAGTAAATATACATAATGTTTATTAGTCGTGTTTTATTGCAAACTTTTCTGAACATGGTACTGATTTAATTCATCGAAAAATGTTATTTCAAGAACTTATTTTATCTAAACTCATTTAATTCTTTGTGTATTTCCCCGAAATGTGTGTATACAACCATTTTCAAAATACCCAATTGATAAATCGTCGCCTGAGAATTGTTTTGTTGTAAACGCCAAAATGCACTTTTTCAAAGTGGGTTTGCAGTCCTAGGTTTTCGAAGGTCCTCTTTCCATTTCTGCAATCAGAATTGACCTATCATTTACCGTTGCTGAGATAATTAGTATGAATTTTGTCGTATATCCACATAATAAGCATACCCTTAATCTTGGTTTGTCGTATACGCCAGTTTTTGGCATATACGACAAAAATTCTTTCTTAAGTATTGGTTTGTCGTATGTCTATAGGCTTAAGACATACGATCAAAAATTTAAAATAAAATCTGAAAATTGTTTTGTCGTACGTGTATGAGGTCCACATAGAATGTAATGTATGTATGCACATACAACACAAATGAAAAAAATATTCTGGGTTGGTTTGTCGTACGTGTACACAAATTTCAACTGGCGATGCAGAAAGTATAAATACAGGGCCGATCAAATAAAAATTCAGTCAGTTGCCAGCTCGATTTTTTAAATGTTTAATCAAATATTATCTGATAACCCAACCCATCAACCAAATCTCTGACTCTTTGGAGTAACTCCTGTGTCCCTCAAAGTAAATATAATGTGATGTCAACTGATTTGCTTTTCCTACTCAACAATAACACTTCCTTAAATGTAATTTAACAAAGATTTTCGGAGCCTGGGCATTCGTTGAATCGTTGGAGTGTCCATAGCTCCATCGACAGGTTCCTTCGAAATCTGGAAGTATTTAGTCAGCTTTCGCGTTTCCGACATCTTAACATCTTAAAGCTATGCATTTTAAAAATGAATCAAACTATACAAATAATTCAAATGCTGCCAATAGACTTTAAGGAATTTTCTGCTAGAGCGGCCAGTTAATTTTTGTAGTAATTCCATTCACTAAAATAAAATTTCTCAAATTTAATAAAACCGATGTCTTTAATTTACTTTACTTTACAAAACGAGCGGTAGAGAATTGGAATTTCGAAGTGCCTCAATACTTAAAACAAGCAAAAATAATCCACCAACTTCAAAAAATTTTGTCAGCCTATGCCTTCGAGTCGCAAGCTTCTGTAAACCTTTATCAAAAGACAAAATAAACGACCTTTAAAGTCTCTTTATTTTTATGCCTAAGGGGCCAGTTATAGCTATCATTGAAAACCATCATTGAAAATATTAATTGTCAATTTTTAGAGATTTTGAAGAAAAAATAAATGATTATTTTGACGCCAAAGCAAAGCTAATTGACTTAATAATTATTTCTAGGTAAAACAAAATTCAATTTGGCACAACTTTTCTCATGAAATGACTTTTAATTTTTCAATGATGAACTACCTTACCAATGACCATTGAAAAATTAAAAGTTACGTTATGGAGAAGATATGGGTCAAAATGATTTTTTTCGGAGGAGAAATAATTTCGAAGTCGTAAGCTATATTACTGCATTAAAATATTCAGTGTTTGAACTTTCGAAGGGTCTCAAAATCAACAGCTAACTTTTTCAATGATGGTTTTCAATGATAGCACACAATTTTTGACTGATTACAATAGACTGATACACATTTTACATAATGTACTTATGTAGCTATATATGTACTTTTTTATGATTTAAATAAATTTTAATCCTTAAACTCAATTAATTTTTTTAATCATGGCAGATGATTTTTTTCTTCATCAATGTTGTCTTAATAACTGTGGTGTTTGGTATAAACATGATAACTTTATGAACGTATTTTAAGTTTAAAGCATTTAAATTTGTATTAAAATGTTAGAAAATCTCCTTTAAAAATAAGGGAATCATTTATTTTCAATTTAATGCATATTTGTACCAAATTTGAAGCAAATCGGTCAAATCGATTAGGCTCGATGTGAAGTGGGCCACAAAAGAGAATTTTTGTATGATGTTATCATGTTAACACCTTTTAAAACCTATACGAAAATCAACTGAGCACTTTAAATACTTTGCATAACAAATTATTTTGTATTGAGTTAGTTTGTTATTCAATTATCGTATTTTAATTAATTTATTTTTAATCTTCAATAAACTATTATTCCTATTGTTTGTCTCGTTTAAACATTTTCCTTGTTTTTAATATCCAACAGGTTATGGGCCTAGTCCATAACAAATAGTTAAAACTAAATTGTATCCAGTTAAAATAAAAGCTCTAAATTTTAGTGGAAGATGTCGATAAGCACAAATGCCTTAAAGCCGCTGACGATCAAAAATTACGACATATGGGTAATTCAAATCGAAGCGACGATGACCAAATGCGGGACATGGAAGCACGTTAGCGGAGCAGCACCGAGACCTGATGCAGCTAAGAAAGATTTTGAAGTTAAACTGCAGAAATGGCTGGAAGCAGATGCGAAGGCAAAATCAGATTTGATCATCGCTATTGATCCAAGTCTGTTGCGGCTGGTGAAAGGATTAGGCACGGCGATGTCTGTCTGGGATCGTTTAGTCAGATTTTGCCTTTACAGGTCCAGTCAAGAAGGCGACTTTGATAAAACGTGTGGCAACATACAAAATGCAAGAGAGTGATGATCTGCGAAAGAATTGAATGGAATTTTTTGATGCAGTTTCACAGTTGAAGTGCATGGATGTCGATATACACGAAGAATTGTTGTCCATACTTCTGCTGAATGGACTACCACCAAGTTTCGAGTTGATCCGATGTGCGATGTAATCGCACGACAATTTTCCAAAACCTAATGTCCTGAGGGAGAAAACTCTTGAGAAAAACGAAGCTCAAAATCAACGGAAGGCGGAGAGTAAGTCAAAACAAGAACGAGGAGCACAACATAGAATGGGCTATGGTAATGTAAATGAAAGCGATAAAACATTTAAGTTTAAGTGCTACAGATGTCATCAAGTCGGTCACAAGTCATCAGAATGTCCGGAAAACAAAAGAACATCCAGAAACTACTCAAGAGGTGAATCTTCAGCAAAACCAGAAAGTACTTTCCACACAGCGGAAGCAAAAGATCAGGCTTTGGGAATGCAGAAAGATGCGGCTGCACGTCTATAATGTGCAACGACGTTTATTTTTGTCACCACCTTCATTTGTGCATGAAAAGCTACTTTTGGCAAACGATTATTTGGCGGAAGTAGGTGCAAGAGGAACAGCTGGGACTGCAGACGGGAAGTCTGAAAGGTCAGTATAACTCGAGAATACATTGTTAGTAAAGAATTTGAGGACTAACCTTCTCTCTGTTTCGAGGATAACCGACCACGAATGTACTATCACGTTTGACAAGGAGAGAGCAATTGTTCGTGGAAGCGATGGCGAAAACAAAATGATTGCGAATGGAATTGGACAACTACTTTATTATGTTCAACAAAGTAAGCTGAGTTCCGAAATGCATCAGATGCGCATTTGATGCAGTCATATGTTCCACAACTCAAACGTGAAACTGTTTACAAAGCAAAAGCAGCATGCTTGCGTAGCAGATGCGCATCAATAGAGTATTGCTGCAGCATCAAAACTTTTTGTAACTCAGCCGTACTTCCCAAGCGTGCGTGGTTAATGAAACAACAGAAAATCTTGAACTTTGGCACCGCCGAATTCGTCACCTGAATGGAAAGGACCTATTAGATTTGTCTTGAAAGAAATTGGCAACTGGACTAGACATCAAAGATCATGAAGAACTCAAAGATTGCGAAATTTGTCTGATGAGGTCATTACCATTTCCGAAAAAGTCAAAGAGTTGTACAAAGCTTTTGGATCTGGTGCACACTGATGTACCTTCAAGGACAGAGTCATTTGGTAAATCAAGCTATTTTTCACCTTTATTGAGTGGTGACCTTTTATCGTTAAAGATATATATGTAACTTTTAGTGGGCTGTAGGTCAATAATTAAAGATGTTCTTATTTAATTTGCAACGTTTCGAGCATGTTTATGCTCTTCATCAGGCCTTTTATTTGCCGATTATATATATTTTTGAAGTCAACGATCTCGGATTGGCCCGATTCTGCTTGGGGATTGAAATAATTCAAGAAAATGGTAAAATCAGACTTAAGCAGCAAGGATACGTAAAGGAGCTGTTGAAGAAGTTTAAGATGGTCGAATCGAACCCGATTAGTACATCGAGTGATGCAAATGCGAAACTACCAAGGGGAGAACGCCTATCTGAAGGGGATCAATTTAAACAACCTTATCGGCAGCTGATTGGGTCACTTATGCATTAGACCGGACATAGCTTTTACCGTTAATCGACTGGCACAGTATAACGGAAGTTATCAGGATGTGCATTGGTCAGCTGCGAAGAGAGTTCTACGTTAGTTGCGAGGCACAGAGATCTTTGGGTTGATGTATACAAAGGACAATCTTGGTATTCGAGGTTTCTCAGATGCTGATCATGAGTTTTCAACAGCAAAAATCTGTGCCCATTTCAACAACGGAAGCAGAGTATGTGGCACTTCCGGAATCATCAAGAGAAGCTACTTACCTTCAAAACCTGCTGACGAAAATGAATTTGTCTAGGTTAGCTATAATAACTGTTGGTACTGACAATCGGGGAGCGAAACACATAGCAGAAAATGCAGTATGTCATTCACGTACAAAACACATTGCAACAAGATATCATTTTCTACAACAGCTTTTAAAAGATGGAAAACTGAATGTCGTACACACTCCAACTGTAAACATGCCTGCAGATGTATTCACCAAGTCACTACCTGAACCAGCGCACTATCCATGTATGAGAGACATTGGGATTACACTTTGCATAACAAATTCATTTTGTATTGAGTTGGTTTGTTATTCAATTATCGTATTTAGATTATATTTATTTTCAATCTTCAATAAACTATTATTCCTATTGTTTGTTTCGTTTAAACATTTTCCTTGTTTTTAATATCCAATAATACCAAAAACAACAGATACTAATCATTCCCTTTATCGAAAATATTTAATTTTACAGTTTTATTTTTAAGTAGGTACACGCTTATAACACGGTTTAATAATATAACGACCACGACGGCGGCGTGACGAAAATTAATAAACTGTATAGCTTCAGTGTGGGCACCTTAAACAATAGAATCTAAAAGACTTTTTTATAGGTATTCCAGCTTTAGTTCCAATTGCAGAATTCAGGCAGTTATAGGGGTAAAATAGATTACCACTCCGACACGCTTCTTTTCTTGTCTGGTTTCAACCTTATCACCCTACCTTTTTCAAGCATCTTGAAAAATTGGAACTCGAATTAACTCCAACGACGAATTTAAGGAATGAAAATAAAGAACAGAACAATTTAGATAATTATGTCTGTACCTTTACTTTTCTCTGCATTTTAGTCCGAAGTTCTGTCAATTACATTTTCTTATATGCACTTGACAGGGTTTTGGACTAGAATTACAGAAATTCAAAGTAAAGGAACAGACCTATTATTATTTCATTATTTGAATCTAGTTAAGGCCCATCCAAGATGATACTTTTTATGCTTGAGCTTAAGATCTTTAAATTATTTTAGTTCCAGAAATGTTTTACTATACTGTACAAGTCACTTGTCCAGTCGAACTGTCGTAAAAAAGGGCTTGACCTTGTGTTGATCCGCACGGTCTGTTTTTTTTTCATGAATCGATAGGGGCTTACAAGAAAAGCTGAACCCTAGATTTGCACCATCTGACATCTTTTTTTACAAAAGTTATTCGTAAAAACGTACTTTTTGACTTTTTTGAATTTTTGCAAATATCTCGGCTCCAGTACATTGCACAGTAAACAATTTAAATACGTTTTGTTTGTAATAAAATTATCTAGCATGTAGTGTTAAGTTTTTTTTGTTTGAACAAATAAGTAAAAAGTTACCGTTAGTTTTAGTAATTTTCTTTTGGTTTTTAGACGGGTTTTCATTATTATTTCGAAAAAAGCTTATGTTTTGGTTAGTTTTTCTTTTATGTTTTGTCTAGCTGTTGCTATTCCCACAAATTGAGCTCTTAACTCCAAACGGGAGCTGAGAAATCTATGAATGAACACAGGCAAGTCAGCCCCCAAAAAAAAGATATTTTCTGTTTTTTACGAATATCTTGGCATATCGCAAAGTAAAAAATGAAAAAAAATATTACTAATTAGAATATTAGCTATTGCTTAAATAAATAAATATTTTTTTTTAACAAATAAATAAAAATTAACAGCTAGTTTTTGTCAGTTTTATTCATTTTTTTTTTGTTGGACAAATACTTTTGAGTTATAATTTTGATAAAGCAATGTGAATCAGCTTAATTAAAAACTAATTTTTAGTCCTTTTAATTTCTTAAAATTAAAAAAAAAAATAGCTCCCTACGACGTACTAGAGCTGAGCAATGAATGAATGAGAAAGGGCAAATAAATTTCTCAAAAACTATCGATTAAAATAAATAAATTTCTCAAGAATGGGTTTCTGGGTTCAAGATAAGCTATAGAAGAATATTGTATTTTTCAATAGTGTTGTTTCTTCCTTAAGTCATTTTTGTACACAATTGCGCCTCCCATCTTAACGGGGGTATATAGACCCCCCTTCCGGTATGGTTGACCTATTATTTTGGCCCAGTCTACACGCTCCAGTGCTTTGATGTATTTATGTCAACCATTCTTTTTTTGCCATTATACTGTTTGATAACACTACTTTTTATATACGTTTTTAACATATACAATTTTGAATTGTTGTATTTTGGAAACCATTGGGTCTACAGAGTTGGTTTTTGTCTCAAAATGAAGCAATTTAAGATACTTTGAAATCGTAGAACAATGCTTTTATTTAAAATTAATTATTTAGGACTAAAATCACCAATAACTGAAAAAAGCGCGAAAAAATCGTGGTTTTTCTGATTTTTGACCATGAAACGGTCACCGCACCGGTCGAGGTCGAAAACTTAGGTTATTTACTAGGCCAATATCCTGAAAACTCAGCAAAAAATCATAAATACCAGCTTTGACGCATACGTGAATGTACATATAGTTACTGTACTCAGTGATGATACATGAAAAAAAAATAAATCCCTACGGTATCCACAAAAAATCGCTACTTTAAGAACTTTATCCCTACACCTAAAAAATCCGAAAAATAACACATTTAAGACTTTCCCAAACCAATGCGAAACTTTCGTTGTCAAAATTTCTTTACATGGTGATATATGAAAGTGCCCACACTAACGCGGCGGAGAAACATATTGAATTAATTTTGACTAACGAATGTTTCTTCGCCGCAACGAATGTTTCGCATTGGTTTGGGAGAACCTTTATGGAAAGAAAAATAAGATGTTGGTTTAATGATTTTATTAAACTTTTTTTAAGGATTATTGCAGTTTATAATAATTGTTAAAATAAATAAGGGAAAGCTTCAAAAAATTTATATACATAAATGCAAAATAAAACAAACTTTTACACTTTTATGATCAATTAATAATATTTTTTTCAAACAGCAGCGTAGATTCTGCTTCTTTCTGGAAAATGTACATACGTGATTATTTTGAACAGTAGGTCCGTTCCTTTACTTTAAATTTCTGTGATTTTCTGTGCATTTGTGTGATTTTCAGTCCGAAGCAGTTCCCGTACTCAATAATTTGACAGTTTTTTACAAAAAACAACGCTCACGAGAGAGTAAATAATTTTCCCTACCTGTGATTTTCAGTCCGAGAAATTTCTTCGGACTGAAAATCACAGCACAGCAAAATGTCAATTTGAGAGCAAAAGAATGAAAGCCAAACATCGTGCCTTACTTGTCCAGCACATTAGGTAATACGGAATTTGGTTGAATTTGCGTTCCCGTACTTTGGCACAGTTATGATATTTTTGAGAATATATCAACGTTGCTCTCCAAGATCTGACAGTTTGTGATTTTCTGTGCACAAAGTAAAGGATCGGACCTAGTTTTTCCGCTGCTTGCTTTTTTTGTTTTTTTTTTTTTTCTCACAGTTTGTTTTATAAGCTCACGATAGAAAGACATTTAAATTAGAAACAAAAAGGTGGAAGCACAATAGGTATACTTCATTAATGATGTGTGGTAAGATGATTAGAAAGAAAAATATTTTGGGATATAAGTATACTAATTGCAGGGTGTGTGGTAAGATTAAAAAAGAAATACAAATTATTTATAATAAAATTTTAAAAATCCCTACGCTTTCATAGAAAACTCATATATATCAAAAATCTGTCCTTTTTTCGCTACGGTGTCTTTTTCTTTTTTTTTTCCCTACGTGTAGGGATTTTTCCCTACGTGTACCATCACTGGACTGTACTATTTATTTATCATACAGAAAAGGTTTTTTTTTGTATGACTGGCCCTTATTCATTCGTTCAGATTCTGGCAGCTTTTTTTGACTTTTCAAAAATTGAAAATTAAAAATTAGGCGCGTTCACGAAACAGAGATATCGGAGATTTTGCTCCGTCAAAAGCTAATAGCCTTTTCAAACCTAACCCAAAACCAGGTTTTCGGCAATTGGTTTACGAAAACTTGAAATGCGTTCACACCAAAAATTTACAAGTTTTCATTTGACATTTCATTTGTTTTGCTTAAACACAATGGGGCATATTCATAGTCGCAGATAGACCCAGGTTTAACTAAACTACAGTTTAAGACAATTTTGGCTCAATGAATACAGACCGATTTTAATTACAAATTGTTGGTTTTATATTTTTATAAGATAATTAACTTGGTATACTACACAAATAGCTTCAAATATTTTGAAATGATAACCTTAAAAAAATAGAATCAACGTCCGACAAATTTAACCAAAGCTATGTTTAACTAGACCCAGGTCTAAAATGACTATGAATATGCCCCAATGGTTTCGAGGAAGGGCCGCGCCGCTTTGAAAATTGTCAGTGCCACAGTAAAGGGAAAAATCAAATGTGTGTTTTGTGATATCGGAATCAAAAGTCTGGCTGGTTTTTTCTCAACCTTTTGTGAGAGCGGTAGGTTGAAAAAAGAGATTTTCTAAGATTAGAATCACTAAAATTAATTTTTAAAAATAAATCATGATGTTCTGTCATTTTACCTAATCGCAAACACCTTTATCTTTGTGAACCGACTCATAGAAATGAAGAAGCTTTTTAAGCAAAGTTCATCGTTTTATTCTTGGAGATTTATAAAACCCGACAAATCAGCAAAACAAAGTCTGCAAAAAAAAAATGTTTAAGGTCGCTTAAAAACCTACTATCTTTACACAATACTTATAGCATGGATAAGGACAACAAGTTGGAAACGAAGAACAAGGAGAATTTAATGTTTTATTTACAAATAACCGGAAATGAGTATCTTAGTCGAAGTAACAACTTGTATAAACTCAATTTACAAACATTTTTAAAATAACAGATTAAAGAATTTATTCCTAGAATCTGGCTGTAATTTCATTTAAGAATATAAAATTAACCTCCTGTCCTGGCATGAAATAGTCCAATAGGATTGTCAGTCGGCTCTGCCGGCTTAAAGTGTGTATTGTATAGGTATCACTATTTCAAGAGTTTAATTTATTTGGAAGGTGCAACAATTGAGGGCAAGCCAAGTTGCAAAAAGAAATTAACAAGTACATACAACAGCATACGACCTAGGTATATTTTTTCTTGAATTATCACTACTTAAAAAAATAGTTAATTAATACCTATACTATTCATAAGTCTTTAATATTACTAACAATAACAAAATCTAAATTAATAAAATCCTTGATAGCACTCCCATTAATGTTAAAGCAATGGTTAAAAAAAATTTTTTGTTTGCAAGGATCGTTATTTGTATTAAAACAAAAGACTCCCGAGAATTGTTTTAAGTGTTTGTATTGAACTTCAATCTGATAGTGAATTTTTCCATCGATACAAATATACAATTTTCTAGATATGTATTTCATATGAAAATATAGTTATAAGGTCTTTTGACTTACCATTTGGACAGCGAATTGTGTAGCGGTGTCTGGAGACTGAGACTCCTTCAGAATCGTAATGATCTGCTGCAAACCCTCTGTCTGTGGTTCCCACGTCATTTTGGTATTTGTCTGGAAAAGTTTTTTTTTTTGTTACCTTTAGCTTTCTACTGAAATATATAAATTTGAAATACGTTTTTTTAATAGATCTACTTGAATATGAATATTCACAAAAAAAATATTGTTAAATTCGTATTTTTCGGGAATTTTTTTGAGTTTTTTCTAATAAAAAAAAATCTTGCATCTCACTCTTGACTAAATTCTTATATATTTTGTTCTTTTTCTTTTACATTAAAATTTCACCAACGAAAGTGGCTTTGGTTCACATGAAATCTGATGACTTTTTTTCATAGTGATGTGTTTGCGTATATAGAAAGATTTTTAAATAAATTTATAGCACCCACCTCCAAATCTTTTTGTAAAAAATAAATTGCACCCTTTGAGTTTATTAAGTTTTTAGTTTATTTCACTCAAATTGAATTGATTTTCAATGGAAAAATTGCAAAATTGAAGACTCGAAGAGAGAACCTCGTTCGCTTTTGTCTTGTGTGAGAAATTTAAAGGGATTTTTGTGTAATGTGGTGAGTTGAAAAAATTGACATTTTTTTTAAATGCAAATGGTGGACGAAAAATACGTTCAAGGTATAAATAATTTATACTGAACGTAGTCATTAGGTTTGTTTCATAAGTTGAAACTTCTTACAAATTTGTTAAATATTTTCAAAAACAATGGGAACAGAGAACAGTTTTATTAACTAGTTGAAAATTCCAAGTTCCCAAACAGAATTTTTCTAGCTTCTAGTTGGCCAGGTTGTAAAAAGTAAAATTACTTTCTGTAACGTATAGTGAAGTTTAGCTATACCTTTTTTCTGAATTTTCAGACTGACAGACTACAGCTTTTAGGATTAAAAAACAGACATTTCAGAATATTTTGCGTTCAAAGACACAAAAGCTATCCCGAATCAACGCGAGACACTTGACACCGTGGACAAACATTTACCTATCAAAATTTATCACACTCTCATTTAGGATTATTGAAACTGGTAAATCATCGAATGAGTTTGTTTTCCATTTTTTTAAATCCATACTTTGAGTTGTTAATCATGGATATAGCTAATCAGTTAAGGTTGATTAGCGTTAAGGCTCAACTACATACAACTAATATTTGTTGCCAGAAGTACAAAAGTGTGAAATTAAAATGTTCGCTAAAGAAACCTGCTTGCAAAAAACATACGAAACTTGTTCACACAATTAAATTTAGCCACTATACACAATTTTCAATTGCTATTTTACAAGCATGTGTCTTCAAAATTTTTCACTTTTGTACTTTCTGGCAAAAGTAGGTCTATGTAGTAAAGGCTTTAATTAATTAAAACTGGTCCTTAATATAATTTGTCAGGATTCATAGCTTTCCAATTTTTAACTTTCAACATTTATAATTTCTCTATTAGTTTTATTGAAGTTTTGAATATTGAATATGTTAAATTAAACTTTATTAGATATTCAACACTCGTTTAATGTTTACTTGTTATTTTGTTTAATTGAAAATTAATTTATATAAATATTATTCTGTCGAAATGAACTTTTTCTTTCCAATTTAATCTTAATAAAAAAACTTTGTTCCTGTATATATAAATAAGACCTAGTCTTTCATTTAATTAGTACAATATATACAATAGGTTATGGGACCAGTTTTCGCTTAAGAAGTAAATGCAAAATAATTCTGAAATTGAATTTAGAAGAAAAGAATTCAAAATAGAAGAAAAGAATTTTAAGAAGAAAAGAAATTCAGAAGAAAACAATTCGATATGGACTTCGTTAAGAATATCAAGCTCTTAAATGGTGAAGCAGACTGGCCTATATGGAAGAGAAAAATAAGGGATATTCTTGACTATCATGAAGGAGCCATTGATGTAATTGATGGCATTCTAGTTAAGCCAGAAGCATTGGCAGGGAATGCGTCTGAAATTCAAAAACAAGTACACCAGAAGGAATGCAACTTATTCAGAAAGGCGAACAGTTATTCAAAATCCATGATAACTAGTTCAGTTACTGATGTTGTTTATCAAAAGATAATGGATAAAGAGACAGCATTTGAAGCATGGAATGCTTTGAAGAATGAATTTGAAGCAACTGCGAAGGACCAACTTTTCAAAATTTGCACTGATCTCTTCAGTTTTAAATGGAAGACAGGCGATGATGTATCAACGCACATCGCTCAGCTAAGAAATTTATGGATGGAACTAAACAATGGTCTTGCTGCAAAGAACTATAAAACACTACCGGATTTGATGCTTGTTTGCAAGGTATTACACATTTTACCGAGCAAATTTGATACTTTCAAATCAAGCTGGATGTTATTATCGAAAGAACAAGAAAAGACTTTTGAAGAATTAACATCACAGCTTTGTTTGTTCGAAAGAAATTTCCAAAAATCTGAAAAAGAAGGAAATGAATCTCAAGAGGCTCTGGTAGCAAGAGGAGAGAAGAACGACAAAAGTAAGATCAAGAGAAATTTTTCAAGAAATGAAGACATCTGCAATTACTGCAAAAAGAAGGGTCATTGGCTGAAAGACTGCAGAAAGTGGATAGCCGATGGGCGTCCCAATAAGAACAAGTCATTGTGTTTCAACAAAAAGTACAACTCAGGTGATGTCAACATAAATGCTTCATTAATTTCAGTATGTAGAGAAGTACTTACGTTTGAAAGCAATCCCAACGACTGGTGGATTGACAACGGAGCAACGAAACATGTAACACATTGTGCTGATTATTTTGAAGAATTCAAGAAATTTGAAACACCATGCTGTATACAAGCTGCAGGAAAAGAAACTTTGAAAGCTTTCGGAAAAGGTAATATTCGAATGAAATCAAGAGTCAACAGTCAAGAAATCGAAATCACTCTGAGAGATGTATGGTATGTACCCAATGTTTGTAGAAATTTGTTTTCTGTTCTAGCATCACAGGATAGAAATCAAAATAGTATTTTTAAGTCTTTAACAAATAAGTGTTGGCTTCAAGTAAATGGCCAAGTTTTGTTATATGGTTATCGTAAGACAAATGGGTCTCTATATAAAGCTGATTTGAGACCAGTTTCAATCAATGAAGGATGCCATGTAGCAATAACAGACAGCAATACTCTACAGCTTTATCATGAGAGATGGGGGCATCAAGACAAACGTCATATTAAATCATTGTTAGAAAGAGAGTTAAATATCAAAGTTAAGCTAGATAAGAATATTTGTGAACCATGTATATATGGAAAAATGCATCGATTACCATTCGGTACCCGAAGAAAAACAAATCAGCCAGGTGAACTCATGTCAACTGATGTTTGCGGACCTTTTAGTGTCTCGTTCAAAAATAAGCGTTATTTAGTTGTATTCAAAGATAGTTATACGAAATATCGCTATGGGTTTGCAATTGAACATAAGTCAGATGTTAAGGACGCTTTACGTGAAGTTATAGCACATGCAAAAGGCCTAGGTCATAATATTAAGGAAATACTCAGTGACAACGGTGGTGAATTTGATAATAAAGAAGTCAAGAAGATTCTTCGAGATAATGGAATCATACAGCGACTCACAGCTCCATACACACCACAGCAAAATGGTGGAAGCGAACGTGAAAATAGAACGATTATAGAAATGGCAAGAACTTTTAAATTTTCTAATTCTGAAGTGACATTCCCTGATGCTATGTGGGCAGAATTAGTTAATTCTGCTATATATGTTTTGAACAGAACTGGAAAGTCATCCATCAGTGAAGTAAGTCCGTACGAGCTTTGGATTGGAAAGAAACCGAGAATAAAGCACTTAAAAATAATTGGATCTACTTGCTTTACACACGTGCCTATTCAGAAAAGAAAGAAAATGGACAAGAAAGCTGTGAAAGGATATCTCGTAGGGTTCGACGGTGATGAACGATATAGAGTATTCATTAAAGAAGATAATAAAGTGATACTATCAAGAGACGTTCAATTTGTAGAGAAGATCAAGTCATGCGATAGTACCGTCAATCTACCTTTGCGTGGATTTGAAGAAAACAGTAATGATAACAAAGAACCTGAACCTGAATTTGAAGATACAATAATAGAAGAAGAACCAACAATGATAGAGAAGAAAGAATACAACACTAACAATGACTCTGAAAGTGATGAATATAATACCGGAAATGACACTGATTTGGAACATGAAGAACATTTTGAAACATCCAGTAGAAGCTTTAGAAATCGCGAACAGTTAAGAAAACCAAAACAGTATGAAGATTTTATTATGGCGGCGGAAGAATTTGTGTATAATTTGGAAAATCCAGAAACTTACGACGAAGCGACCACCTGCAAGGACAAACACGAGTGGAAGGAAGCAATGGAAAGAGAAATTACATCACTAAAAGAAAATAAAACATGGACTTTAGAAGAATTACCAAGAGGGTCTAAACCAATTTCTTGTAAATGGGTGTACAACTTAAAGAAGAATCCAGATGGAACTATAGATAAGTATAAAGCGAGACTAGTTGCAAAAGGTTTTAGCCAACGTTATGGTATAGACTTCAGTCAAACGTTCAGTCCAGTGGCAAAGTTGGGAACGATACGGTCAATCTTAAGTATTGCTGCAAGCGAAGGCATGCATCTTGCACAATTTGATGTATCAACAGCCTTTCTTTATGGAGAACTTGAAGAAGTAATATTTATGAAGCAACCAGAGGGCTATAACGATGGTTCAAACAAGGTTTGTAAACTGAGAAGAAGTTTATATGGTCTCAAACAATCATCAAGATGCTGGAATAAATGTTTCGGTAAATATATTTTAGATCTTGGATTTAAAATAAGTGAAGCTGATCCATGTTTGTTCATACGTGAAAGAAATGGAAAAAAGTTAATCCTAGTTTTGTACGTTGATGATGGTTTGGTTGCGGCAACAGACAAGAAGGACTTAGAAATTTTTATAAACGAATTAAAGCAAGAATTCAAGATTGTTTCTAAAGAAGCCTTTTATTTTTTGGGACTAGAGATAGAACATAAAGATAAGAACATAAAGATCAAACAAAGTGCACATGTAAGGAAAATTTTAGAAAAATTTAATTTTTCTGATTGCAAGTCAGTTTCTTCACCTATGATCAAGAATATTGAAAACAACAACCAATCAGAGAAGAATCAAGAACCAGGGAAAGAAGAATTCAAAAATATATTTCCATATAGACAAGCAGTTGGGACATTGATGTACCTTATGCTTGGTACAAGACCAGACATTGCTTACAGTGTTGGATTTTTATCAAGAACTCTTGAAAATCCATCAAGTGAAGATATAACAAGAGTGAAGAGAGTTTTTCGATACTTATCAGGAACAATTGAGTATGGAATCACTTATCGACACGATGCAGAGAAGAGAATTATCGAGTGCTTCAGTGATGCAGACTTTGGAGGTTGCTTAAAAACTGGACGTTCAACCTCAGGAGTAGTTGTTAAGCATGCTGGTGGAGCTATTTCATGGTTAAGTCAAAGGCAAGCTATGGTGGCTACGTCAACAACTGAAGCAGAAATAGTTGCGGCAAATGAAGCAGCCAAAGAAGCCATTTGGTTGAAAAGACTTTTTAAGGACATTTTCGAATTAAAAGATATTCCAGTCATCCAAGTTGATAATTCTGCGGCAGTGAGACTTTCGCAAAATCCAGAGTTTCATCGACGAACGAAACATATTGCCATAAAACATTTTTTCATAAGAGAAAAAGTTATTGAGGGTCAAATCAAGGTTCAACAAATTTCAACTGAGCATCAACTGGCAGATCTTATGACTAAGCCATTAGCAAGTCCACGACTAAAAATGTTGTGCAAGAAAATGAGTCAAGATGTTTAAATACAAGATGTTTTGAAAAATAGTTTAATGTAACAAGGGAAAGTATTGAAGTTTTGAATATTGAATATGTTAAATTAAACTTTATTAGATATTCAACACTCGTTTAATGTTTACTTGTTATTTTGTTTAATTGAAAATTAATTTATATAAATATTATTCTGTCGAAATGAACTTTTTCTTTCCAATTTAATCTTAATAAAAAAACTTTGTTCCTGTATATATAAATAAGACCTAGTCTTTCATTTAATTAGTACAATATATACAATAAGTTTTGCATAACATATATCACAACTAACAATTTTACTCCAATATTCATCCATAGAAGCTATTTATAATCGTTTATTGCACTCATTTAATCTCTCTTTAGTACTCCATAGAGTTAAAAAGGAGAACTTTTTAACTTCTATAGCACCTTAAAGAAGGAAATTCAATTGCTATGAAGAACATTCTAAGAAAGTTCGAAAGAAGTGCTAAAGGAGTAAAGTATAGAGCATAGAGAAAATACTACTAGTATACTCTCTATGGTATAGAGTGTGAAGAAAAATAAAAAAAAATCAAGTAGGTAAGCCTAGGGATCGAACTCTGGATGCCTCGCACTACTTGTAGAGCTCGCTAACCGCTCGGCCAATCTATTATATGAAATAGTTAGCATTAAAATCGATTGACTTTCCCAAAGAAATTTATAACTCATAATTTATCTAAAAAAATCTATTGAGGCGTTTTAGCCTGCCGCACGTGAATTAATATAAGAGCCTTATGTTTTCATTGCACATAATTATTTATGCAAATTACTAAGATGCCCACATTTTTGAAAAACTAAAAAAGCGTGCGCTCATTCGCATTATTACAAATTAATTATTACAATCACATAACACGTTTTACTTGAATTGCAAATGGTAGCAAAGAAGTCATGGCGTTTGCAATATAAGCCTTTCCATATTTACTTATATAAACATTATTGCAACCCGAGCAAGATACTAACTTTAAGGATTGCATTAATATTTCTTTGGATCACTATTGGATATGATTAAAGAAACATCAGTTCATCGCAATGTGACGCTGATGTTATTGCTTATTGAAAGTCTAATGGATCAGTTATATCACCTTTGACTCCTATACCGATTTGGCTTCCCGTCAGAAGGATTTCTGGGTCACTAAAGAAACGATTGATACTTTAATGTCTGAAATCGGAAGCAATTTTGTTAGTTAGGATGATTTTTGCCCATATTTTTGGCACTGCAAGTTTTCAAAGTCGCGAGAGGCCCTTCTTCGAGACTATTGTGTTCAAGCACACATATTAGTTGGTGTCAAAAAATTGAAATCTCAAATTAAAACTTGTAAATGTTCTTTCGTAAAGCCTTAAGGCTTAATTATACATAGGCCTTCTTTTGTACAAAAGAACAAATGTGAGAAATAAACATCTATTCTGAAGACACCTGCAAAAAAACAATGGAAAATTATGCATGGTAGTTTAATTTATGTGTCAGAACAATTTGTTTATGTTTTTTGAATCATGTTTCTTTAGCGAGCATTTTAATTTCTCACTTTTGTACTTTTGTACAAAAGTAGGTCTATGTAGTTAAGCCTACAATGTAATAGCCTTTTCACACCAAACCCAAAACCCGGTTTTCACGAAAATATCGGTTTTGGCTGAAAACCTAGATCGAAAACACAAGTTTTCCCATACATTTATGCTAAACCACAAGTTTTGATAAAACACAAGTTTTAAATAAAACCTGTCCAAAACATGGTGGATTTGCAGGATGAACTAAACAAAAACACCTTGTGAAACATTCAGAGCTCAATTAAATGTCATATAAATAGCTGATGGGTTACTGCCAGGAAAAAATATTTTTTTCTGCAGGAACACAAGAGAGCGCGACGCAGTGTCGCACATCCTAACTACTACGTGAAACTGATCGGTTAAGAAATAAATTAATTATAACGAATCAGGATTGATTGTATTTCCATTATTAAATTCCAATATTAATAAATTGTCTTTTAATTGCACATAAAACAATTGATTTTTCCCTTTTCTGTGGCACTGACAATTTTCAAAGCGGCGCGGCCCTTCCTCGAAACCATTGTGTTTAAGCAAAACAAATGAAATGTCAAATGAAAACTTGTAAATTATCGGTGTGAACGCATTTCAAGTTTTCGTAAAATAGTTGCCGAAAACCTGGTTTTGGGTTTGGTGTGAAAAGGCTATAAGCCTACTACAGAACACCCCGTTTTTGGTTTGCTGCGAAAAGGCTTAACTACATAGACCTACTTCTGCAAAAAAAGGAGAAAAGTGAGAAACATATGTCTATGCCCCCAGGGACTCAATTCCCGATCTATGATGGTTGTGAAGTGATAAATTTTGATGTGTAAACATCTTAGCGCTAGGTATTAAGAAAAAAAACAAACTCTCGGTATGGGTAAACTTGAAAGAGGAAAGACAAAATTACGGATACGCCACCATCTTGTTTATTTAGATTTTTAACTAATGGATGCGAATGGTTCGTGCATTGAATAGAGTAAATTTAGATAATGTGGTAAATGTCGGTAATTTGGTTGGGTATAGTAATACACCAACGACACCAACCAAGCCAACGGTTTGTGCATTAAATAGTGTCGGCATTGATAGGGGAACATTGGGGTAAAATGTCAGGGTTGCCACTTTCTAATAAGTAGGTTTTTTTATGTTGAAGTGTTAGGTTGTCATTTTTCATACAAAATAATAGATTCTGGGTAGCGGGAACATCGTAAAATCGCTTCCTGAAGGAGAACGGAAAATGGGAAAATTATGGGCGACATACTAAAAGATAGGTCTTGAAGAGGGGAACATTGAGATAAAATGTCAGGGTTGCCACTTTCCTAGAAGTAGGTTTTTTTGATGTTGAAGTGTGAGGTTGTCATTTTTCATACAAAATAATAGATTCTGGGTAGCGGGAACATCGGAAAATCGCTTCCTGGAGGAGAACGGAAAATAGGAAAATTATGGACGATGTACTTAAAGATAGGTCTTAAATAGGGGAACATTGGGGTAAAATGTCAGGGTTGCCACTTTCCTAGAAGTAGGTTTTGATGTGTAAACATCTTAGCGCTAGATATTAAGAAAAAAAACACTCTCGGTATGGGTAAACTTGAAAGAGGAAAGACAAAATTACGGATACGCGACCATCTTGTTTATTTAGATTTTTAACTAATGGATGCGAATGGTTCGTGCATTGAATAGAGTAAATTGAGATAATGTGGTAAATGTCGGTAATGTGGTTGGGTATAGTAATACACCAACGGCACCAACCAAGCCAACGGTATGTGCATTAAATAGTGTCGGGAAAATTATCATCATCATATAATTGTGGAAAATGCAGTTTTTTTAAGGCATGAGTGCAACTGTAATGATTTTAAGGTCTAAATTGGGTATGATTTTAAAGGTTAGACCGCACACAACTGCAGCGAAACTACACTTCACGACGCGGCAAAAAATTATTTGTATGAAATTGTGTGAGCTATGTCGCACTAAGCGGCAACTGAACTTCATAAAATTTCATACAAATTATTTTGAATCGCAGTTCCGCTGCAGTGCAGTTCCGCCTAGTGCGGTCTAACCTTAAGAGTTGCCACATTCTCTAAAAGTACCTTTTTTGAAAGTGGAGGGTGAGGTTAGAAACAAAATTAAATACATATTTACGCTCAGCCCTGAATCACATGAAATAACATAACATGTTCGACGGGCGCCTTTGGCAACCTCATCAGTTTACTATATACCGTAAGCTATAGTACAAACTATATACTACACTGATGTTTACACATCATCCCCTTGAATCCCGGTACTCACACATTTTTTTCACAGCTTCACATGTAATTCGATTCTGGATATATGGAAAAGTAAAATCAAATGTCATAAACTTTTTATCACAACCAAATATTCTGTGAAGCCGCAGTGAAGAAGAATGATGCAGACCAAAACTAAGTGCGAACCAAGGGAATTGGGTTGAATTCAGTCTACATTGCATTGAATCAAGGAATGGCATTATAATTTTGATGTATAAATGTTGTTTTGATTCTTAATATTTCAAGAAAAAGATCACAACATTTTAAAATTATATACATACATATCTACATTTTTGTATGAACATACATGTGTACATACATACTTACATATACCTTAAGGCTCTCCCAAACCAATGAGGAACATTCGTTGCGGCGAAAAAACATTCGCATGTCAAAATTTATTTACATGGTGATATATGAGAGTGCCCACACCAACGCGGCGGAGAAACATATGAAATAATTTTGACTGACGAATGTTTCTTCACCGCAACGAATGTTTCGCATTGGTTTGGGAGAGCCTTTATATTATTATTTTTCTTTAAATAAGAAGTTATGAATTAACAAAATTTAATTATTATATTTGTTCAATATGGCGTATTTTATTTATTATTATAAAACGGAACAAAATATCCATAACTTTTACAAAAACAGAAAACCCAAACGAGCAAAACAATATTACAAATAACATAATTTCTTTCCGACTTCAAATCAGAACATGAGCCCCCATATTAATAAACGAAGCTATCTTTAACTCGTGGATTAGGAGTAAGATTACTGCCACTTACGAGCAGGCTAAACCACCAAGGAAGGTATATTTATTTGTCCTAGTTAATCCTTCGCTAAACTACCTTCCTTGGTGGTTTGGCTAGCTCGCAAGTGGCAGCAATCTTACTCCTAATCCGCGAGTTAAAGATAACTCACCGCTAGCTTCATTTATTAATATAGGGGGAGATGTTAGGGTGCAACATGTAATTGTGTATCTTCATTGAACATTTTAATTTCTGGTTTGGTGTCTGGAGAGAATTTGTGTTTAGTGTGGATCCATTTTTGACAGGATTTATCATTTAGTACATTTTAGACAACACTTTGGCAGATATTAATCATAATTAGTTCCAGAATTGCGTAAGGCATTCCAGTGAAGTGTTAAATTGAAAAATTGCTGTGAAAACAGAAATGATATATTTTTTTATCGGCAATTGACCCCCTGCTTGCAAAAAAAAACAATGGGAAATTGTGCATGGGGGTTTAATTTATGTGTCAGTACAAATTTCCTTTGTTTTTTTGCAAGCATGTTTGTTACTTATTTAGTAACAATAAAAAACTTTTTTTAAGTAGTCCAGTTTACTAAATTTATTATTAAAAATTTATAGAACAATATTGAATAATATTGAACAATTATGGAACAACTAAAAAAGTAAGTGTTGAAGACACAGAAAAACTTTTAATAATGAAAAACGTTAAATTCAAATCTTTAGTCTGGCATACAGATTTTAAGAAAGAAAGAGTAAAATATAAATAAAAAGAAAGAGAGCACTTTATGATTGTGGACTGTTCAGTGCTATCAGACATTTTCATCTTAGGCGTGTTCAAACAGATGAGTCTTTCTTCTTCCAACCTTAACCTCTTACCCTACTATTCAGTTATTTCTTTTATCAGCCCAACTCTAGGCCGGCCGTCTAGCGCTTTGTCACACCTTAAGCAAATCACCCTATATATTTGCAATCAACCTCAATCATGATTCTGTTATAATGTAATTGTCATCATCGTTTATATTTATAAACTTAATTATGGGATTTATGTCTTTGTCGACATAGCAATAGTCTCGTCATGTCGGTGGGCGTCGTCGTCGCGTCATAGACCTAAGGGTTTCACTTGTTGCGTTGTTAATTTCCATCTTAATTGCTACCTTAAATTAATCGGCTTTGATGGGAAATTAACTGAAGATTAATTTTGCGATAAAACAGCTAGAACATGGAGGGCGAAAAATATACATAAGCAGTTTCAAAAGAAACAAAGTAAGAAATCAACTCTTTGACTAAGGTGACCGTATATTTTTGAAGAATAATATACAAAATATTAAAACTCCAAGAAATCCATTATTATAATTTATATTTATATTTTTCTATTTCATAAGTCTTGGTCTCGATCTCGGTCGAGAAGAGACGAGACTGGCTTTTGAGCGGACGAGACCGAGACGAGACTGTACTACTCCTTTTTGATGCCAAAATCGAATTATTTTCTTTTGTTCCGAGACTAATTTGAGATATATTTATGTGTGTGTGTTTAAATTGTCTAATATTTATGTATATTTTGCATGTTGAGTCGAGTAAAATTAATTTGACAAATAATCCGATGAAAGTGTTTATATGTGTATGTGTGTGTTCCCGGTCTTCTCCTTTATTAATTCCGGAACAGAAAAATACTCCGAAAACATTACTCGGAACAGCCAATCAAATTATTGTGGAGTAAGCGGAGTCAAAAAGGGGTAACTCCGAACCTCCAACCGAAAACGACATAAGCGATGATTTAAATTTCTCACTTTTGTACTTTTGTACAAAGTAGGTCTATGTAGTTAAGGCTTAACCCTTAGACCGCTTTCACACAAGGAAACTGAGTTTCCAGAAACTAGCTAGTTTGTAGGCGAGAAGGGTGAGAGGGGATATATTTTTTCTTTCCCTTACGCCCTTCTCGCCTACAAACTTCCAGTTGCCGGCAACTCAGTTTCCTTGTGTGAAAGGAGGGGCCGAATTACCGCATCAGTGAGTGAGCAATACGTTACTGAATTATCTGCATTTGGGATTCCTTCCTAAGATATCGAGTAAAGTATCGTGTATCGAATTGGGTTTTTGGCATTTCCTCGTCAGTGAACGAGTGTTTTTTCATACAATAGATGCTAGGTAGACGAGTGAGCAGTAAAATGGCAGAAAAATAAAATTATTCTCTTTTCTGCAAACATTCCTACACAATATCAATTAATGGTGTTTCAGGGTGAATTAAAATAAATTAAATATCACCCAGAAAATTATTCTTGCAAGATTATCACAAATCTCCTTGAAATCTACAAGATTTACCATACAAATTTTAATCTCCTCAAATGCAGATTTCAAATAAAACTCATTCAAATCTACTTGGAAACATTAGTTTGTCAAATCAAACAAACTTTGTTTGCGGAGAATAATTGGGGAACCGACCCATTTTCGTTTATTGATAGATGTAAATGTAAACAAAAACTATCTATCTTACTTCCACTGCATATCAAAAAAATGAAACAACATTTGAATGTTTTGCGATAATCCTCTTTTGGTGCAGTGGAAACACCAAACAAATCTCATTACCTAAATCTCGGTTTAGTGGTTGGTTTAAACGTAGTATAAAGGTTAGACCGCACACAACTGCAGCGGAACTACACTTCACGACGCGGCAAAACATTATTTGTATGAAATTGTATGAGCTATATCGCAGTAAGCGGCAACTGAACTTCATACAATTTCATACAAATTATTTTGAATCGCTGTTCCGCTGGGCAAATTAAATTCCTAAGACAAACGTAGACAAAACATGAGCCCAACACAAGCAGCTGTGGCATACGACCAATGAAAAGTTAGGAATATTGACGTTTAGGAAAATGTACTAGAATTAACCTATTACAATACGAACTCAATTCGATACGTGATACTTCGTATAACATCATACCAATGTGATAACTCGATGGTTCAATAACGTGTAAAAGTTCCTTATACGACGTTTTCATTAGAGCCCAAATGAGGTAATTTCGAAATTTGGCAAAAAAGTGTTGTCATTATCAAATTTGCTAATTTCATTTGACATCTCATTTCATTTTGAATTTGGAATGGCAGTTAGCCGTTCATTTTTGTTGTTTTCTCTTTCTGTTTTATGTTGTTGAGTATATAGTGTATTGATATTTTCATGCAAAAGCTTTTAAGAGCTTTTGTAACTGATTCCCGCTGGATGCATTCACCTAATTTCCAACCTTATTTCGTGCAAATGAGGTTGAAAATACCTCATTTGGAAATTTGATTTTGTATGGGAAATTAGGTAATTTCGGATCTCATTTGGAAATTTGCAACGAAATTACCTCATTTGGCCCAGTGAAAACGGCATATTACTCGTTCACTGAAGACGTTATTCGGCCCCAGTCTTACTTCACCAACGAACATCATTGAAAAAGTTGTTCAATATAAATTGGAAGACAGAAGGAAACTGAGTTGCCAGAAATTGGCTAGTTTGTAGGCGAGAAGGGTGTGAGGGGAGATTTTTTGTCTTCCTTTTACGCCCTTCCCGCCTACAAACTCCAAATTGCCGGCAACTCAGTTTACTTGTGTGAAAGGGGTCGAACATAGAGATTCTGAATGTTACCATTTTTAATAACAACCGCACGTATTCATGGTAAGTTTCTCTTCCCATATTTATTTACCTTTTGAGGTAAATCATAACCCAGCTGTTCCTCTTTCGTGACGTGCCAAATCTAAAAAAAAGTGAAGAATACATTTCGGTTTTAGATAGTGGCTTCTCCAAATAAAATTAGAATATTTTTACTATTTAAACTATTAAAACCAGACTCGCAAAATGGTTACCAAACTAGAAATCAATTTGCGTAGCTTATTAGCTAATTGCGAAGAACTAGTCAAAGATGAATCAAATTTTTGGAGGCTGAAAAAATTTATCAAATCGATGGATGTTATGATTGAAGAGCTTCAAGAATATGAAGAGTAACTAAAATTTCTATTTGTAATTGCATTATTTATTTTATTTCTTGTAGTGCAAGAACTTTGTCATCTATTTCCGACTACTGTAAAAGACTGCAAAACCTCAAAACACAAACAAACTACATAGACAGCCCACCGCTTCTAACTGAAAGCTCACATAATCGAATGGCAGCTGAAAATGTTGATGATGTTATCAGGGAAGTGCGCCAGCTGCAAAATTCCAAACACTACTCCGATATTCGGAAAGAACTAATAAATGGTAAGCCCCAGATTTGCGTCTATTGTTTTAAAACTGCACTGCGAGTGGTTTATTTAAAGATGATAACCTGCGTGTTCGCAAGCCCAAAGAACAAGGACAGTCGAATGAAGCTTTGAAGTACCACAACGATCTTCAGGAAAAAATCACCGGGCATATGCTTTCCCTCACGAGAAGCCTTAAAGAACAAACCGAAACAGCCAATCGAATTATCAAGCGGGATACTGAAGTTGTTTCAAAATCCACAAATATGACGGATAAGAATATAAATTCTTTAACAAAAGAAAACGAAAAGTTGCAAGAGCATTCGAGGAATGCTTGGAAATGTTGGACGTTCCTTATGTTCGGTTCAGTTATATTTATTTTTATCGGTAATAATTTTCTTGGCAATCTTTTTTTTTGAAAATTTTAACTTTTTTAATTGAATTTTCCAGGGATGGTCCTGTTCATGAAAATTGTAAAGAAATCATAAGCACTACCTATGGTTATTTTAAAGAATTGGCTTTGGCATCGCTTAAACGAAAGATCGAAATAATTACCATTCCCTATTAAGTATTTTTTATTTTTGTAGGTTAAGTCGCTTAGTTTAAATGATAATTCTTTATAAAAGTATTTAAGGACAAAAATAAATCAGTCTTAATGCCTTGTACTCCATTAACTATTTTTATGAAGCCGTTTGAAAATTTAATTTGTCTATTACTTAATTCAAATTATCAACCTTGCCATGACTATCCACTCAAGGTTCTGGCATGCAATTCAGTTCCTTTTATTTTTGAGGTCTTAAAAATGAACTACATATCGCACCGTCAGTTCAATACAGCGACAACTCAAAAAATGGCATTTCGAGAAAAACGAACCCTGAAATATCGAGAATACTTTTTACCTTGTAATTTTTTACAGCGAATACAATATTCTTGTGTTTAAACGGATTCATAAGAACAATACAATTCAAATTTAAAAAAAAAAATAGTTATTTCGGTTTGACTCTTTGTCGCTTCGGAATGTTAAATAATTCTAAGTGATATTGCACCGGTTTTATTTTAAAAACTAAAAATTAAATTTGGTTTATGGGACCATTTTCAGTTGAATGCGTATTGCATTGGAGCAATTGAAATATTTTAATTTATTTTCATATTTATTGAAATGATTTTTTTTAGAAAAAGTGGTATAACTTCAGAAATAAAAATAATCATAAATGAAAAAAAACACTCTTATTGACGTTACTTGTTTACAAGAAACTTTTTATTTAAAATTATTAATTAAAAAATCGCTCAGGCGATAAGCGCATTTCGGTCCATGACCATCATTAGTCGCGTTTTCTTTTATGACTATTTTAAGTATTTATTATTATTATTATTTTAAGTAAGTTATTTTAAGTATTTATTATTATTATTATTTTAAGTAAGTTAAGCTAAGGAAAATATGCTGGAAAGTTTCCAGTGGAAACGATGGGGCCATCTTCGTTGTTCATTAACATTTCAGTTTGGGAAATGAATAAGCTTTCTTACGCGGTAGCCTCATGTTGTCGTTCACATGTTTTAAGAGTTTTAAACTCTCCGAAGTGACAAGATGGTTATTTTCTATTGCATGTGCTGCTACCGCGGATTTGTTTGGTATAACTTGCTTGATTCTTTAAGTATGGCAACAACAGGCCCCTTTTATTAAACGTAATTTCACAACCAACAATTCCTCATTCTTAACTCAAAACTGGCATTTTTTGAGTTGTCGCTGTATTGTACTGAGGGTGCGATATAGGAACATAATTCCAATCATTAAATTTTACCGGTGTATTTTTGCATTATGAAACATTTATTGCGCTGCCGACTGGCTAAAGCAACAAATGGATTAGTATTCTAACACGGAGTAACTTTTAGGTTTCGTTAGGAAAATATGCATGAAAAAACGAAATATGTTTTTAAGAAAATTATTTATTCGAAAATAATAACATCAACAAAACTTAACCGCTTTCTGTATTCGAAGTCGGATTAAAGCTACTAAAATCCACTAAAAGTGATGACATTGAAAAATTAATTTATTGACCAATTTGATTGATATAATGTTGAGTGGAAAATATGTTTTTCGTCGGCGGTTTTGGCAACGATGAAACTATTTGCTACATAAACTTTTCTCAACAATGGGTCCTTCTTTCTCATGTGAACAGACAGCCCGCAAAAATTTGAAATCGTGTGAGAATGAGATAGGTACAGCCGCCATGTTAATTTTAGTTTTGGTCGAATTTTCCATTCAGTACCGGAAAAAATCGGTTAATGTAAACGCCGACTAATTTTTGGTTCAGGAGAAAAGATCAAGAGGGGAGGTTCTTGGATTTTTGATCCTTTATCTAATAATATAATGCGTCTATTATGTTCGAAGATTCGCATGACGCAAAAAGTCGTCATCCCTTCAAGCAAAATCACGGACCCAAATTTCTCGGTTCAATTGGGACTCAAAAAAAAATGAGTTTCTCACACAAAATAACAAATTTTCTGTGACGCATGTAAAAAGAACGAGAATCGAGAGTATTTTTTTTAAGCATCGAGAAATAGAGAGAGTATAGGCTTAATAGACTTAATTTCCTTAATTTTTTTAGTTCAGTTTTGTAGGTAGCGTGGCGAAGACGGTTTCATTTTTATCTCTTTTTTCTTGTTAAAACTTTTAAAAATTTCCAATCAGAAATGCAAGTTTCTATTTATTAAATGTAAATTTATATTTGTGGAAATATGTCATGTTTATTAGTGCAAAATAGTCTTTAGAAAACCTTTAAGGCTCTCCCAAACCAATGCGGAACATTCGTTGCGGCGAAAAAAAATTCGCATGTCAAAATTTATTTACATGGTGATATATGAGAGTGCCCACACCAACGCGGTGGAGAAACATATGAATTAATTTTGACTGACGAATGTTTCTTCGCCGCAACGAATGTTTCGCATTGGTTTGGGAGAGCCTTTAATGAATGATAAATAAAAAAATCTCTTGAAATGAAAAAATTCTGTTTGTTTTATTTTTCAATTCATTCATTTTTTTTGGAACCGTTTTAGATTCCATTTGGTTTCGGTTCTCCGAGTATGGTGAATTGAAAAACTCTTTCTCTCACAATAAATTCACATAATGGCTCCGTGGTGATTCTAATTTCCATACTAAAGCCGTAACTACATAGACCTACTTTTGTACAAAAGTGAGAAATTGAAATGCTCGCTAAAGAAACGTGCTTGCACAAAAACATACGAAAATTGTTCTGACATGTAAATTAGACCACCATGCACGATTTGCCATTGTTTTTTTTGCAAGCAGGTGCCTTCAGAATAGATATTTATTTCTCACTTTTGTACAAAAGTAGGCCTATGTAGTTAAGGCTTAATTTGGGCCGCAAAACGCAGTTTTTCGATCCGTATTTGGATCCGAATGCAAAGTCATCCATACGTTGTTTGATACGTTTGCGGACCGAAAACGAGCTCGCTTGCTTGAAGGGATGTTAGACTAATGTGGTTTTTCAGTTCAACTATTTTAGATTTCGGTGCAATTTCACTTGTGGTGTTGTGTGTTGTGGTAGATGAAAAAATGAGTTCACTTTTAACCGGAATAATGGCCAGTTGCATAAAAATGCTCTTAAATCGATTTTTGCTAAAAGGCTAATTAAATTTATCGACATGGTAAATAAGAAGATTACCTACTTAATAATTATGATCGGCTCTCTGCCAGATCATAACTCAAGCTGTTCGTGTGAGGTTTCTTATGCGGGCTTCCACAGAATACGAAATTGTGACCGCCTTATAAGAAACGCTTCACTCACAAAAAATTGTGACTTGTGAGCCTCGTATCGGCAGAATAGGGCCATAAAGGCTTAAAGACCTTCCAAGCTAGCCCACTGTGTATTAATACATGTCAAAAAGTGGGAAACAAATCATGTAGAATGGTGTGGAAACAAAATATCACAGCCCAGTCTACACAAGCAGCCTTAAACGCTTAACTACATAGGCCTACTTTTTGTACAAAAGTAAGAAATAAATATCTATTTTGAAGACACCCGCTTGCAAAAAAATAATGGAAGATTGGGCAATGTGGTTTAATTTATGTGTCAGATCAATTTTCGTATATTTTTTTGCAAGCATGTTTCTTTAGCGAGCATTTTAATTTCTCACAAGTATAGGTCTATGTATAGGTCTATGTAGTATAAGTCTATGTAGTTGAGGCTTAACGCTCATCGCGTTGTTTTGGGCACTCTCATTTACTACCATCATTGTATATAAAACCTATAGTACTATTAATGAGTAGACTTTCGGGACGAAAGTCTACGCCTATAGGTGGTGTATTTTCGCTAGAGAGATTTAATGAGATTTTCAATGTATTTTTAACTCTACATTATCTACAGAGCAAATGCTCTCCCAGGCCAGTGGCACCGCCACCGTCGTTTTGGTTTTTTGATAGTACTATAGATATTTATATACAATGCTACCATGTAAATAAGTTTTGTTATGCGAATGTTTCTTCGCCGTGCTTAAAGGCTCTCCCAAACCAATGCGAAACATTCGGTGCGGCGAAGAAGCATTCGTCAGTCAAAATTAATTTACATGGTGATAAATGAGAGTGCCCACACCCACGCGGCGGATAAACATTCGCCTTTCAAAATGTATTTACAGGATGATAAATGAGAGTGCCCACACCCATGCGAATGTTTCTTCGCCGCACCGAATGTTTCTCATTGGTTTGGAGCTTTAATGCTTCGCTTTGGCTTGGGAGTGCCATTGTAATTGTGAGTTCACGAAATTGTCCACAAGTTTGTACTAGGCTTAAATAGTTCCAATATAAACAGAGTCTAATTCAATGAAAATAAAAAGTGGCATCACATTCATATTTTATGTAGTAGATTACACTAAATGTAGTAAAAGTCTCATAACAAAACAAACTCTATCCAACTTCATTCGATTTATTTGTCAACTGTCAAAAGTGACACCTCAGAACCAAGCTTTCATCTCTTTCTTTTTCCGGTCGCCAAAATGGTAAGACTCGCTCGAGATTTTTTAACAAAAATAAATTCAGTGACATCCAAATAAATATAAATCTTTAATGAATTATTATGTGCAACAATTGTTATAAGTGATCTAACTATTATGTTTTTCATTTAATTTCTTTTTTAAGGGTATTGATATTTGTCATAAATACGATCGCAAAGTTCGCCGAACTGAGCCCAAATCCCAGGATGTTTACCTGAGGCTTCTTGTTAAGGTAAATTGTTTAAACAAATTATCTTAAACGAACTTTTTGATGATTATCTGTTCCCTTTTTTAGTTGTACCGCTTTCTGCAGCGCCGTACCAACAAGAAATTCAACAGAATTGTTCTGAAACGTTTGTTTATGAGCAAAATCAATCGGCCACCAATGTCTCTTCAGCGTGTCAGCCGTTTGTTCAAGAAGGCCAACCAACCCGAGTCTACTGTCGTCATTGTTGGTACAGTGACCAACGACTTGCGCCTTCTATCTGTCCCCAAGATGACTGTGTGTGCCTTGCACATCACCGAAAAGGCCCGCGAGCGCATCTTGAAGGCTGGTGGTGAAGTTTTGACTTTCGATCAGTTGGCCCTCAAGTCACCAACAGGCAAGAAGACCTTGTTGTTGCAGGGCAAGCGTACTGCTCGTACTGCCAACAAACACTTCGGCAAGGCACCTGGTGTTCCCCACTCACACACTCGCCCATACGTGCGATCAAAGGGACGTAAGTTTGAACGCGCTCGTGGTCGCAGAAGTAGCTGTGGTTACAAGAAGTAAAATAATTTTAAGCCAATTTTGTTTTACACTAGAAGACACTTAACAAAAGAAAAATAAATAAGAATGCTGAAACCAACACTTTTGGTTGAAAATTAAAAAAAAAAAACAAACATCTTTATTTTCTTTGCTAAGCTAATTTTATTTCAAAAATGAGAGTTCATTGATTTGTTTAGTTCCCTTGCAAGTGAGGACTCCAATAGTTGATGAGTTGCTGGTCTTGTGGCTGCACTCCGAGGACCTTCTTCAGCTTCGCCAACCCACTTGAAGATTTTGCCCGATTGAGACAAATTACTTTGCTGGAAAAGAAGAATTTGATATTAACCAATATGTGTTTGAGTTTAACAGGAAAGATAATACCGAATACATTTTCCGAGTGTTATATAGATTGGATTAAAATCGTTCTTATGCTAGATCTTTTTTTTTAATGTATGAAAATGATAAATCTTCCCTAAATAATAACCATTCTATACAAAGTTTGATTTAATAATTTATTATCAAGCACTAAAAATCAATTTCTTCTAACACTATTAAAACGTTTAAAATTGAAAATAAATTAATGATATTTGTTCGTTTCTTAAAAACTTCTTCGTTCGAAAAAGTTATAACTTAAAAGTGCTAAGCTATCCTATATTCCCCGTTTAATTCGTTCTTTTTGATTCTCACTTTTTTGAAAGATGCTTCATCCTCAAATCCTTGTTTTTATAATCAGCCCAATTCTAAATATTCCCCGAGAAAATAAATTTGTTCCCGAAAAATTAAAATGCTCCTCACATCAAATATATTAACATTTTCAATTTTTTGGACATTTAGAATTCCAGCTTTTTCACCGTAGTATTATTTCTCATATTCGAAGTTTGCTTAGAATAAGAAAAAGGGATCAAAATTCCCGGAAATTTCTCGTTTAGAATAACAGAGTAGGGAAAAAGGAAGTATTTCCCCGGGAATTTATATTTAGAATTCGGTTGAATAAGGGGTGGTTGTGTTTTTCTCTACAGATTTTTCAAATAAAATTAAAAATCAAAAATAAAATTGCAATGGCATGCACACTAAGGTTTTTTGCAGTGCTTATAAATTAGTCATTTATCTCTTTGAGGCACTGTTTTTTTTTTTTTTTTCTACACAACCCTAAACTTTTTTTACATATTTTTTTTTTAATTTATACAACTGTCCATTATAAGATGAGCAAACTTCATGTTACAATTTATTTTAGCTCACATGCAGTTATGTTTAAAGATTGATATAACTTTTTGTGGGCTAAAGGTCAATAAATTAAAGATGTTATTTGATGTGCAACGTTTCGAGCATGTTTATGCTCTTCATCAGGCAAACAATATTTAAAGAATTTACGTTAGGGAATAAACCACTCATTATAGTTACATGATAATCTCATGAAATAAAATTGGTGGACAGGAAAAAAACTTCCATTTATCAAAACAATCACCTATACTTACAGTATAGGTGATTGTTTTGATAAATGGAAGTTTTTTTCCTGTATAGGTGATTGTTTTGATAAATGGAAGTTTTTTTCCTGTCCACCAATTTTATTTCATGAGATTATCATGTAACTATAATGAGTGGTTTATTCCCTTAACGTAAATTTATTAAATATTGTTTGCCTGATGAAGAGCATAAACATGCTCGAAACGTTGCACATCAAATAACATCTTTAAGTTATTGACCTATAGCCCACAAAAAGTTATATCAATCTTTATCGATAAAAGGTCACAAATATTATACAATTTATTAGTTATGTTTAAAGTCTGTAATCAATCGGATTTGGGCCATTTAGGTTAAAGTTATAATTTATTTGGAACTTATTTTGTAAGCGTTTTTAGACTTCAGCAAAACAATGTGAAATATTATGTTTTTTCTATTCTCCTATTTGGAGCTACTGCTCAATCGATATATAGAATCAAATTTGGCTTGGTATGCATGTACGTTTATAGATACATGCATATCTACTTACTTTTTCCATTCTTCTACGAGCACCTTATTTTGTTTATTTAACACAAAATCTGTGAATCGCTCTTCATCAACAGATTTGATTAGTTTAATCAATAAATCCGGCCCTGCAATTTTAAAATTAGTATTTAAATAAAAACACATTATTACAGAAATTGTTGGTCAAATAATACTGACACTTGTTTGGCATCTCTCCCGGCCATTTAACAGATACTCTATCATTTTCATTATCTAGAAAATCGATGCGAAATGTGGAACTGCTTGCAATAGGAACTGCTACATCAGGCTTCACTGAAACGACCTTGCATTCGGAATTAGTAAGAAATTGTTTTGCATCGATTTGTATTAAATTGTGCATTGGTTCGGGCAAAAGTTTTCTAAAGCACATCATAAAGTTGAAAGCTTTGGTTGGTGATCCTCGTACTATGATCTGTGAAACCAACCAAAGTTACTTAAAGTAAGAATTAAAAACGCGGTTTTACCTTTATTCCTGTTAAGGCACAGTAGCATGCTGCTGGGAATTCATTGCGCAACAATTGTTTGACGTACCTTAGTGAAATTAATTCTTCTTGGTCCTCTTCCGATTGATCATCCTGGGATTTATATGGCAGTGTTATAAACTGTTTAGATGTACGGCTTACCGACGGTGCTGGTGGCAGCCAAGGTAGGTTACCGAATGTTACGTGTTCTGTTAAAAATCTTGAGCCGGCCAACAGAATCCACGAGAAATGAGAATGAAGAATAGCATAGATGTTCTTTTCGCCAGTGAGTTCCACCAATGATCGTGGTGTTTGTACCATCATTTGACTACTAGAGAGTCTTCGTTGTCGGGGAGAACCCTTTGCTGCTTCTTCACATTTGATTTTTTGTGCGGATGTTTGGATTTCAGTTGAGATTTTCTGAAAATGACGAATAGTTACAAGAGGAATAATGTTTGATCATTCATAAATAATAATTAACCAGAAGGTGTTCAGCAAGAAATGGTTTAATGTTGAGCAGAAAATACTTATCCTTCATGAGAATGATGATCGAGAACAGCTGATAGAAACCACGGGCCTGAAAAAAAAGATAATTAAATTCAAATAAATGATTAAGTATTTATTGTTTACCTGCAAATCACCAACGTGAAACGTATGACTTAATACATGACCTCGTGATGAGTCGCCGAAGAAAACAAAACCGCCGTCTTTGTGAAAGTTTATTTCACAACTCAGACTCCGAACCGATGCTTGTTTGATGAGATTTGCCACTTCTGGGAGTGTGGGAATTTGTGTACTAAGAAATGTAGCACCACTTTCATTATCTCGGCTATAAATTGCATTTGTTTTGCCCAACGAATTACACGCTAAACACATTTTATTCGGAATCTGTTGATTGTCTAGGTTTAGATCTTCGAGTTTGGTGTCACGTAATGTTTGGGTGCAAAATATTGCACAAGGTCCGTGTGCCTCGCAGAAATGACATAATGCAATTGCTGCATTCATAATTGTTTTAAGGGAGAAATATTTTAACAAATAAAAATGAGTTTTAATACTAGAAATAATCAACAATCAAAAATGTAAAACAATCAAAAATGGTATTTTAGGTGTTCGTTGAAGTTGATAAGAAGATTATGCGAAAAAAAAACAAAACAAAACGAACTAAATGTCAAATATTTAGTTTTCTTGACTAGTAATACCCCCGATTTACATTGACCAATTTTTCCAGTGCCGATTCTGTTTGGTTGTTGTAAGACCGCTTGCACACAAGGAAACTGAATTGCCAGAAACTAGCTAGTATGTGGAGATTTTTTTCCTTCTCCTTAAGCCCTTCTCGCCTACAAACTCCAAGGTGCCGGCAACTCAGTTTCCTTGTGTGAAAGCGGTCTAAGCCCAACTGTTCCATGTGGATTAAAGGCTCTCCCAAACCAATGCGGAACATTCGTTGCGGCGAAGAATCATTCGCATGTCAAAATTTATTTACATGGTGATATATAAGAGTGCCCACACCAACGCGGCGGAGAAACATATGAATTAATTTTGACTGACGAATGTTTCTTCGCGCCAATGAAAGTTTCGGATTGGTTTGGGAGAGCCTTAAAGGTTCTCCCAAACCAATACGAAACATTCGTTGCAGAGAAAAAACATTTGTCAGTCAAAATTAATTCATATGTTTCTCCGCCGCGTTGGTGTGGGTACTGTGAGCCTTAAGGCTCTCCCAAACCAATGCGAAACATTCGTTGCGGCGATGAAACATTCGTCAGTCAATATTAATTCATATGTTTCTCAGCCGCGTTGGTTTGGGCACTCTCATATATCAACCGCCGTATACTTAGCAGCACTATGTGAGGAATTTCATTTTTTTTATTCCTATAATTTGGAAAACATTTGGACAAATTTGGAAAACCATTTTTAGAATTTGGAAAACTCTAGTTAATTAGTTTATTAGTTATTAGTTACTGGATTATGTAATCCCAACACTGACTTGGGGTGGAGCCTGTGTTAATTTCGGCTGCATTCCCAAAAAAAAATTAATGCATCAGGCAGCTACCTTGGGAAAAATATTTCAAGAAGCTGCTGCTTATGGTTGGCAAAAATGGATAATCCAAAAGAAATTAAGGTAGATTATTCAAAACTTGTACAATCTGTCCAGAATTACATCAAGTCAGTTAATTGGGGACAAGAAAAGAGTAAACATCGGCATTGTTTTTATTTAAAAACGCCAAAACCATCATTTCTCGCATGAAGAATTGAACCGAGAAAGAACTCAGCTAAGAAGAATATCGTAATTGCTTTTGGTTGTCGTCCACGTTATCCTAACATCCCCGGTGCCGTTGAATACGGATTGAGTTCAGCTACTTTAGTACCGTTTTCTACAGCACAGGCCAATCTACCAGTTCAATCACCTATGCCCACCCAGTTCATAATCGTACTTCTTTCCAAATGGTGCCATGATAATTAATAAATATTATGCAAAATGTAAAAACAAAAATAATTTATATAGAAATCAACTCCCAATGACAATTGACAATAGTTTGACATAAATTGGGACAGAATTATGTGCATGTGTGTTAACGACAATTTCAATTACGTTCCATTGCGTTACCTTACGAAACGTGTTAATTGTTATTGTTTATTGAACTGTCAAAGTAATTACATTTTGTTAATTATTTACTTAACTATGCTTTTCCAAATTCTAAAAATGGTTTTCCAAATTTGAGAAAACAAATCCCGATCGTTTGGTACCAAAAAAGCCCACTTTTGTTTCTATGTGCTGCTAAGTATACGCCAAACCTTTAAGGTTAGGCCGCACACAACTGCAGCGGAACTACACTTCACGACGCGGCAAAACATTATTTATATGAAATTGTATGAGCTATATCGCACTAAGCGGCAACTGAACTTCATAAAATTTTATACAAATTATTATGAATCGCAGGTCCGCTGCAGTGCAGTTCCGCCTAGTGCGGTCTAACCTTTAATTGTTAATAACTAATTAACTAGAGTTGTCCAAATTCTAAAAATGGTTTTCCAAATTTGTGCAAATGTTTTCCAAATTATAGGAATCAAAAAAAATTAAATTCCTCACATAGTGCTGCTAAGTATACGGCGGTGTATACTTCGCCTATGCTCTCTCTATTTCTCGGTGCTTAAAAAAAATACTCTCGATTCTCGTTCTTTTTACATGCGTACACAGAAAATTTGTTAAAATGTGTGAGACACTCATTTTTTTTGGAGTCCCAAGTGAACCGAGAAATTGGGTCCGTGATTTTGCTTGAAGGGTGAATGCTTTCATAAGTCAAAATCAGATGTGTTTTGTTCCACTCTCATGCTGCACTCTTGTTTTATTTTTGTTTCCCTGACCATGTTAAAAGTTTATTGCTCATTGCTCGTCGTTGTGTAGTTTGTTATTTGTTTTTATTTGAAGAATTTATAATCAAATTGTTATCAAAACATGGAAAACTCCCTTCATTATATAGAACTTTCGAAAAATCCAATACGTTTCGACGCAGTGAGTCAACTGACAAATGTTTTCTTCGACGAATCCAACAAACAGGTATTTTAATTAATTAAAGTATTTTCCACATCGCAAAATGTAGCTAAGAAATTTTCCAAAAGATTTTCGCCATACGCTCGAATGGTACTACAGGAGTCGTCGTCAAAGGCCCTACTGAATCATCGGTGATTTCATTTTGTATGAATGATCGTGGAACCATTAGTTCGATTAAATTCTCACCAGATAACCAAGTGCTAGCAGTTCAACGTCGTGATAATTCTGTGGAATTTATATGCTTTCAAGGCGACCAGCCTCTTCTCGACAACATCATAACCCATCAAGCTAAAAATGCAATCTATGGGTTTGTTTGGGTGCATACTCGTGAGTGTGCACTCATTTCTAGTACTGGGGTAGAGATATATACAGTAATAGTTGAAAAACGGCAAGTGAAATTGGTAAAGGCGCTGGCAATGGCAGTGAAATGGTTTGCATGGTGCTCAGAGGGTAACATCGCTTTGTTTTGCTCAACCGACACTAACAGTCTAATTCCTTTTATCATAAAACAAAAGACTATTACAAAACTTTCGAAATTGGAATGTAATTTAAGATATTCTATATTTGTGTTCAAAATTAAGAAATGTATTCTTTTTTTTAGTGGGCAATCCTAATCGAGAAATTTCCGAAAGCAAAGTAACTCTCAGCCAGGTTTATGGAACACTCGCTGTCCTTATTCTTCAAACGAATCCGAACGGAATGATGGAGGTGGAGGTATATTTGTTAAATGGTCCTGGATTGGCTCCAAGAAAGTGTCATATTCTACGTCTGGGACACAGTGGACGTTTTGCAATAAATGCTGTGGACAACTTGATTGTTGTTCATCATCAGGCTTCTTCGACTTCCTTATTGTTTGATATAGCTTTGAGTGGAGAGACTTACGATGGAATAACCTACCATGCTCCAGTTACAGCTGGACGCTCAATACGACCTTTTGCATTGAAAATACCTGGCATTTCACTCGATGAACGGACTATGCCATGTTCACTGTGTAAGTATCAGAAGGATCGTGAGTATGAAGCCCAAGAGATATTCTTTGAAATGATGTCACCCTTTGAAGATTGAATGGCTTGTAGTTGTACAAATCTTAGCATTCTTTTCCGTACTGTCTGCTAGTTAATAGGGTTATTTATATGACACCATTTTTTAAGAAAAATTCCGGAACAGAAATATTTCCCTCTTTAGAAAACTGGCAACGTGAAGGATGGTAGAAAGTTTTATTCAAAATTAATCAATATCAGTATTAAATGTTCGATGGGGAAATTGCATTAGGCCAAATTCCAGCTTTCAAGAAACGTTGCGTTTCCAATTTTAAAAAAGGGAAAAATTACTAGGGAAATCATTTCCTCCAGTTAACATAATTACATTCATACTTTTTCATAAGAGCAATCCAATTTTTTTTTTTTTTTTTATAATAAGATTCTACAAACTGGGTGCTTTTCCAACCTAACATTGTAATTGATGCTAAGCTCGGATGTATGTGGTATTTATATTTAAAAATAGAACCACTTTGTTCGCTTATAACGGACCGAGTGCGGCTTGTGGAGTTTTTACTGCAGAGAACTTGTGGAAAGCATATTTTACTTAAAGTTCTCAAACAGTTGGTAGATGAACAGTTCAGTGGAACGTTATTACCAATTTTGGAGAATATTTTTGACAAGATTAACGAAGTGTATGAGTAAGTTAAAGTATAATAAATTGAAAGCTAAAAAATGTTTTATATATTTACTTCCAAACATCATTATTTGCCATTTGCTTTTCCTCCAGATCCTGGGTGCAAATACAACTCCAGACACAAACTGCCCAGCCATCAACTGTGAAGATCCTTCCAAAGTTACCAGCTCCCCCAAGAGTTCTCATCGACCAAATTGACATGCACAATTTTGTTTTCAGTCTTATACCCGAACGATACTATACTGAAACTGTTCTAATATTATATCTGCAATCATTGAGCAAACATAATATTGCCGCCCAAGAAGACCTAAGCAAAATGATTATCACTGAATTGATACGGAATCGTAATTTTGATACTCTCCGCAGATTAGTTGAATTCTCTCTCATAATGGAATCGAAGCCAATTGCATGTTTCTTGCTTTCATACTCAAATATAAATCCTGCCATATCGCAGATTGCTCTTGATATGCTCAGCAAAATTAAAGCAAATGAGGTTGTAAATGAATCATTCTTTGAAAGCCGATTTTCAATTGCTATTGTTATTTTTAGATCATTATTGAAGTACTGCTAGGACAAGGAAAAGTAGTCGATGCACTTAGATTGGCTATGAGTTTACCTGACGGTGAAACTATTTCCGCTCGAAAATATCTCGAAGCAGCCCAGAAATCAAATGATGATTTAGTTTTTTATACAGTTTTTACGTATTTCAAATCACGAAACATTCGACAACGTGGATCGGCTGAATTCTTGAAGAGTAAGTACATTAAGAAATGTTTTGTTATTATTAATGCCAATTTTAATACTTAGGTGAACAATGCTATGAATTTATGACGTATTACAACAACTTATATAACACTCAACAAAATTCAGCTGAATCAAGATAAAGTCAGAACTATTTTTCCAATTTATAACCCAGTTTTTGTATATTAATAGTATTATGTATTTATGTTAATCTTCTAATAAATTGACTATATTTTATGATCTCCCAGTATGTTGGAATCTGTATCATTCATTTTGGAGTCTGGTGAATATTTGTGTTGACAACAATTTTCCGGACATATCATTCAGATTCACAAGATATTCCGTATTCCATACAGCTTTTTCCTTCCTAGGTTTTGTAAGATGGAAGTTTATTTGACTATAGTACAAAATATTTGTTAACAAATGAAAAAGCATCAAAAAATAAATTAATGCTTCAAAGTTGAAAATATTTTTTCTTGTTTGTATCATTTGTATATTTATTTTAGCAATTTAATAATACCAAAATATTAACTGGAACTAATGGAAATAATCCCATTTATAGAGGACATTTTTAAAGGAATAATTAAAAAAAATAAAATTTAAACAATCACACGTTTATCTTTTTTTGTCAATAATCATGCTTATAATAAATAAACCTTAGACAAATTATTACAATGAAAATCGAAAGCAAACCAAAAATAAATAGTCGGATAATTTAGTTATTTATTTAATTTCATACTAAAACTTAAACAATTGAAATGATTTTCAAAATTTTCTAGGCGGCGCTTTCAATTGCAGAACACCTAATTCTACATTATCTTGATTCCGATTGCACTCGATAATCTTAACTGAAGGCTGTGACAGTTCTACTGGTTCAGATTCTGGAATTTCAGATCCACACCGTGGACATTTGAATTTTGTTTCTTCTTCAATGGAATCGCTATGACTGTCATTACTAACAGCATCATCGCATTCTCTTTCTGTATGGTCAATGCAACGTACATGCATAGAATGTCCACAGGGACCTAGGACAAGGACATCGGTTTGGTTGTAAAGCCTTTGACGACATATGACACATTTAACAAATGTCACCCACAAGCCACGATGTGCTTCTTTTTGTCGCCTCACAAATTGTTTATGCAAGTCCGAACCGAGTATTTTGGCTGTGGTCGCCATAGCGTGGGTTTCATATCGAGAGTTGGATAACATTCCCATCAGAAGGTCCTTGATATCACCAATATTGCCCGATACTGTGCCCGTATTCATGACCAATTGGACGAGTCTTGGAAGATCGACGTGTTGACTAGCCTCATGGAGCATGTTTTTCGTTATCGACTTTAGATACTCCCGCGAGAGTATTAATTTGAGCAATTTGAACCAATATTCTTCGCGTTCCTGCACGGATAAAACTTGTGATGCGCGGGTACAAAGAGAACTCACTTCCAAGGCACATTCCTCAGCGTTAGCTTCGGTGGCTTTCAACAATAGATCATGGGACATATTAAAAGCCATTTGGTAATCACCTTGTTTTTCAAACAGCATTATGCAAGCAGATGTGAGATGATGTTTTTGAACAATTTCTAAAGCAGTTTCTATTCGATATGCATCACAGTTTTCTAGGAAATTATCAACGCTGTCTGGCTCGTTAACGCACAACAATTCAAGCAGTGTTTCACTGTTCACACTATTTAGTGGCAACGACAGACAATGGAGGGCTTTAAGGAATGCAAATAGAAGCTTTGTATCACTTTTAGTCGTACCAATAAGGTCTGCTACATTATTACTAAAGTAATCAGCAATAATTCGAGTTGTTCTATCCGAATCTATGGAAAGAATATGAGGAAAATGCACCAACAACTGGTCATAAATTTTTCTTTCAGGATTCTTAGCATGCATTTCGATGTAGGCGTACATTGCATCGTGACGCAGCGGGTTGTCCAAATAACATTCCAAAATTTGATCGTATTTTTTAAGTCTTTCCAGCAAATACTCAACGACATAGAAACAGTTAGCTTTTCGAGCCATACATAGTTGCTCCTCGTCGGGTATGTGCAGTAAAAAGTTGGAAGACAGAAGCTCGTGCCATGCACTTTCACGTTCAGAATGTTGTCGTGCTGTTTCACCGGCTATTTCTTCCATTGCGAGATAGTTAATGACTTTATCTAGGAGTGTAAAATCAGCTGGTAAGCAATTCGAAGAAATTTGTTGGCTGATAAAATTCAGGAGACATCCAATCTCAGACCACTAGAAATATAATATTAATATTTGTTAGATGAAACTGAATGTTTTTTCGATTGATATAATTATACAGGGGCAAATTAAGATTAAATTCGCGCTAATAAAACTTATAACTTACCGTTGCATTTTCTGGTGTCATAACTTCCAGTAAAATATTGATAATTCTCTTGCGATGTGAAAATCCCAATTCACCAGTAAATTCTTTTTCTTGGAATGCTAGAGAAATAACATTTAGAGTTTCTCGTGTATCAAACTTAAGTAAAGCTCTTAAATATGGATAAGGCAATTCATTCGGTTCACTAGTGGACGAATGTAGCGAAGCAAGACATCGCAAAACTTCATGTTTAACATGTTGGACTTGTTCGGGGGGAATATCACCATGCGGATAGCCTCGTCCAGCTAAACAGCTCGAAATATACACCAACAGGCTATTACCTAAGTGTGGTTCTTCCATTTGGATTTGTGGTATTAATTCGGTTAGTGATGTTGTGTAATCACCCAGGGCCTTCGTATTCAAGTAAATCTGCGCTCTGAATAGTTTTCTCTTTCTAACAGCTTTAAGAACTTGATCCAGATCCAAACATGTCCAATCTAATTTCAGTAGAATTTCTTCTAGTTTCTGTGGGGATAGATTTATCCAGAAGTCAACTAATGCCTGAGATATGATGGGATTCACACGCTTTATTGAGTCCTTTTCAATATGTTCCGTAATGAGGGTTAGAAATAGGCCAGTGGAATGTAATCGTTCCCATAGCTCATCCCACAACAAGTCCAATTCATTTACTTCAATCAAACAATTTATAATCGAACCCAAGCAATACTCTGGAGCACGACTCGAACCTGCAATATACTCTCTAAAAAGGATAATTGCCCTCTCTTTGGCTTGGATTTTTTTCCGTTGACGATCACCCGCCGCCTTATAACATTCAATGGCAAGGTCACAAGCCTCAGTCCAGCGTTGATTCTTAACCAAATAGGAAATTCTTTCGCTCCATGTCCTAACTGTGATCATGTGCATTGATCTAGCTCCAAGGACATATAGTTGGGTGCCTCTTGAAATAACAGTATTGTAACAGGCATAGCTCCCGGCTAGAGCCAGAGCTGGCGAGACATTTCCACCTGTGGCGAGTCCTTTAAACTGAGCCGACCCATATACTAAACCTGCATTTGCGATGTCAAGACATTCACTCTCCTTGCTGGAACGTACGTCAATAAGATGAAGAATTTCGGATGTATCCAGGCAAGCAACTGATTTGGGACCAAGCCAATGGACAGCCAAAAGATTGCAAGCTAGCTGCACATGACGTAGGAACAATAAATTTATTCGCCCACTGCTGATGAACAATTGATGGAAGAACAACTGATTCCCTCTGGCAACCACAATGACCGGATCAATGGTTCGTGTGGAATCGGCTGCTTGAATGAGAACCATTTGCCAAGCCAGCAAAGGTAAACAATCAGGTGGGCCCGTCAGGGTGTGAAACTTAATTACTCTCAATCGCGGGCGAATTGTGACGATGAAATATTTCGAAAGAGTTGCCAATGCAACAATCGAATACTGATCCAAATCATGTTGTACGTCTGTATCAGTAATAAGTGGCTCAAAAGCGCAAACCTCACCTCGAGCTCCACTGAATAGACATCTCGATGCACATCCTCTGATTCCCAGCTTTCGAGTGAAACTTAGTGACCACACAGAACCACCAGAATCCGAACACAGAGCCAGAGCTGGCCGACTAGTCCATTTTACATGCAAAACGCCAGTATTAGGAGTAATCGAATCAAAGAGATTCCTAAGCACATCCCCAGAATGAGTATCAATCATCACAACTAGTCCACGGGCAAAGCCTGCAAGTAAACGTGAACAGTCTTGGTTGTAGTCGAGAGCAGTCACAGCACCCTGAGAGCTCTTGTCCTGGTGAGCCCAACGCAGGGTCTGTGTGTTGTCAAAATTAAGAATATGTCCGTGTGAAGTGCCAACGGCAATAAGCTGGGACACAGTGCAAGCTGTTGCCATTCCAGCATGTACTCGATCCTAAAAGGAGTAAATATAATTAATAATTACCTTAAAGTGGCCGTCTTGGAAACAGCTTATATTATTTTAAATTCAAATTCCAAACTACAGATTTTGCTGGCCAATAATTTGGGCCAACCGGCTAAAAAGTAATTTGATTGGTAGTAACTTCATGCTACTTAGTAATTTGAAAAATGTAGGTATGTGGATTTAGATAAGGTAAACTTAACTTACCGCAGCAGATGAGGTTTGGGATGACACTCCTTGAAGGAGAACATGTCGCATGATGGAACCTCCCCCTCGAGTGCTCTCATCACCACCCATAGAAGGAGTTGGTGTGGGTGCTGGAATTGTATTCGTCGACGCTATGTCCGAATCACCCTCGAATTCACTCAGGACACTTTCCAGAGTTGGAAGAGCTCCCATCGGTGGAATAGAATATTCCACATCGTCCAACTGAAAGGTACCATTCGGTTTGATTTGCAATTAATTTGTTTGTATTTTCACTTACGTCTTCGATATCTAATTGCAAGGATTCAGCCAATAAGCTATCAGTTGAACCACGATCCGATTCTAACAACGATTGCAAGGAAGGTGCTTTGAGTCCATTCATTGTTGAGAGTATACCTATAGAACTTTTTTACTTGACTTTTAGATGCATTAAAATTGAACTTTTAATTCGGTTATTTATTAATTAAAAATAGATTGTAGTTTTTAAAACCAATTTCGTGGGCTTATCAATATTTTTCTGCTACACCCACTAGTGTCGACTGTCAAGTGTCAACAGCTGCATTTATTTGTCTGTAGCTGCACAAACAGTGGTGTCAAATGGTATTCCTTTGAAATTGTACTGATGGATAAAAAACATTTTGCAAAATTAAATTTACAGCCCTGTTCTGCCTTCGTGAGGGTCACATCACAGCACAGGTTACAATTTGTTGTGAGTTTCTTTTTGTATAAGGCGATCACAATTTGATATTCTGTGGAAGCCCTGAAAGAAACCTCACAAGAACAACGTTAGTTATGATCTGCCAAGGAGCAGGAGATTTTTAAGTTTTTATGAGGCGAGTTCACCACGAGTTATGAGGTTTTTGTTACTTTTGAGGCATCATCAGTGAGGTTGCCAGAATAAGGTATATATACCCTGCAAACCAAAACTCAGTAGTTTGCCTTTGAAACACAACCACAAACAAAACGCATTCTATAAATGTGTGTTTTTTTATTTTCCAAAAACTCTCCCCTCGAAAAAAGTACTTTTGTTTCTTCTAGAAAAATTAAAACTCTTCTATCGTAAAAGGGAAGAAAGAGTGCGATGTATACGATGCACAAAGTTTTGTCTCATTTCGTATGTGCACATCATGACAAACAAAAAAAGTTAATTTATCGGCGATAAATGGTTGCTCTAAAGTCTAAACAATTTTTTTATTTATTTTGATAAAACTCGCAATAAACTGGTGAATTTGTCCTTAATGAAACTAAATCCTTTTTCAAATTGCATAATATGATACAAATTTATATGAACAATTGAATTTAACAAATAGTTTTTATTAAAACTAGTTATAGGTGGTATATAACTGAGTTTTTTCCCGAGCCCCTATCTTTTTTCAGTGGAAAAGAAGTACTTCTATTACGTACATATTTCACCAGTTATTTATGTAGTTCTACGTTTGCTGATGGGTATATAGTGTACTGTGATGATTAATAACTTTCCATTGAAAGTTATATAGGTATCTAGTAATTTTGTTGTTCCACTTTTTCGAATCGAAAATTTTGACATTCATAAATTTTTTGAGGCCCCTAGAATTTTAGAGCCACATATGTATGCCTGTGTGTACATTTTTTAATACGTCCGTGAATATATATGAGTACATACATTTTATGCAACGAGATAATTTTCCGCTTTGCAGAAAGATAGGTATAACTTTCCGAAAGATGTTTACATGAACACCCCGTTAAAAATCCTCGCGTAAACATAGGAAATAATCATATTAATCATTCAAAAATGAATTATCCCAGTGTATCCGGTTTATTTCCACGCTTTCCGCATCAAATTCGCGAGATAAAATTATCTGTACTGCGAAATATTTTTCCCATACAAAAAATGTTGACAGTTCATTTCTGGGGAGATAAAATTCTGGTTTCTCAGGTTTATAAGGGTTACTTCCTCTATGGTGGGACCTTCTGCTTGTTAACTTGAAACCTTTTTCCAACATTTCATAACTTTCTGACAGTGAAAAAAAATGTTCCATTAATATTCTGTTTTATGTTCTTTCTTTTTTCTTAAATTTTAATTTTAAAATTTAAAATTCTGTACGCATTGCCCAAAATTCGTCTGTATTCAATTTCAACCTCAGTTGTACGAACGGAACTATTCGGCCTTGAACTCTGCCATCATGGTCTGTATATTTTATTTTCATAGCAAAATCTGCAAAGTATACTCTTCTCCACTATCAGTAGTACGGTGACAGAGTGTAGAACTAGAGAAAACTCAGCTGAGTTTGGGCTTTGGGTGGACCTTGGACGTTTTGTTATCACAACATTTTTTCTCCTAACTAAAAGAACAGTGAATTTGTGTATTTTAAAAATATAAAAATTAATTAATTTACATTTAACTCTACTCAAAAAGCAATCATGAGCAGGTGCGTGTTTTGTGATATTGTTGGTGGAAGATCACCAGATACTAATATCGAGTATGAAAACGACAAGATAGTGATTTTTAGGGATATAAAACCCGCAGCGGAGAATCATTTTCTGGCAGTTTCGAAAGTTCATTATGAAAGCGCTAAAACATTGAGAAAAGAGCATATTGATTTGAGTGAGTTTCTTTTAATAAAACTATAAATTGTTTAATTCTACATACATGAAAAAGAAATAATTAATAGGCGAAAAATTGTTGCAAATATGAGAAGAAAAAAATTACGTAGAACAAGTGTGTAGTCTATGCGATGTTTTTGAGAGTGTAGAAAATGGAAGAATTCACAGAATATTTCATATGCAGTGTTGTTTTTCATTTGATATACACACTTTAAAAATCTAACGGTTTTACATTTTGATTTGAAATCATTTTTAATTATTTTAAATGCTTTTGGCAATAAATGCCTAATCACCCTTATTACGGTTGTCGTTTTACTAGAACGAAGGAAACACGACACAGTCCCCGCAGGCGACAATCGATAATTAGAATGAAAACCGTCATAATGGTGAAGGCTGGAGAGAATGTTGAAGTTTTAATTTTATTATTCGTTTTTTTTTTTTTTTTTTTTTCTTTTTAGAAAACAAAAACCATATAAGAGCTAAATGAGATTATATCAGCCGTGAAAATCTGGTATAGCCGTGTAATGCAAATTTTAAATATTTGCTAGTTTCCTATTTAAATACAACAAACTGTCATTTATTTTTGTGAGTACGTTTTGCAAAGCATTGTAGATTATTAATATATTCAGGGCTAATATTAACAACAAAACTACTAGAAAAATGTTAAGAAGATGGTAAAATATAAATAAAAATAAACAAAAAAATAGTTCGGGTTAACATTATTTTTGATACGTACATGTATATGTATGTGACCATCATTTGAAACAAAATTCTTTTTATATTCATTTTAGTTGACGTTATGGAAAGATCTTTAACAGACCACTTGACTAACATGGGAGTCGATACAAAAGATACTCTGTATGGATTTCATTGGCCCCCAATGATAAGTGTAAAGCATTTACACATGCATGCAATCGCTCCAGCTTCGAAAATGTCGCTTACTTACCGTCTGATGTTTAAAGCTGATTCGTTTTGGTTTAGAACAGTAAGCAATTATTTTGAGTTGTAAATCCTCCATATTGTATATACAAACATTTCTTTTTTTAGCCTGACTCAGTTCGACAGACATTGAGAGAAAGTTAATTTATATAAAAGACAACATAAACATAATCCAAGTTTTTAATCTTCCATTTTAGAATATTTTGTTAAATTAATTAAAAAAAATTCTTTCTGAGATTCATATCTATCATTCAATATTTCTCATTGTATCATATTGGGCTTTGATGTAATTAAAAGTGCAGCTTTGTTCTTAAAACTATATAAAACTGGTAATTTAGTGTGTGCCAATCTTAACTTATATTATATACTTTCTACATTCATTTAATGTTAAGATTCAAATAAAAATTATCATGTTCATGAATATAGAATAAACTTCTAAACGAATAAAGAATAATCACTTTTACACAATACAAAAATAAATGTCAAAGAAGTTGGTTGGAGTAAAATAAATAAGTATTTTTATTTAATGAAATGTAAGCATGTGATGAAAAGAAAGTCGTTTGTTGTATAGGTACAATTCATTGAAGATAGGTCAACAGGAGAGATTATTCGACTACGAGGCAAAACATTCACCCCACTTACGAAATTCTTATTATTAAGTTGTATTTGGTCGTATGCTGGGTTTGAGGTTTCCTTAATGGTAAATTATCATCTATTTTGGTTCAAAGGTTTTGAGAATTTACGAGTAGAGACTTTGCGATGTGGGTATTAAAACTTAACAACATATTTATCAAAAGACATGGCGAAAAGAACAAAAATTGTTCGAAGAGAACACAAATTGTTCTTTTCGCCATGTCTTTCGATGGTGATATTGTTAAATTTAAATACCACCATCGCAATGTCTGTATTCACAAATTCTCAAAAGCCTTCCACCAAAAAAGATAACATTTTACCATTAAGGAAACCACATGCCCAGCATACGACTTAACCTGATCCACATCTGTGTCATGTGTTGTGTTGTGGAGTCGTGTGTCGCTATCGTTCTTTGAGTATATATAATATGGAGTGCTCGTTTACATTCCAAAAACGTAACCATCATAGGGGGCGCGGTAATCTATGCGGTTATTCAATTTTCAATATAGAGAGGGTTTTTCAAACAACACCGTCATAGCTGCAGCTGTCAAAAAACCCTCTATATTGAAATCACGCCCCCTATCACAGGCTCAAGTTCTACAATGCATTAGGGATAGGAACAAGCACTCTATATTATATATACTCAAAGCTATCGCTACAATGTATTTCGTATGCGTAGAACCATATTTGTCTCGTGTGTTGTGTTGCAGTGTGGCCCATAAAATATATGGAATGACAGCGACACACGACTCCACAACACAATACACGAAACAGATGTGGATCAGGCTTTAATAATACGAATTTCGTAATAGGGGTGATTATCTGTATGCAATTGTGTGGTGTAGTTCCGCTGAAGTGCGGACAACACGACAAAGAAAAAATGTTGAAAAAGTACAAATCAAGTAAGGGACAGAAACTTTGTGAACAATTATTTGACATAGACTGAAAAATGTGGTTTTTCATTTATTCGTTGGTGACACTCTGTGGTTAAAAATTGGACCTTATAGTTATCAGCGTTGGCACTTCGATTTACGAAATTGATGTGTGACAATGAAACTTTCATCAGTAGTCGCGTTTGTCCGGTGGCCTTCCACACTAGCCTACAGTGCAGTATTAATACATGTCAAAAAAGTGGGAAACGTGTTATGTAGAATAGTGTGGAAACAAAATATGATAGCCCAGCATACACAACCCGAAATTCTATCCCACACGATTTGATATGTGTTAATACATGAAGAAGAAATCCCCCATTCTATCACACTTTTTTTTTAAGTTAATACAATCAAGTGTAGAAGCAAAATATGAAAAGTCATTTCTTTTACACAAAATTGGCAGTCACATGGAATTTTTTCCCACTTTCAATTTGATATTTATTAATACACAGTGGGCTAGTGTGGAAGCAAAATATGAAAAGTGATTTTTCTTTCCCACAAATTTGGCAGTCGCGTGGAATTCTTTCTCACTTTCAATTTGACATGTTTTAACACACAGAGAGCTTGAAGCTCACTACAAAGGGGACGATATATTCCCCATTCACACAGGGAATTTGATTCCTGGAGATTTGTTGTCGTTTTCATAAGACCACTTTCACACAAGGAAACTGAGTTGCCGGGAACTGGGAGTTTGTAGGCGATAAAGGTTAGACCGCACTAGGCGGAACTGCACTGCAGCGGAACTGCGATTCAAAATAATTTGTATGAAATTTAATGAAGTTCAGTTGCCGCTTAGTGCGATATAGCTCATACAGTTTCATACAAATGCTGTTTTGCCGCGTCGTGAAGTGTAGTTCCACTGCAGTTGTGTGCGGTCTAACCTTAAGGGTAAAGGCTCTCCCAAATCAATGCGAAACATTCGTTGCGACGAAGAAACATTCGTCAGTCAAAACTAATTCCTATGTTTCTCCGCCGCGTTGGTGTGGGCACTCTCATATATCATCATGTAAATAAATTTTGACATGCGATTGTTTCTTCGCCGCAACGAATGTTCCGCATTGGTTTGGGAGAGCCTTAAAGCCGGATGCATATCTGTGTCATGTGTCGCGTTGTGGAGTCGTGTGTCGCTGTCATTTCATATATTTTATGCACCACACTGCAACACAACACACGAGAAAAATATGGTTCTACGCATATGAAATACATTGTAGCGATAGTGACCGCGACTCCACTACACAAACACACGACACAGGTATGGTTCTGGCTTAAGAAGTAAGGGGAAGGAAAAGATCTCCCCGGTTAACGATTGAGGAGATTTTTGCACATTCCTTCAAACAAATAAAAATCTCTGGCAATTCAGTCTCTTTGTGTGAAAGGTACAAGGCAATTAAAGGAAAACGAAATCTCCAGCAACTGGTTTCCCTGTGTGAATTGGAACTAATTTAAAAATCTCTTGTACCCTTCATGGTGGATTTACATGTATCTTCATCTGCAAAATGCAGAAAAGTAGAGCAGGACAGATGTATACAAAAAACCCGAGCGAGTGAAAGAGAACCATGTATTATGGGACTTTCCTATAAAGGTTAGACCGCACTAGGCGGAACTGCACTGCAGCGGAACTGCGATTGAAAATAATTTGTATGAAATTTAATGAAGTTCAGTTGCCGCTTAGTGCGGTATAGCTCATACAGTTTCATACAAATAATGTTTTGCCGCGTCGTGAAGTGTAGTTCCGCTGCAGTTGTGTGCGGTCTAACCTTAATGCAGAAACGAAGTTCTTCTGCATTTTGATATTTTCTCTCTATCTAACAAATATTCAATTTGTATTTGGCATCCCTTTTTTTGTGCAGAAACCAAATGCAGATACATGTAAATCCACCATCACACAGTTTCTGCAAGGCAACTCAGTTTCCCAGTTTGAAAGGGGACAAATAAAAATTCATCATTGAGTGCTTTCATTTTAGAACTCGAATTATTGTACTAAAAGCATCCGAAAACGTTTCACATCGTCAACTGTCAAATTAATCTTTTTTGTCTGACTTGTTTTGCTAGACGAAGGACTCCGTTCGTTCCGTGCAAATCAAAATCACAAAGAAATAAGAAGTCCCCCACGTAGAATTATCGCGAGCGGTTTGGCAGACTTCAAGGTTCAAGCAACAAAGACTCAAACAAATCTTTCAAGATGATGATGAACAAAAGAAACAACGTAAGTTTAAATAAAAATCGAAACCCATTTATTAATTCTTTTCTTTACTGAACTAGATTCGATTACCTCCAGAGGTGAATCGAGTGCTTTACATTAGGAATCTTCCCTATAAAATCACCTCTGACGAAATGTACGATATTTTTGGCAAATTTGGTGCAATTCGTCAAATAAGAGTGTAAGTAATTTAATTTATATTAAAAAAAAAACTTATACAAACATTTCAATACAGTGGAAATACACCTGAGACGCGTGGTACGGCCTTTGTTGTCTACGAAGACATTTTCGATGCAAAAAATGCATGCGACCATTTGTCTGGTTTCAATGTTTGTAATCGCTATCTTGTTGTATTGTATTATCAATCAACTAAAGCATTTAAACGTTTGGATGTAGACAAAAAGCAAGAGGAGCTCAATAATATCAAAGCCAAGTACAATTTAAAAACTGAAGTGGCATAAAGTCTTCACTTTTTGTATCTACCCTCTTAACCATCATCATCATCAACAATCATCATCATAAAATAACAAGAAAAGTAAAATAAAAAAAAAAAAAAAAAAATTAAAAAAAGAAAAAAGTATTTCAATTATTTTTTAAATCACTGACAAGTTGTGTTTAAATAGAAACATTTTTGTGATAGAGTTCGCCTGGATTTTGGAAAAACAGAATTTAAAAAAGAAACTTAATTCAATGCCAATTTCAAGAAAGCTCAAGATTTGTATGTTTTCGAAAGGAATATCTGGAGTTCGAGAAAAAAATGTAATGGTAAGTTTAATAGTATGTATTTGAAGACATGTTCTCGTTATGTTTAATCCCTGTCTGTTATGTAGGATAGCTATACCAAATGTCTTTCTGATAAAAAATTGGTTCGTTTGATTGTATACTATAAATTATACAAATGATAGAAGTAAGCTGTGTTAAATGAATCTGAGTTGTTACAAAGTACGATTGTGTTTTTCATGCTAACAAATTTTGGACCACATTACGTTCTATGTTATTTTAATTAGTTGATTAGCACTGCAACGTTAATTTGTGTATAAACCACAATCGGCTCTAGAACCGCAACTAAATAGCTTGTTTGAAATGAATGAAAAAGTACAAATCAAGTTAAAATACAGCATACCTCAAATAATATTAATAAATACCTATATTAGTTGGCACGAAAGCTCGTGGAAGTCATGCGTGCGTGTTGCTTTTCGGCTGGAATAAAGAGTCGTAACATTTTTCGCTTAATTGTACGCCTGAGGCGCTTTACCTCAGGCATACAATTAAGCGAAAACTGTTAGGTCTCTTTATTCCTGCCAAATAGCAACACGCTATCTTTTTTTAATACGTGATCTTTGGAGGATTTGTCATTTCTTCTCAAGAGAAAAAAAAGGCTAGGACATGTGTCCAAAACTATGTCATGACATACTGGCGGATAAAAGCAATTGATTTGCGCGTTTTTTGAAACATGAACTGGCTAACTGACTGGAAATCGTGAAAAATAGATTTTTTTAAACTTTGGTTATAAAAATAAATAAATGCAGTTCTTACCGCTATAACCGATCAATAAGGTGTACCCCCTAACTATAATTTAAAAATAAATGCAAATTCAAACACAATAGGTTATGATAAATTTCAAAATTATATTTTGTTTGTCTCAAATTATAATACAACTTTTGTGAAAAACTTAATCGTTTTTTTTTTTTACATTCATGTCATCATACATTCGAGTCAAGGTTACTTTCATCAAGTCATTTCCGAATAGCATGAGTACTTTGTCATTTTTGTTTTAAATGCACCTTTTTATGCTTTTTAAGTGCGGTAGCTTGAATAAACTTCTTGTGGCATATATTGCACTCGTGTGGCTTCTCTCCAGTATGAGTCATTTCGTGGTGTTTCCTCGTCTCGGCTTTGCCAAATGACTTGTCACAATATGAACATGGAAAATCCTTGATACCCTCGTGAACAATCCGCCTGTGTCGATTTATATTCCACACATTATAAAATACCATATCACAGAACTGGCATGGATACTTCTTTTCTTTAGTGTGAGAATTGATGTGTTTCTGCAGTTCGTTGTGTGTTACTTTTTTTGCGCCACACTGCGGGCAGGTGTAGTTCTTGATGCCAGCGTGTCGGTTCATGTGTACTTGAAGTTTGTTTTTGGTAATGTATCTTTTCTGGCATTGTGGACACTCGTGAGGCAGTTGCTGACCAGTATGTAGGTACCGATGGTTCTTAAGCGAAGATAAACTTCTCAAAACTTTTCCACATTCTTCACATATGTAGGGTTGCAGGGATTTATAGCCATTTTTCCAGTGAATATCCCTCATGTGTTGCCGGAGAGTTTGTTTGGTAGACATTATGCTAACGCAGCCCGGCTCAGAGCAGGGAAATTTTACCTTAGGCCCGCCCTCGTGTTTGTCTTTTATATGCAATTTCAGTCGACTGCGACGTGCGTATGCTTTGTCACAGAGCTGGCAGGGAAATGCCTTGAGTCCTTGATGCACGCGCATATGCGCATCGAATCTTTCAGTTTTTTTGAAGCACTTCTTGCAGATTTTGCATTCAAAATTCACTTTAGTCATAGAAGGGTATGTCTTCTTGTGACACACCATGTTATCGGTGTTGCCTTCATTTGTTTGTATTTTACTGCTATCGTTACTGGAATCGTTCTGAACATTTATATCTTCCGCTTCGTCATTTGACGAGGATTCTATTTGGTCCTTCACATAAACTGAAGGCTCTGTCTTAACATGTTCTGAATACTGATCAAGAGATATAGGATCGTCAACTTCGGTTTCCTTTTTTGCCTCAATTGGCGGATTGTTTGGATCAATCACAAATTCCATTACACATGGTTTTTTCTCTAAATCAATGTAGTCCTGAAATCTTTTCCTAGCGGTGATGCACGTTTGTTGAAATTTATAAAAATCTTCAATCTTTGTATAGCATGATTCACATAAGCTTGTTGGAAGGCCATCTCCTGGTTCCGCAGCTAATAATGTGCATGCTATCAATTTCTTTTGAAGATCTGGTATAACAAATATTTCATGGTGGTTGTCAAATTCATTTAGATATTCAAAACATGTCCTGCAGGACGATTGAATATTTAAATCTGGAAGATGTTTGAATTTGTCCATGTTATTAAATTATTTTCTCTCAAGTTTTATGATTTTAGCAAATTTTATGTTTGGTGTTGATTCTTGATTGAAAAAAAAAACAAGAAATGTCAAAAAAATTATTTTAAGCCAGTTCAGAGTTCTGCAAATTCAGAAATATACCCTCTTGTTATGCGTTTTCAATTTGTCAAATTGCCACTGGAAATCTCTAGCAGATTTTAATCGATTTTGCAATTTCAAATTTTATAAAACGGTGTTTGTCTTTAATTTACTCTTGTTTCTTTGTTTTATCGATATATAAATAGCCTTAAATAAATTATGTAGGTACAACAAAAAAAAAAACGATCGACCAATTTTTGGTTCTATGAAAAATTGAAACGAAAAATATTACATCCTTTCCCAATAATTTTCAATTCAATTCTTCGAAAATATAAAACCTTAAAGTATTCGCATCAACCGACCATTTTTTTTTTTTAAATATGGCCTGGGGGGGTCATTCCGTAATTTTAAAAACGATTATCGACAAAACGATAATCGTTAGCGTGATTTTCATCAATTTGCTTCACGTAAGACGATAGCGATCGTTCAAATGCTATCGTTTTGACGATTTTTGATTTACGGAAAGCAAATTTTTGATCGTCAAAACGATAATCTTCCAGTCGATAGTGATGATCGCTTTTACGTGAACCAAAACTATCGTCAAAACGATATCGTCTGGCCATAATCGAATTACGGAATGACCCCCCTGATTAAATGTTGTTGACCAATTTTTAAGAACCTTTACAATTCGAATAACAAACTAAACGCATTGAGAACAGACTGGCCATAAATAAATAAGCTCTTTAAATTTCTCTAAAGTCGGATCTAAAATTTTCTAAGTACTTAAGTGGTCATACAAAATCGCATCTATAATTGGTGATTGTTGCTTTTCATTTGTTCACTTTTCATTCATACACTTACTTTCGACGCGGAAGAGGGCATTTCACTTAGTGAAGTAGAAAATAAAAACAGAGAAAGATGATACATTTATCTTGGGTTTAATATAGCTGACATCTCCTTCCGACTGTTCGAAAAGCTACATTGCGTTGGTATATGACATTTGCTTCAGTAAGTTCTCGATTATTATAGTTCTATCTTAGGTCTTGTCTTAGGGCTTGTCTTGACGATCCATTTATTAGACTTCAAGAATTCGTATTAATTGGGATATTTCGTATTATAACACACTCGCAGTTAGGCTGCATAGCTTTCGCTCCGTCATTATATTTAATTATGAATGTTTGAATTCTCAACAACCACTTGAGTGGACTACCACCATTTTATTTGGCTGGAATTAATGCAATTTAATGGCTGCCACACCAATCATTTCCTTTAGTGGTGCTTAGTCTTTATGTTCAATTTTAATTTATCTTTATATTAATACGATAAGCAAATCCTAAGCAAAACCTAACGGTACACTTTTCTCTGTAAATACTCAACGGAACTAAATAAATTATACAACGTTGGAAAGGTTTTGCCCCACAGATGTGCGGAAACCAAAAATTATGACTCTATGTAGCTGTTAAAGCATTTAATAGGCATTTGAATTTTTCCATATAAATGATTTTTATCATTTTAAGGGCTCGGATTAGAACTCTGAAATTTTCGGAGACGGTGACCATTATTTATTTGGATTTTTTGGTGAAAAATTAAAATTCATAACTTGCCGGAGAATAGAGAAAGGTACATTTTTATATATTTTTGCTCAAAAACAACTTCCATAGGAAATATATAAATGTTGAACTATAGTAGACTAAGCTTTAATATCAAAAAATAATTTGTGTGTGTGTATGTTTGTCAGTATTTAAAAAAAGTAAGTATTATTTGCATACATTATTTACATACATTATGTACATAATAATAATTTCTTTTGTAGGCTATAGCCTACAAAACAAGAAATTATTATAATTTATAAAAGGTCACAATCATAATTAAAGAATTTATGTACATAATGTTTATTAACAGAAATTTGTTTGTTGGTCTATTTTAGAAAGTGCGACGGATCGTATCCATTTATTTAAACCGGCCCCAAATGTGGGCTCATGATGAAAAATGGCCCCATTTTCGAAATGGAAAAATGGCCCCAAACTAATATGAAAAATTACTCCAAACAAAAAATGAAAAATTGCCCCAAAATTATTATAAGAAGCAACTACAACAGAAAAATTACAATCGTACAAGTACAGTGTTTTGCGTTGGTTTGCGATAGCCTTAAAAGTACCTTGCCTGGCCCACTTCGCGGGTTCAATGATCTTAACTCTATTTTTGGGTCCTCTGTCCCGCTCACGTTAGGGTATGCTCAGTCACCTGGCAGGCGCCTTAGTTGTCAGTTAGACTGTTATCAAAGTGTTTGTATTTTGAAAAATGGCCCAATTCATAAATTTTAAACTTTTATTTGTTTTTGCTGTTTCCAAATAACATTTTTGGGGGATATTTTCCATTTTATATTTGGGGCCAAATTTCACACAGCCAAGTCCGCTCTGTAGGAATATTTTTGATTGTAGTTGCTAAATAGTTGCCCAAAGAGCATAAAAAAATTGGTTAAGTTTTGACACTACAACGTCATTGATACGATTAGTTTAATTTCTGGCTGACATTAGAAGTAAGGTAATCTTGCAACAATTTTCTGGAACTTTAGCATTCTCTTCCTCCTAATTGTCCCAAAATTCAAGATTCGTTGCATCTATTTGTTTTTGCCTACCATAGTATGTTAATGTTATAGTCTAAGAGCAGATATCAAATTTTGGGATTGTATGGATAACCAAAATATGAGTATGGGGGTTTGTAGGTGCTTATATCGTGGTATCGAAAACCAAAGTCTGACAGATTTTTTCCAGCCTCTGCCGAGGGTGGGGTTTTAAAAATAGCGATTTTCGAATTTGTTTCTCAGAGGTATTACCACTTCAATAAATTTTAAAAACATATCACTTCCCTATGGAAATTAGAATCACCACGGAGCCATTATGTGAATGTATTGTGAGAGAGAGAGTGTATACCAATTCACCATACTCCGAGAAAACGGAGCCTAAATGGAATCCAAAACGGACCAACAAAAATGAATGAATCGAGGCATACCCAAATGTATTGTATTAAAAAGAAACTTCCCCATCTAGTCGAGTTTCTACATTGCATACAAAAAAAAACAAAAAAAGAAACTTCCCCATCTAGTCGAGTTTCTACATTGTATAAAAAAAAAAACAAAAAGGCATACCCAAATGTATTGTATTAAAAAGAAACTTCCCCATATAGTCGAGTTTCTACATTGCATGCAAAAAAAAAAAAAACAAAAAAAGAAACTTCCCCATCTAGTCGAGTTTCTACATTGCATACAAAAAACAACAAAAACAGAATTTTGTTCATTTCAAGACTTTATTTTTATTAATCAATTATAAAAGGTACAATATATATTTTCACAACTTTCTTAAAGTTTTCACAAGAAAAAAGATAAAAAAGCAATGGTCTTCGCCACGCTACCTACAAAACTGAACTAAAAAAAAGTGGTGGAAATTAAAACAAAATGACTGTACTCTCTCTATTTCTCCATGCATACAAAAATTCTCTCGATTCTTGTTCTTCTTTTTACATGCGTACACAGAAAATTTGTTATTGTGTGCGAGACACTCAGTTTTTTTTGGAGTCCCAAGTGATTCCAAAGTGAACCGAGAAATTCGGGTCATGTTTTTTACAAGTTTTTCTCACTTTTTGCAAAGAGTAATCTGCAAAGTAGATCTATTGTAGTTAAGCCCTGACTATAAAAAAAATCCAACTTATTGGTTATTTTTAATTTCTCTTATTTCTACAAAAAGTTTGTTAATTATTTTTTGCTAACCGAATTTTCGGCCACTGGCCGATACTAGTAAATTATTATGCCGTCAACTGGAATTGAACCTAGACCAGCTACTTCTGAGGCCTATGCAATACGCACTGCGCCACCGAGGTCACATGATCATGCCCATCCAATGTAGGGTTTTGTCTTTATAAATTGCATTTTTGAGACAACTAACATTTTTACTAGCCACACAAGTTGGTTGTTGATCATTCAGGTTTTTTCTCTTTTCTCCGTACACGATTTAGAAACCAACAATTCTTTGGACAATTGTAAGGTGGGAGATTGTACGAAAGATTTGACACTGGTCAAGAATTTATTTCATTCAATTGGGATTTTTCGTATGATAACACACTCGCAGTTAGGCTGCATAGCTTTCGCTCCGTCATTATATTTAATTATGAATGTTTGAATTCTCAACAACCTTTTGAGTGAATTACCACCATTTAATTTGGCTGGAATTATTGCAATTTCATGGCTGTCACACCAATCATCAGATTCCTTTAGTGGTGCTTAGTCTTTATGTTCAATTTTAATTTATAAATTATTATGCCGTCAACTGGAATTGAACCTATACCAGCTACTTCTGAGGCCTATGCAATACGCACTGCGCCACCGAGGTCACCTGATCATGCCCATCCAATGTAGGGTTTTGTCTTTTTAAATTGCATTTTTGAGACAACTAGCATTATTACTAGCCACACAAGTTGGTTGTTGATCATTCGGGTTCTTACTCTTTTCTCTGTACACGATTTAGAAAACAACAATTCTTTGGACAATTGTAAGGTGGGAGATTGTACGAAAGATTTGACAGTGGTCAAGAATTTATTTCATTCAATTGGGATTTTTCGTATGATAACACACTCGCAGTTAGGCTGCATAGCTTTCGCTCCGTCATTTATATTTAACTATGAATGTTTGAATTCTCAACAACCACTTGACAACCACATCCGTATTAATAATTTTTGCTAATTTTGACTTGGGTAGGTACTACATATACATACATATATGGCAATATGTGTTTGAATTCGTTAAAAAAATCGAACTCGAATTAATAATTTTCCTTAATAATACGATGATAGAAAACGCTAATATAGTGTCTGTCTGCGCACCTAAAGCCTAAGACTAAACAGCTGAATGGATTTTCTTCAAACTTCGTACTTATTGTTTTTGAGTTTTGATTTTATTTAAGGACTATAAAAAATGCACGGCAGCATACAAATTTTTTTTTAAGATTTAGATAATGGGGTTCAAAAGATATTAAGCCATCAAAAACGGCAAAAATAAAATAATGCAATTCTTTATTGGCAACTGGTCTACCGACTCAACAGTAATGTGTCATACGTTTTTGAAAAGGTAATTGGAATTGCAGCATTTTATTAAATGACCGATAAGCTCTAAGTCATGGGGTTCAAGAGATATTCGGCTTCAAAGAACCAACAACTCCCATAATGCATTTCCTCATTATGTACCTTCTTACTACTCAACAGCAATATTAGCCATACATTTTTGAAAAGTTTATTGCGTTCTTATTATTATATTATTCTCGAAAACGACTCCAAGAATTTTGATAAAAAGATGTGTTTATAATATATAATTAGTACATTCTACTTTTTATTTTGAAAATATTTGTTCTTGTATTCAATACTTCCCACTTTTCATATTTTCGACTTCCTCATTTTTGTAAAGACCTATTGAAATATTTTTTTGTATATGCTCTTAAAAAATTTAAATAATATTGTATATCAAAATTAAAAAAAAAAAATGATTTACCGATTTTTTTTTTTGAAAAATCCATTTTTCCAAAATGGGTGAAGAAATTTTTTTGAAATTTAATTTGTTTGTGTATATAAAAAATTGTATTTTAATTCGATTTTAAAATTGCTTTATTGAACCATTAACATAAATTGTCAATGTCAAGTTGAATTCTGGCTGATAACTACAAGAGCAAATTCGTGCGATCCAGTCGTGCATTTTTTTTTTTTTGAAAACAGTCGTTGAGGTGCATTCGCCCCTCCCCTTCATACTTTTCTTCTAAATATTTCGCATACCAACAAAAATAAAGTCTCCACCTGATTAAGCAGATGTTTTTTATTAATTTTGTAGAACAGTTTAGGTGAGGGTTGAACGGTAGACCAAAAGTCAGTTTGGAAGAGCTTAGCGACTTGCCTTGGCTCATGAGACGCATTTATTAAGTTAGTAAAGTTAACTATTAAACGAACAGAATAAAAGAACATACAACATCTTTTTAAATTAAAAATTAAACACAAAAATACCCAAGGAACGAAACGAAAAATGTATTTCGTTGTCGGTTTCAGAAAACAATACAGAATACAAATATTCATAATAAATAAAATGTCTTACATCTATTTAATTCAAGTATAAATTTTTAGTTATTTCTCTTTTTTCAGTCTTTTCAAATGAACATTTTGATGTTTCTTGAGAGAAATAATTTGGATAAACTTTTTATGGCATATATTGCATTCGTGTGGCTTTTCCCCAGTATGGGTCATTTCGTGATGCTTCCTCGTCTCTGCCCTGCCAAATGATTTATCACAATAGGAACATTGAAAGTCCTTCATACCCTCGTGAACAATCCGTTTGTGTCGATTAAGGTTATACACATTATAATATACCATATCACAGATCTGACACAGGTACTTCTTTTCTTTTGTGTGAGAGTTGATGTGTCTCTTCAAGTCCATTCGTGTTGTTCTTTTAGTCCCACAATGCGGACATATGTAGTTCTTGATGCCATCGTGTCGGTTTATGTGTTCCTTAAGTTTGTTGTTCGTTATGAACCTTTTGTGACATTGTGGACACTCGTGCGGCAGTTGCTGTCCAGTGTGTAAGTAGCGATGATTTTTGAGGGCGTTTAAGCCTGTTTGAACTTTTCCGCACTCTTCACAAATATAGCGTTGCTTGGGTTTCTTGCCATTTTTCCAGTGTGTTTTCCTGATGTGTTGCCGGAGAGTTTGTTTACTGGTAAATTTTCTGTCGCACCCCATCTCAGTGCAGAGGAAACTTTCGTCAGGCCTTTGCTCGTGGTAAGCTTTTATGTGCAATTTAAGTCGCTCTCGACGTGCATATGATTTCTCACACAGTTGGCAGGGAAATGGTTTGAGTCCTTTATGCAAGCGCATATGTACCTCAAAAGTTTCGATTTTCTTAAAACATTTCTTACAGATCTCACATTCGATGCTTTGGTTAGTTAAATGAGCATTTGGTTTCTTGTGGCATATCAATGTACCATTATTTTCTATCGTTCTGCTCTTATCGGTACTGAAATTACTTTTAACATTCTTATTATATTCACCATTTGGTGAAGGGCTTTCTTTGAAGTTGTCTGCTTCATTTGATGAGGTTTCAGTTTGGTCATGCACGTTAGGCGATAAAGGATCTTCGTAGTCTTTGAATTCCTTCTTAGCTACGGTGAATATCATAAAATCCGTTGGGTTGTTTGGATGAATGGCTAATTCCATCGAACACGGTTTTCTTTCTGAACTTATATAGTCTTGAAATCGTTTCCTAGCGGAGATGCACATTTGTTGAAAAATATAAAAATCATTAATCTTGTTAAGACATGATTCACATAAGCTTGTTGGAAGACCATCTCCTGGTTCCACAGGCAATGAAGAGCATGCAGTCAATTTCTCTTGGAGATCTGATATTGCGAATATATCGTAATAAATATCCATGTCATTTAGATTTTCAAGACATGTTCTGCACGATGAGTAAATATTTAAATTTTGATGAAGCTGCAATTGTTCCATTTTTATTTAAATTGTTTTTGTATTTTTGGTGTTGATTAATGAAAAAAATGCAGATGGTTATAAAAACAGGTGTCAAAATTGTGTAAGAGGGCTGTTCATATTGTTATGATGGCAGATCTCGGACACCTTATCCTTATTGGGTAGGTTCAGAGAACTAAGGGGGCTTGCAAGTAAGGCAAAATTGTAGACTGTAATTGGCCAGCTGTCGAAAGTTCCCTTGATTTGAAACAATTTTTCGACAGCTGACCAATCACAGTCTAGAAATTTGCCTTACTTGCAAGTCCCCTAAAGCTGGCTTTAGACTTTCGGTGTTATCATCGGTGTACGTTGTTCGTTGTTGTTCGTTCGCGGAACAACGAAAATGTAAATGAGAAAACCGAACAACGAATGAAGAACGTGCAAATTCAAATCAGTTCAGAAATTTCGGTGTTCGTTGTTACCCTAACAACTTGTGTTTAAATGCTAAAACTGTTTAAATGAACATTGTTTTGGAGTGTCGTACAAATTGTAGGGACATTTTCGAAGTTTTTTTAATTACTGAATGGCACAAGAAGCCTATTTATATAAATAAACAATTTTGTAAATAGAGTTTAACTTTCTAATGTTAATGCTTTCTTCGTTGTTCGTTTTTGAGAGAAGAACGAACACCGAACAACGGACAACGAATGAAGAACGAAAGTCTAAAGCCAGCTTAAGTTCTCTGAACCTACCCATTGACGACTGAAGGCAGTACTCTGGCGGCAATCCCTTGAACTAGGATATAAACACTAAATGACAGAAACTGTCATAAAAAGTATATGAATTACGCAAAAATAAAACTATTGTTTTGAAAAAAAAGTGAAACATGAATTGAAAACAATTTAACTTTAAGAGTCGAAGCAAGTGTTTCATAAAGTATAATAAAAGTGAGTGCGATTTTGAGATTGTTCTTGGCCTTGAATTATTCTCATTAGTTTATAATTGATAAATAATTAAGAATTATTTTTTTCTGTTAATCTTCCTATTAAGTAAATAGAATTAAAAACTTTGCAATTTGTGCTTTTTGTTCCTGTTGCTTCACAAATATTCCTTACAAATAGCTGTATTTATATTAAAAGAGAAATAAATAATACATATTTTTAATCAACAATTTTTTTGAATTTTTTGACCAGTCCAGTACTAACAAATTTTAAATAAAACAAATTTCTTAGGAAACTAAGGGAAGCTGACAAATACTACACGTACCTCCACTGTTAAAGTGTATTATTGCCGCTTATAACTTAGCCTGTAACATAGGGGCTTAAAAATCCTGTCATACATCCGATGGTGTTGGTTAAACCGTACATTATACCTGCATTCTTTGGTCTAAAGTTTATGTGATTCAATTGAATACTGACGTGAATTGCTGCACTGAATGACCCTAAGCCTGCCAGCATAACCATCACCCAAATCCCATTACAACCGACCTGAACGATAATGAGGTGTAGGTAATGCCTGAATTTTGTTTTTCCTTTCCTGCTCTATTTGTTCCTGTTGCTTCAGAAATATTCTTTACAAATAGCTGTATTTATACTAAAAGAAAAATAAATAAATATACATTAAAATATAAATAGTATTGTAGGTAGGTTAGGTACTTACGGCAGTATGTTTGGCTTTTTCCTTTTTATGGTCTTCTGGTGAAATAATATTATGAAAGCCATATACGTACATTTTTTTTGGAATAAAATCAATTTTTATTAATAAATTAATTATTTTACCGAATGTAAATACACATATTTCTAATGGCTGTCAATGATTAGTGTATATACAAACTGTTGTCTGAGTTCTCCACCAGGGGCCTATAACACAGAACAACAAGTCAACTAGTCAACAATTACTTGTTCAACTATGTTTGTCAAACAAGTGAACATCATTTCCGTAACACAATAAAAACCGTAACAATTGTCAATAGAAAAATACCAAGATGAGTTGTGTATTATAAGTTAAATTCTTTTAATTTCAGGCCAACACAATTGTTTTTGAAATTCAGTGTCATTTATTGGAAATGTGATTTCTTGTGCGCATCGATAAATTGTCATTTTATGAACACCATGAACGTCACATATAGCATGGTATTGAAATAGTTCCAAAACAATTCAAAGACTATAAATATTTTCTCCCTTGCACTTAGTGCTTTATTTTTATAAGTGTTGGAACGTAATTAGTGGGAGAGACTTTCGGTTACACAATCAACAACTTTCTACGGGCACACACAATTTTTCAATAAATATGAGGTTCTATTTCAAAGTTAATTCTTTTTTTTGGACACTTTTGTGTCTCTGGCTCTCATTAAAAATAAAAAAAAAAAAAACAAAAAAAAAAAACGATTTTTGAACAAAACTCTTGACCACTAAATAAACTCAGCGATTTTTCCAAAGCTATGAGTTGATTAACACTGCTGCAAGTATTTATTTCTAACTTGTTGACTTTCAACTAGGCCGAAACCGTCGGTTGAAATTTATCAACTATTTCAACAAGTTTATTTTAATTTTTCTTAACTCTTGTTGTTTCCAGTTACAGAAACGGTGGAATTGTGAAATTTCCCACTTGTTATAAGAAGCTAAAACAATAGTTATAGTTTTCCTAGACTTGTTGTTCCGTGTTACACAACTATAAAGGAGTTGTTGAATTTCACTTGTTCAACAAGCACTTTATGTATTGTGTTATAGGCCCCAGGTATCGTATTTTGACTTTTCTAGTCGTCAATACAGAATTCATGAACATTTTGTTTGGGAAAAACATTATTTTTACACCTGACTTATTTTTACCTCAAATACTTAAGATCTCTAATCTAAAGACACACAAAAAGAAAACAAATTCACGGATACGTTGATTTATCCAGCATTCGTTAAAATTCCGTTAATTAAGTTCTTTTTAATACCTTTTCAGCAGTAAATCTTCAATTCATCCAAAGCCAGAACCATACCTGTGTCGTGTGTTGTGTTGTGGAGTCGTGTGTCGCTATCGCTACAATGTATTTCATATGCGTAGAACCTTATTTTTTTTGCGTTGTTCCACAGTTAAAAATGTACTAAAGAATCCAGGGCTGTCATACCAAGGTACGATGTCTTATCGAAACTAAGTTATGTTTTGTAAATTATGATAGCAAAGACCAAATGGACACTACGATCCTTGACAATTAGGCGGTAGAGTGTTAAGGTTGATGTATTGATTTTTTGATATGTTTAATGGGATTATTTCATTTATTTTATTTAAAACTTGCCAGACACCTACAGTGGATCTTAGGTCAGCGAGACACCTTAAAGCTGTTAAACTAATCACGCCATTTCTTTGTGCAACTATTTACCGATATTTCCCAATCAGACAAACTTTTATAGTGGTGTCCTAAGTTAGCCAGGCACCTACAAACTGCACGATTATTTTGATAGCTACAATGTGTAAGTTGTCCGGTTGAAGTAAGGCCACTCTGCTAGTAGCTCCTCCTTTTGCACAACACTGACCTTTTTTTCAAAAACATAAACAAATGATTTATTTTTTTGTTTTGATTTTTAAGGATAACCTACTAAACAGTACACAAATCTATGGTAGTGTTTCTAATGGAAGTTATTTTTGAGCAAAAATATACAAAAATGTAATTTTCTCCGCTTTACCGTAAACTATAAATTCCAATTTTCCAACAAAAAATCCAAATCACTAAATTTTATATTTTCCCAAAATTTAAGTTATTAACCCAACCCCTTAAAGTGATAAAAATCATTAATCTGAAAAAGTGCAAATGTCTTAATGCTTAAACGTCTAAATACAGACATAATTATTAAATAAGTTTCTGCACATCTGTGGGGCAAATCTAAAAGAACGTTATATATAAATCATATAACTCAGTTCAGTATTTACGGAAAAAAGTGTACTATAAACTTAATTATAGTATAGATATATACCCCCTTATTTATAAAGAAAAAATAGTTATTTCAGCTCCCGTGTTTAGGAAAAATACACCATGGAATAAGAATTTTCTGGACTCAAATTAAAGGCATTTGCTTACTGCTCCATTTGAGTCCGGAACATTCTTATGGCCATGGTGTAGTTTTCCTAAACACGGAAGCTTAAATAATTATTTTTTCTTTATAAATAAGGGGGATAATATATAATATATAATATATAATATATAATATATAATATATAATATATAATATATAATATATAATATATAATATATAATATATAATATATAATATATAATATATAATATATAATATATAATATATAATATATAATATATAATATATAATATATAATATATAATATATATAATATATATAATATATAATATAGAGTTGTAGCCTAATGGTAAGTGCGTTTGACTGTCACGCTGGAGGTCTGGATTCACTACCCAACCTCGTCCACTTAAAAAGTTTTTTAGGGCTACTGCCCCTTGCGAGGAATTGACAAATCCTCCAAGAGTATCACTTGTCATGAATAAGTGCTTCTCGTCTAGCCGTTCGGATGTCGCATACAATTGTAGGTCCCTTCCATTCCTGTCGACACGGGAGTTACGTACACCCCGACAGAGGAAATGATGAGTCCACAAATATAGATATACATAAATGTAAATAAATTCAAACCATTGTCATGGTAACTAAACACCACCTAAATCAATTATCAGCAATAATCCAAATTCATGGTGTCCGCTAAACTGGAAAGTCAGGGAACAAAATTTGGTCAGCGAAAGTCAGGGTATTCGGGAAGAGGTCAGAGAATTTTTTCAATATCAATTTTTAAAAATTCAATTAATTTCTTTATCATTTTCTCTCATAAGAAACTTTTTTCTGATCAAACATTTCGTTTTGATTAGATCTCTGTTTAAAATTATTCATTTCGTATCTTTTGCATACATGTGAATGTGTCAAAAAAATGAGTGAAGCACAACTAATTTCACTTCATTGTATTGTGTTATTTCGTACAGTAATGGCCGTGATAGGAAACCTATGTAGAGCTATCCAGATAGGTTCGTGTTGTTGGAATCCCGTGTAAAAACAGCTGATGACAAAACAGCTTTTGCTGTTGCATAGCTATCCATCCTTTCTGAAAAATGTTGGTAGATATACGTTTGTATCCCAAGCGAAATGCCAAAAATAAACAATCCGTTCGAAAACCTATGGATACGAAACTATCTTTAGATCGATTCCCAATGCGACGAGAAAACGTTGTTGACAAACCGATTTCAAACCATGTAAGTATACAAGGGAACGCCAGGGTATGTACAATAAAACGTTTCTCGTCGTCACGTCACGCCAAACTTGGAAAAATTGAAAAAAAGATGCTCTCGTCGATGTTTTTTTATATTTGACTGATAGTGAATATTGTGAAATTGTAGAAAAGATAAGCGGAAATTAACAAAAAAAAAAAATAATTTTGTTGACAATAAAATTATATTTATAGATCTATCTGTGTTGACAATATTATAATGTTGTATTGTTTTAATTTCTTAGCATTTTAGCCGAAAATCGTTTCCCCAGTCCAGCTATGGACAAACACAGTTATAATATTTATGCCGTTGGTTGTCCGGAGTTACTCCATTATCACTGATTCTGTTCCATTCCTATCGAATATGGAAAATCTGGAGTAGACGGAGTAACTCCGAACCGTCCACTCGAAACCGACATTAAATAATAAAAGTAATTTCACTTTGATTTTTTTTTTCATTATTTTGAACGCACACTGCACAGCAAGAACAAAAACAATAAATAATTTAACGCTGTCAAAAAACTCGTCGTCAAGAAACGCGTCGCATTTTTAATTGGGCAACGATTTTATGACTAGAAAAAAATGACAGCGAATCACGTGACGCTCTTGTCGCGTTTACTCGTTGCATTGTGAATCGACCTTTAGATAGGCTATCGCATAGGTTTCCGATCGCGGCCAATAAGAGCCAAAAAATAAATACTGTTAAATTTGACTGTGAGATTCAACCAACGACGCGTCCAAGTTTATATATTTCAAGCACGATTATTTCTTCATATTTAAAAAAAATAAACTTTTAAGTTTTAATATCGCAAAGATGTATGACTTAAAAGGATTTTATTATTTTATGAATTTGACCAATTTTTTTGTGTAACTTTTCCACTGTGATTATTTAGGTTCTTTTGGTCTATTTGTAAAAAAATGCGAATAAAAACAATATTAATCCATTATTTTCCCAAAGTTTCGTGAGTATTCCTCACTTCTTCAAGGGTTATACATATATATTTTCAATTTGGTTGTTAAAAAACTACATACTCTGCTTCTTATATCCTACTTTGCATCATTGGCCATACAAATAGACCAAAAGAGCCCAAATAATCACAGTGTAAAAGGATTTTATTTAAATGGTCATTTCATTACTATGAACTACATTGCATAGGCATAGTCGTCACTTTTGTTAAGCAAAACAATTTTTTTTTTTAAATTCATGCAGTTATTATTTTTCACTTTCAATGCAATCGGTAATGTATACCTTCAGATAGATCTTTGAAAAATACAAGTTGAGTTCTTTTTGCCTAAGGTTTAATTAACTCCATTCAAATATGTACATTTTCTACCACTTTGTGAAATATTTATTTAATACGTACCTACTCATGACAAAATTTTTACTTGCGATATACGTAGTATAGGGCAAGCTTACGATTCGAAAAACAAATTCGAGACGCGAAAAAAGTGGGTATCGCAATTCTGTCTGTCTGTCCGTCTGTCTGTACCTCGACCTGCAGCCTAAACGGCTGAAGCGATTTTCTTCAAACTTTGGACTTAAGGTTATTATGTGATTCCTTAGAAGGGAAGTTGAATTTTTTTTTTAGCTCAAAAAATAACGGTACCTGTCATACAACCAATAATCAAAAATTGATATATTTCAAAAACGGCGCTAACAATTTTCAAAAAAAAATACGAGGTACTAAAATTACTAAATAAATATTTTTGTAGAAAGAAAAAAAATTTGTAACGGTTATTAACGGCACCTGTCATTCCAACGATTTTTCGGTTTCCAAATTTCTCGTTAACTACAACACGGATTTCAACCAAAATTTTTATACAAAAGGTCGCTTACAATTTTAACAATTTTGCATATAAAAATTTTCGGAAAAATAATTTTTGGATTCTTAAAAAAATATTGACATTTTTTTTTGAAAATTCAATATCTTGAAAACGGGCCAATGATTTTTTTTTTAATTTTGTGAAAAATTGCATTTTATTAAAAACTAAAAGTTGGCATACCAAATTTAATTTTTTAAATTTCCAAGAATTTTTATATATAAAAAATTATTTAAAAAAAAACCGCTCTAACGATTTTTGAATTTTTTTTTTCATAACAAACATAACAGATGGCATACTTTTTTTTGAGCTCTATCTGTTTTAGCTATTAAAATTCAAATTTATAATTTTTAGTAATAATTTATATTTTAAATTGTTTTTAAAACTTTTTTATTGATATCATAATGTTATAGAAGCACTACATATGCACATTGTCAATTTTAAGTCGTGCCCATTTTTTTTTTTTAATTTTATGGTCAGGGAAAATTTTGAAATTGGTCAGGGAAAGTCGGGGAAATTTATTTTGAAAAATAGTGGACACCATGAAATTGTAAATATGTAGATTGTAGATACATAATTATTACTTGAATAATAAAAATGAGTTGAGTTGAGTTTGGAACACAGAGACAATTACCCCCAGTTTCACAGTTTCGGTTAAACCTTGAACTGAGTTCATTTATACTGGTGATCTGGAGTTAAAACTAAAAGTGGAGTTTAAATTTCCACTGTGAAACTGAGGGTTAGTCGTTTTATTTCGGACACCATAAAACTATAACTCGCGCACACAGGAATGGTTGCGAGTTGTTTGTCATTAGGCCCTGGTTCTTCACGAGCCGTTGCGCCAGCCAATTTATTTATATTTATATAGTATACGTAGATAAGCCTGATTTTATGTTATTTTTTTCTGTAAAAATTATTTGTCTGTAATTGTGTGAGTCCATCTCGTATGTTGTGTTGTGGAGTCGGGCGTCGCTATCGGTACAATGTATTTCATATCCTTATAAAATGAAAGATTTCAGAACAAAAAGAATTTAAAAAAAAATTTTTCTTCCGAATAACGAAACGAAAGGGCATCACAGATAGAAATTGTTTGATATTATTGAGATGGGTTTTAATTTCTTTGTAATTGAATATGTATTATCTCAACAACAGCTATCGTCCGCTGATCCAAATCCTTACTGCTATATTTTTTACAATTATTTGGGAATTTTGAACGTACAGGCAAAGACCGAATTTAATGAACGAATTTTAAAAATTAATTGAATTTTGAAGAATTAAAGCTCTCCCAAATCAAAAATTGGATCAATGTATTGGCAACGGTCTTTGTATATAAAACTTATAATGTCTTGAGCCAACTTTTCGCTTCACGATGTGTATACGTTTGGTGGCGCTAGTGTTCTTTTTGATTTGACATACCAATAAATATTAAAACGAACATTAACCCAGGCATGCAAAAATTCGGTAATGTTATTAATTTTCAGGAATGTAAATATTTTATCTAGTTTACTGCAGAAAGAAGACCACGAAAATAACATACAATAACCATTAAAGCTTAAAATATTTTTTATTAAATAAATAACTAAGGCCCAGTTTTTTAGTGTACAGGTTAAAGCCCGAGTTAGTTACATCTGGAAATAGATATGTCTACAGTTACGCCTTAAAAACACGGAAGATAAAATATTGTAAACATTTTTTGAGTTAATTCCAAGTTAACTCACCAAAGTTGGTGAGTTAACTCGGGTTTAACTCTAACCCCCAGAAGAACTTCAAAGTACAAAAAAGCTTATTTTGTTTCAGGAAACATGAGTTTTTTTAAACATAAGTTATTTTCAATTATATTTCCCAATGCAAGACAATCACTTAATACTATTTCATTTAATAAAGCAGTTCACGAGATATTTGTCTGTGCTTTCAGATGAACTTTTTGATGTTTCCTTAGAGCAACAATTTGTATAAACTTCTTATGACATATATTGCACTCGTGTGGTTTTTCGCCAGTGTGAGTCATTTCGTGATGCTTCCTCGTCTCTGATTTGCCAAATGATTTGTCACAGTACGAGCAAGGAAAGTTCTTAATACCTTCATGAACGACTCGTCTGTGACGACTGTAATTGACAATATTGTTAAAGACCATATTACAGATATGACATGGATAAGTTTTTTCTTTTGTGTGATAGTTGACATGGTTTTTCAATTCGCTCCGAGACGATTTCTTAGCCCCACAATGGGGACAGACAAAGTTTTTTATGCCAGCATGTCTATTCATATGATCCCTGAGTTTGCATCTAGTCATATATCTCTTATGGCATTGTGGGCACGCGTATGGGCGTGGTTTTCCACTGTGCAGGAACCGATGGTTCTTAAGAGTGCTTAAACCTTTGAGAACTTTTCCACACTCTTCACATATATAAAGTTGTTTGGCTTTAGAGCCGTTATTTTCATTAGTATCGCAGTGCACTTCCGCGATGTGTTGGCGAAGAGTCTGTTTTGTGCAAAAAGCCTTGTCACATCCCGATTCAGTGCAGAGGAATGGTTTTCCCTCGTGCTCGACTCTTATGTGTTCTTTGAGTCGACCTGGCCGAGTATAAGATTTATCACATTGCTGGCAGGGAAATGGGTTAAGTCCTTGATGTTCGCGCATGTGTTCGTCAAAGGTTTCAAGTTTCTTGAATTTTTTCTTACAGATTTCGCATTCTAATTTGATTTTTGACAATGAAAGATTCGCGACTTTTTTGTCACCAGTTTTAATTTGATCGGTGACGTTTTTATACCCAATCAATGTATTATCCTTATCGGAATGTTCTTTATTAACTATACGATATTTGACGATAGGCTGATCATCGTCGGACTCTTCCCCATTGTCTTCCGATGACGAATCATCTTGGCCTTTCACATTTGTTAGCTCCGCTTGAAGGAACTCAGAAAAGTCATCATTCGATAAGGAGTTATCTTCTTTTTCCTCTTTGGGTTTCATAAACAAATCTGTTGATAAATTGTTAGAATCGACACCCAGTTTCGACTTACATGGTTTTTCCTCTGAATTAATATATTCCTCAAATCTTTTCCTGGCGGAGATACACATTTGTTGAAAGTTATAGAAATCATCAATTTTTGTATGACATGGTCCACATACACTTGTCGGATATCCATCACCTGGTTCTATGGGCAACGAGGTACAAATAGTGAATTTCTTTCCGAGATCTGGTATTTCAAATATATTTTGATGCATTTCATTTATATTTTCAAGACATGTTCTGCATGATGAGTAAATATTTAAATTTTGATGAAGATGCAATTGTTCCATTTAATTTAATTTGTTTTTGTATTATTGGTGTTGATTAATACAAATAATACAGATGGTTATAGAAACAGATGTCAAAATTGTGTAAGAGGGCTGTTCATATTGTTGTGCTAAAAGATCTCGGACACATTTGGTGCGTTCTTTTATTAACCAAAGTTAGCTATGGTTGTTATGTCAAAAAAAATTGTTGAAGTGTCATTGTTAGAACGATTTATTGTTAGATATTGTTGATCTGTCAAACGAACATTTTGGAAAACTTTATTTCATCGTAAATTACCACAAAATCATATTATTTTTCTACAATATACTCTACTTTTTCATTTAAAATGGTAGAAAATTCATTTTTAATTCATTTCACTTCACCAAAAACTTTGTTTTGATTCGGACCTTAGCAGTGACACAAGAAAATACGTAATCGACTCGACAATTTTACCTGTATTGACGTACGGGCTGCAAACCCTAGGACTAACCCAAAATCCTCATGAAAAACTGAGAATCTTTCAAACAAAGAATAAACAACGAAGAAATAAGAAGAAGAACAAACATAGTTGACGTAATACAGCGGACGAAACAATTAAAATGGAGCTGGGCAGGACATATATCTAGAATAGCAGACCAAATATGGACAAAAATCGTAACTGAATGGAATTTATTTAACGAGATCAGACCAAGAGAGCGCCGAAAAAAGAGATGGGTTGACGATCTGAACCTTTTTACCAATAATTGGTATAATTATGCCAAAAACAGAGCTATATGGACAACAATGGGGAGGCTTATGCCGGATAAAACGGATCCTAATTAAAAATCGATTTAAATAGAACAATGAAAAAAAAAAAAAATTATATATATATATAAATTAAATATCATTAAATGTACCTATGTATTAAATGTATTATCTACTTTTAAATTATTTTAAAGAACTATGTGCAAAACTTTAAAATTTGGCGAATAAAGCTTTAAATAATAATAGGTTTGTTTAATGAATAAAAACTAGATCAGATCAGAACAGAACAGCATAGAACAGCACAAACTGTCAGAATAAGTAAGAACAGAAAAGTTAATTTTGTGGTTGACAGTTTCTAATTAGCTGTGAAAAGTGTCAACATGAAATTGATTTGTTAGAATAAATTAAAAATAATTTTTTTTTAAGATGGATATTTCTTCAGATACTTCCCACTTTTTTATTTCTGAACTGTAGAAAGATACCAGCAGGGAAAATATTATTTTCACTTACTCGAAAAAAAAAAATCAACAACCAATAACCACAATTAAAACTTGTTTTGTTTTCATGCTGACCGCTGACAGAAATCAGTCAGCTGTTCTTTGACACTTGTCACGCACTTGCACCACATAAAAAGTAGGTGCAGAAAATGTAGGCCTATTCAGTGAGATCTTTTATTCTGTTAATCTGCTATTCTGTTTTGAATTTCTATACAAAAGTTTGAGCTGTCAAAAAATCTTTTATGAAATATAATTTTGGTATTCGGCATGCCAAACTGTTATGAAATCTGTTAAGAAATCTGCTTTGAGTGCTGTCAAAAGTTCGAAACTCATCAAATCTTTTACGAACCACATTTTTAGTATTCAGCATGCCACAACATGTTATGGAATCTTTTATGAATCATAAAAGAATAAAAGACACATTTGTATGACTTTATGGTGAATATCTTTTATGATTCATAACAGAAAATTCATAGCAGAATAACAGATCTGGCAGAATAGGCCTTAATTGTTCTCATCTGTTCTGAAAAACTTCATGGAACACAAAAGTGACAGAAGGTAGAAAAGCTGAGTGCAAGGTTTTTACACATGGAACACACAATATTGTACTTTTCTGATCTTTTCTGTTCTTTTCTATAATTTTCTGTTCCGAACAGATTCATTAAACAGACTTAATAATAATAATGACATTTGATGGTATTAAATAGAAAAGTGAACTGAGGTTATGCAAATGAAAAAAATATACAAAAAACTAGTGCATTAGAGCGCTTTCAAATAACTTGGATATGCAACATTATAATAAAAGTTTTTAATATATATGTTATGTCTTCTGTTAGGTAGCACCTCGTCTGCGGTGCTACCAGTTCTGTTTTGTGCAGGTATGGTTATCCTTTGTCTCATTGAGTAGTTGCACCGTTTGGCATCTGTTTCAGTAGCGGTAACGATGTACGGTACAGGTGGTTGTTGCCTTGTCATTAACAAAGGCACTGTTATCAGCCGTTATGTAGCTGGAATCCACCTGGAGTCCATTTTAACGGGAAACGGCGAATCTCCAGATTAACCAAAAGGAATTCCCCTCCCTTAAAACGAATCCATCCGGGATTTTTGTTTAAATTATTTACAGAAAAAAAAAATAATCATCAGTGTTACTATTTAATTAAAAATTAAAACTGTGTATGGATGGCTGTGCATGGCACAACCGTCCTCGTTGCGATCCTCTACCAAACTCAATATCGGTAAAATGTTCAATTTTTCAGGGACATTCGTAAAAGTCCGAAATGTTTCGTTTTCATACTTCATTCTGGAATTTTTTTTTCAAAATTTTTTGTTGGATACCAGTTTTTTGGGTGACCCGCTTCGTGGGTTCTAAGCCTCTTAACTCTCTTTTTGGTTCGTTCCTCAGCTTATTGTACGTTTAGTCGCCAGGCAGGCGCCTATCAAATGCAGGCCACTGATGGTACTGTTGTCCAAGAAAAACAGTTTAAAATAGTCCGGAATGAATTATGGAAACAAAATGTTTCGGACTTCTACAAATGATAAATTCTTAGTTTTCCCCTGAAATTCTACAATTTTCTCAATTTGAAGTTTAACAGTACCTTACATATAGGTATATATATATACTATACTCTATATAAACCATCTCCATTAACTAATGTCAATCTCATAGTCTAGACCAGCGGTTCCCAGACTTTTTAAGCTTCGGAACCCTTAACAGGGTCAAAATAAATTTCGGAACCCCAACTCTTAACGAGAGCAAAAGATGAAAAACAACACAATCACGTTTCAATATCAAGTTTTTGTTTATATATTATATATTTCGTAATTTTCTTTGGAAAGTGAGTGTTGTTGTATAGTTTTTGTTTGCTTTTTGTTGGCAGAGAAGCTCAAACTTTGATAAAAAAAAATTTAAACATCAAACATGTTTGTAATTACGTACCGTATAGCTGAGTAAAAATTGTCCTGGTGGGTGGGATGAATTTGGCCACTGAACAGACATTTTTTCAATTTTTTTTTTTTTTGTAATATAAAGATTTTTCCTAGTCTTTTCAGCTTTCTCTAAAAATGTATAATCATGTATTGCAGGATCTGCAAAATTTTATTCCCGCGGGGTGAACTCAATCCGCAACGACTTTGGAGAGGATTTAAAATGCGAAAGGTAAATGGAATGCGGATGGACTGAGTATTTCATAATCTAAACATTTTCAATTTACGTTACCGACATTCCTGCAATTTTGTACAGCAGATTCTCTAACAAAACAACTGACAAAATTGACTGTTTAGTTTCATAGGATAAATTAAAGAAAAAAAGTTTAATTAAATAATTTGTATTAAACGAACTTAAAAACACACTAACATAATGTTGTAAATAATAATTACTCAGTTATGTGGAATATTATGGAAATCGAATTTTCTTTACTTTATTAATGAAACAAAAAATTATATTTACTTTTTATCAAAAATTGCATATGATGGGGTGACATTGGCTTGGCCTGCGAACGGATTGTCTAAAATTTACGATACTTGTGGAAAAAAAATATTTACTCTGTATGCAAATCTATGCTAAAGTTATTCCTATTTTAATTTTAAAATGCGCCAAAGTTTCTAAAAAAACTAAATATTTTTGTGTTTTTACTGTTTGTACTTCGAGAAAGTGGCGGAACCTTGAAAACTCTTTCGCGGAACCCCAGGGTTCCGCGGAACACAGTTTGAGAACCGAGGGTCTAGACTATCGCGTATTGCTTAACCATCTTCATTTAAATCCTTTTTTTACATTTTAATGTTTTTTTTTTTTTTGTTGCACTGTTTTAAATTTTGAAAACAAAACATTAAACTTTGTTTGTTTGACCGTTTTAAGACAAAATTAAATAAAACTAGGTATACCCAATATTTAAATCAAACTCTTGAAGAACAAATTATTTGAAATTTGTAAAAAAAAAAAAATATTCTAAACTATTGCGTATGGCTTCACCATTTTCATCTAAATCCTTTTTTTTTTTATTTAATTGTTTTTTGTTGCGTTTTAAATTTTTTAAAACAAAACATTAGACTTTGTTTTACCGTTTTAAGACAAAACTAAATAAAACTCGGTATACCCAATTTGTAAATCAAATTCTTGAAGAACAAATTATTTGAAATTTGTAACAAAAAAAAATATTTCCTTTGTGTACATTTATACAAAGCAACTTTACAAAACTGAGAGATACAGAATGTTAAATAAGAACAAAAACTGTCGTCAGCGAATGCTTCTCGTCGGTTTGGGAGATCCTCAAGATAAGTTCTTTCAGATTCCGTAACGAATTGTTTTTGAGGAAAATTTATTTATGATGAAACATAGCCTAGGCAGACAAAACTTCAAAAACGGAAATCTTTCTTTCAGAACTGTAAACCATGGGGTTTATACAATTCGTCTCTGTTTATTCGAAGTTGCAAAGTGTTTTTCTTATTTCTTGGTCGCTTATTTTAGCCAACTCCAATTGCTTAAAGCAAAAAAATACTCGTACGTTGGTATACTCTTACCTAATGATTTTCATAGGTCTCTTTTCTGGGCACTAGGTAGACCAGGTCCCATATATTTTTACCCATTCTCCTTTGATGATGATTTTAAATTGGAAAAAAAAATCGTAGCTGATTATTATTTTATGATTCAAACGTATTATATGGTATTGTTTAGGTAAGATAGATAACATTATGTTTCGTCATTGTAGAGATTTATAATTATTGGTAAGTATTGTTGCCTTCAGAATCAAAGTCTCCTATACCAACGCGAAACATTCGCTCCGCATGCCGAATAATTTACAATGATAACAAAAATCTATTCCTTCTAACTAGTGCCGTGCATTGCATTTAAAAGACCTGAGGTCTTACAGGCACATAGTTAAAATTATTATCAGCCCAATTCTAAGTATTCCCCAGGAAAAAAACCCCCCGGGAGATTTGTTCCCCCAAAATTAAAATGCTCGTCACATCAAATATATTTACATTTTCCATTTTGTGGACATTTAGAATTCCAGCTTTTTTCTCGTAGTATTATTTCTGATATTCGAAGATTGCTTAGAATAAGGAAAAGTGAACAAAATTCCCGGGAGTTTATAGTTTCGAATAAGAGAGTAGGGAAAAAGAAACCATTTTTCCGGAAATTTTTATTATTCAATTAGTAGTGATGGAATTGAGGCTCGCCCAAAACTAACGTGAAAGCGGTACGAAACATTCGCCAACGGCAGTTTTTGTTTTTATTTAGCATTGTTTATTTGTCATTTTTGTTATCATTGTGAATGATTCGCGTTGATACCAATTATTATTATAAACTCTACAATGAGAATCCAAATGTTAAAACGGATACTAACCCAGAAATTAAAAATTCTGTAATGTTATCAATTTTCAAGAATGTATTTTAATTTTACTTTAAAAAGAAGTTTGAGAAAACATAAAACAGTAAACAATCAAGCTTAGAATATTGTTTTTTTTAATAAATAACTTAAAGAAGAATTTCAAAGTATGTACAAAGAACTTATTTTATTTCAGGAAAGATATTTTTTTCAAAAAATAAGGTATTTTCCATTATATTTCTCAATTCAAGACAATCATTCAAAACTATATCAGCAAACAAAGCAATTCACAAGCCATTTTTCTGTGCTTTCAAATGAACTTTTTGATGTTTCCTTAGAGCAACAATTTGTATGAACTTCTTATCACATAGATTGCACTCGTGTGGTTTTTCGCCAGTGTGAGTCATTTCGTGATGCTTCCTCGTCTCTGATTTGCCAAATGACTTGTCGCAGTACGAGCAATGAAAGTTTTTAATACCTAGATGAACGACTCGCCTGTGACGACTATAATTGACACTATTATTAAACACCATATTACAGCTATGACATGGATAAGTTTTTTCTTTGGTGTGATAGTTGAGATGGTTTTTCAATTCGCTCTGTGAAGATTTTTTAGCCCCACAATGGGGACAGACAAAGTTTTTGATGCCAGCATGTCTATTCATATGAACCCTAAGTTTCCATCCAGTCACAAATCTTTTATGGCATTGTGGGCACTCGTGTGGGCGTGGTTCTCCACTGTGCACGAACCGATGGTTCTTAAGTGTGCCCGAACCTTTGAGAACTTTACCACACACTTCACATATAAAAAGTTGTTGGGCTTCAAAGCCGTTATTTTCATTAGTATCGTAGTGCACTTCCGCGAAGTGTTGGCGAAGAGTCTGTTTTGTGTAAAAACTCTTCTCACATCCCGATCCAGTACAGAGAAATGGTTTTCCCTTGTGCTTGTCTCTTATGTGTACTTTGAGAGGACCTGGTCGGGTATAAGATTTATCACATTGCTGGCAGGGAAATGGTTTAATTATTTGATGTACGCGCATGTGTTCGTCAAAGGTTTTAAGTTTCATGAATCTTTTTTTACAGATTTCGCATTCTAATTTGTTTTTTGACAAAGATGGATTCGCGACTTTTTTGTCAACAATTTTACCTTGTTGGGTGTTGTTTTTATTCTCAATCAATGTACTATCTTTATCGGAAATGTTGTCTTTATTAAGTACACGATATTTGGCAATAGGCTGATCATCATCGGACTCTTCCTCATTGCCTTCCGATGACGAGTCATCTTGGCTATTCACATTTGTTAGCTCCTCTTGAAGGAAATCAGAACAATCAAAATTCGATAAGGAGTTACCTTCTTTTTCCTCTTTGGGTTCCATAAACTGAACGAAATCTGTTGATAATTTGTAAGAATCGACACCCAGTTTCGACTTAAATGGTTTTTCCTTTGAGTTAATATATTCCTCAAATCTTTTCCTGGCGGAGATACACATTTGTTGAAAGTTATAAAAATCGTCAATCTTTGTATAACATGGTTGACAAACACTTGTCGGGTATCCATCACCTGGCTCTATGGGCAACGAGGTACAAACACTGAATTTGTTTCCGAGATCTGGTTTTGCAAATATATTATGATGCATTTCATCTATATTGTCGAGACATGATCTACAGGATGATTGGATATTTAATTCGGTTATACCCTGGAATCGATCCATTTTGTAAATATTGTTGAATTTTATAACTTTATTGACATGGAATTTGTTGTCTTTATTGACGTGTTTAAAAAGTCACTAGATCCAAGTTAAGTGCTGGGGAGGCAATTTAAAAAAAATCCCTATTACCAGTCTGAAAATTCCCTTTTCGCCCTTAAACCTCAATAGAACACGTAAAACTCCTAATCTACTTAGGTTTTTTTTAATTTTGTTTTTATTTTTATTTAATTTTGTTTTTTTTTTTTTTTAATTTTGTTTGAATTAAAACGCAGATTTTGCATCCCAATTGGCAAATAAATTGATTTATTTTTTGATTTAAAATCAATTTTGCAGATCTTATGTCGATTTCTTTTCAACTATTGGAGATCAAATCTTTCTTTTTGTTGTAAGGAACTCGCAAACAAAATAAATTTTTTTCTGTGATTGTATGTGTGTGCAATTTGACAGGCCCGAACGCACAATTCTTAAATATTTTTTTTGAAAATGGAAAATTGTAGTTCTATCTACATATAGTAAATTTTATTTTATTTACTGAAGAACGTGAACTTCATATACACCACGGAAATAATTTAATTGAAAAAATTGACTGAAAATCCAAACTTATGTGGGTTTCCTTTCAACAAAAAAATCAAATCTGTGAAGGGGAAATTTGATTTGTTTAGAAGAAAAGATCAAATTTTCTAAACAAATCAAATCTTTAATGTCGATTTCTTTTCAACTATTGGAGATCAAATCTTTATTTTTAATGTAATGTGGATTTCCTTTCAACAAAAAAATCAAATCTGTGAAGGGGAAATTTGATTTGTTTAGAAGAAAAGATCAAATTTTCTAAACAAATCAAATCTTTTATTTTAGAAAGATTTACACCGACTTGCACACACACTAGGGAGATTTGACATTTCTCTGGCTATTGTTTACGTTTGGCTTTTCAGTCAATTTGTTCAATTGAATTATATGCGTGGTGTTGAAGTATAAAGTTCAAGTAGTTCAGTAAATAAAATAAATAAAATGTACTTTATGTACATTATGTAGATAGAATTACAATAATTTTCCATTTGAAAAAAAAATTAAAGAATTGTGCGTTCGGGCCTGTCAAATTGCACACACATACGATCACAGAAAAAAAAATATTTTTTTTGCGTATTCCTTACAGCACAAAAAAAGATTTGATCTGCAATAGTTGAAAAAAAATCGACATAAGGAACTCGCAAACAAAATAAATTTTTTTCTGTGATTGTATGTGTGTACAATTTGACAGGCCCGAACGCACAATTCTTAAATTTTTTTTTTTGAAAATGGAAAATTGTAATTCTATCTACATATAGTAAATTTTATTTAATTTATTTTATTTTATTTACTGAAGAACGTGAACTTTATTTCTTTTCTTCTAAACAAATCAAATTTCCCCTTCAAAGATTTGATTTTTTTTCTTGAAAGGAAATCCACATAAATTTTCCGGCAGATTTATCCCTCCATGCACTTACACCAATACAATTTTAAGTTGTCACTTTACAAATTTGTTTTTATTGTTTGAATTTACTTCGATTGAATGAAAATTGTGTTCCAAATATTCTTTTTCATTTCTGATAAAAAATAGAAGCAGTTAAAAATTAATTGGTTAATTCCTGAAGCTCATTTTTCTCTACTGAAAGTGCATAAAGTGATGATGAGTTTTTTGAAGTTATGAAACAGATATAAAATTACACAAATACAATGAAAAAAATAAATCAATTTGAAATGGCGTTCGATTCACCACAAAATAAATCAATTTTTAGATTGAAAGCTGAATTAACCAATCGAAAACACCAAAACAGAAACAATGTTCCCGATTACACGATTCGTTTTTCGGTTGTTTCGTCTTTCGTCTTTTTGACAGCTTGGGTGATGGGAGAAATGTAGAGGGAAGGAAGTAATGTCGAATTCCTTACAACCATTTGAAGTCGATTTCATTAAAATTTCATTTGTTAGTGTGTGAGTGCAATTTGACAGGAATTTTGTTGTCACACAAAAATTTAAAAGCAAAAATATTTCGTCTGATAATTGAAAAACATCAAAAACAATTGTGCGCGCAATTAAGTAAAAAAATACAATCCAAAATTAATCCACACACAGCAGCGAGGATCTATTCTGAATATGTCACTAGGGGACGAAGAAAAATTATTTTGCAACGTGTTTTCCTCGCGAATTGTATGTTATTTTAATGGGATTTTTTGTTTCTTGAAGATACGCACAATTATCTTTACTTTTTTTCATCATTCACTGAAATATTAAACAATTAAGAACACTTAAACATTTGTTTTCTTTTTTAACTTCGTCACAAAATTGTAATGAGAACTTTTAATTCCATCTTGATGCATGAGAAATGTCAAATCTTGATAGTGTGTGTGCGATTTGATGTGAAATCTAGTTAAAAACGCAAGATTTGTTTGACAGCATTAAAATCGATTTTGTTTAGAAAAAATTCGATTTGTTCAGAAAAATTCGAATTTTTTTGGTTGTAAGGAATTCGACATAACTTTTTCTGGTTGAACTTTGACATTTCTGATTTGGCAACTACAATGCTCCCCGAGGTAGCAAAAAACAATTTGAACAAAAATTAATGAATGGGAAAATTGTTTTTCGTGATTGAATATACCTAATATACGAGTATTTTTGAGAAAGAAGTGATTACAAAATATTTTTATTTATTACTACTTATAATTTTCACACAAAACAACCCCAAATTCCATGAACGTCAAAATTACGAAAGGAAGAACGTCCGTATTTTCGCGAACCATGCAATCATGATCGTTCGTGCCTGTCAAAAACACGAAAGACGAAACGAAAGAAAAAACGAACCGTATAATCAGGCTCAATGCATGCTCATTTCATAAACCCAATGCTTCATCATACTTACTTACTTACTTACTTAGATCCTTGACCCCTCTAAGGGGCACAGGGCGTCAACTACCGCTACACGCCATCTCGTTCGGTTTCTGGAAATGTATTTTAGCTCTCCCCAACTTTTACCGAGCTTTTGTGATTCCTTGTCGACTGTTCTGCGCCAAGATTTTCTCTGGCCTCCAGGTCTTCTGCCATCTTGGATGAGTGGATCCCACTCCATTGCATGTCTTGCAATAGAGTCTGCACCACGGCGTAGGGTGTGACCAATCCACTGCCACTTTCTTTTCCTAATCACGATGTCAATAGGACTTTGGCCCGTTCTCCGAAGGAGTTCTTGGTTGGAGATGGTGTTCGGCCAAAAAATCCTTAGGATGTTACGGAGACATCTATTTTCGAAAGTTTGTAGCTTCCTTGTGACAGAGGCGGTCACTTTCCATGTACTACACCCATATAGTAGTACTGACTCTACGTTCGACCGGAACAGTCGCAGCTTGGTCTTCGTACTGTAGACGTTGCTCCTCCAAACTTTAGACAGCATGCCGAAAGCAGCTTTAGCTTTGCCGATTCGGCAGTTAACATCTTCATCCGTACCACCGCCGTCTTTTGAGACAACACTACCGAGGTACAGGAAGTTGTCCACCGCTTCAACCTGCTGTCCCGCAACGACAACTTGAGAAGAAGATTCAGAAATGTTGAGGATTTTTGTTTTCCCGGTGTTGATCCTCAAACCGACTTTGTTTGCCTCGCATTCCAGATTAGTCACCATATGGTGAAGATCCATAATGTTGTGCGAGAGCAAACAAATATCGTCAGCGTAATCAAGATGTTGCAGGAACGAAAACATCGTCCATCGAATTCCACGCGCTTGCTCGGCTAGAGCTGCATGAAGGACATCCCCTATAACCACCAGGAAAAGTAGCGGAGATAGCAAACATCCTTGACGAACTCCGCTATGGATATCGAAGTCCTCTGATACCTTTCCGTTGTGTAAGACTTGACACGATGCACCCTCGTAGGTAGCCTTTATAACGGCGATAATCTTCTCGGGTACTCCTCTCCTACGTAAAGCTGACCAAATGAAATCTCGATTCAAACTATCGAAAGCCTTTTCGAAGTCGATGAAGAGCAAATGAAGAGGGGAACGGAACTCCACGCATTGTTCTATTATGATCCTCAAGGTGTTGATGTGATCAATTCAGGATGAGCTTGCACGAAATCCCATTTGCTCTTTGTCGAGAGTAGAATCGAGATGTTCTTTGATTCGTTCCAAGATTATTTTCGCCATTATCTTTGCCACCGCGGGGAGGACACAGATCCCTCTCCAGTTTCCGCAATCCGTAAGATTTCCCTTTTTTGGCAGTTTGACGATCATCCCTTTTTTCCATTCAATGGGGAAACTTTCGTTCTCCCATGCCTGTGCTATTAAGGGGTGTAGCAACTTCGCTGATGTTTGTGGATCTGCTTGGTAGAGCTCAGCGGGAATTCCGTCCAAACCTACCGCTTTGTTGTTCTTGAGGGATTTGATTGCTGATGTTATCTCGGCTAAACTGGGAGGGCAGGTGCGAATACGGGAACTAGTTTCTACGAATAGCTCATTTGGGTTAGGGGCTGGAACACCTCCGCTATCGCCTATGTGGTTGAGCACGCTAGCAAAATGTTCCTTCCATCTCCTGAGCTGATCCTCATCCGTAACTAGCAGGGTGCCGTCTACATCCTTGACGAGGTGTTGTTTCCGGGAGTTGTTGTTTCCAACCAATTCCTTGGTTATCTTGTAGACGGTACCACTGTCGCACCTTGATGCTGCTTTCTCTGCCTGTTCTGCGAGAACATTTACGCGCCTCCTTTTGTCACGTCTGACACTACGCTGCACTTCTTTCCTTTTCCTACGGTACTGAGACTCGATGTTAAATCTCTCACCTACTGGGGCAGCCGCAAGTTGGGATCTAATCGCGTTCCTTTCTTCAATCTTGCTCCATGTATCTGCAGAAAGCCATGTGCTTTGGCTTCTCTGCCTTATACCCACAGACTCAGTTGCGGCAGTTGCAAAGGCCTTTTTCACATTGCTCCAGTGTTGGTCTGCATTTTCTGGCGTGGCAATGCTGACGACTTCTGCTTCTGCGGCGAGGCGGTCCTTATATCTTTGGCGCACTGTAGGATCCCGTAATCTGTCGGTATTGTACCTGGGTGTACGCAGGAAGTTTTGCCGATTTCCATCCACTGAAGCAATTCGAAGACGAACGTAGGCAAGCATAAGATGGTGATCGCGAGCTAACCCTACATCAGCACCGCGTCTGTTTCGGACGTCGAGAAGACAATTTTTAAAGCGCTTGCTAATAGCAAAGTGATCGATTAAGTTCGCTGTACATTGACGATCTGTGGATAACCAACTTATCTTGTGCGAGATCCTATGCTCGAACAGAGTACCTCCAATGACTAGCTGATTTGCGTTACAGAAGTCAACAAACCGCTCTCCATTGTCGTTCCGTTCCCCGATACCGTGGTTACCCAGAACGTGCTTCAACGCTGTGTTGTCCTGGCCATAGAGAAAATACTACCTAGAGAACCGACTTAAGGGGTCCATGCTCTTTCACCCTACAAGCTGAATTGAGAGGATTTATGCCCTATTCAGTAAGGATGTGTGCAGTTGCAATGCATTTTAAATGGGACAAAACGAGCTTTGTATGTATGCATTAGGGCATTTGCTCAAACGTGGTCGTGTGCTCAATTGGTGAATCAGGTATTCAAAAAAGGGAATCCTTTAAATTCAAAAACTGAAAAATAAAATATTTTGTCAATAAAATTGATGTTTCTAAATGTTTATGAACAAAAACTTTATTTGATATAGCCTTTTATTGCTTCTGGCATACAAATCCGGTATTATTTATGACTATTTACGTTGAAAACAAAGAAAATGTAATCAAAAAGTAGAACCAAACCCTTGAAATTTAATGCGTACGTACCTTTAATTTTCACTTCCCCCACTACAGCTGCTGAGCAAAACTGAGAACCGAGTGGTGGTTTTTCTGACATTTGTTTTTGTTGCAATGTCTTCGACAACAAAACAAATTTTTATAAATTTTTTAAATTTCGTCGGTATTTTTATTTATTGTCGATAAAACTAGCCGGAAAAACTTAAATGTTGCTTATTTTTTTCGCGAAAATATTCCCACCAAAAGATTCAGCAATAAAATGTCCCGGAACACGTATTTTGGTCTAGTTTTTGGATCCCCGACTTTCGAATCGATCTTTTTTTTCCGTGCGCTTTTTTTGGATTAAATAACAAATCCTTGGACATTTGGTCGGTCGATTGGCTTCTATATGTGTTCCAAGAAACAGAGGCTAACAATTCTAACCGGTAGAGGGGCCTCATCAAATTTCTTGAATCGTTCATCATCGCAGGCAATGTCGTTTGGTCATCAATCTGGGTACATATTCTTGCGTCGGTTAACAGTCCGCAACGACAGTTCAATGGATATTCCCGCTATACTGAGTTTGCTGATCCAGTTGCTCATCTGCCTATGGTTCCGATAACCGATACAAATTTCCCGCTATCGTCAATTGTTTTGCCCCATTTGGTCACCGGCACAAGTTGGTTCAGTGATTGGTCTGAGGAACTGCTACGCTATCAGTACAGGCGATCCGAGCCCATAGATCAGGATATTTTAGCAACAATGAAAATGCAGGGACATATTGGCTATTCTCCAAATCCCCGCCTTGATAGACGAAATCAAATACCATACGTGATGTAAACGAATGGCGTTGGGTCAAATAATGGAAATGGAATCCAGAATTCAAATAAGACTACCGAAAATGGAGTAAAAATTATACCAAGACGATATAGAAAAGTGGATATGAAGTACACAAAGCTTGGAACTCAAGACTTCGAATTCGAGCAATACAATCAAACATGTTTTGCTGGCCTGGAAGTCACACTGCCTAATTCGTATTGCAATTCAATGCTTCAGATTCTATATTTCATTGAGCCATCAAGGAAGCGCCTGTTAATTCATTCATGTGCTAAGGAGTTTTGCTTGTCTTGTGCATTGGGTTATCTTTTTCACATACTTGATAAATCAAGGGGTGAGTAAAAAAATAGGAGTAACTTTGTTTAAAATAACTTATCTTGTTTCTTTTTTAGCTGCATCACCATGTCAAGCCAGTAACTTTCTTCGTTCATTTCGTACTGTACCCGAAGCTTCGGCATTTGGTTTGATTCTATCTGACCGATCCTCGAATGTCAATCTTGTAAGCTTAATCCAGGTGGGCAAATAATTATTTCAGTATTTTATTTTATTTTAATTTTCAATTTCTTTTTTTAGAATTGGAATCGATTCATATTGCACCAAATGCATGCAGAAAATCTCGATTAACATAAAAACAGTCATTTAAATAGTTTGATGTATACAGAAAATTATGGTTTGCTTAACGTTAGAGTATCATTTTTGTTTATTGGAAAAAATTATTTTCCTGTACAGAAGATTATAAAGCATTTCAGCAGCATGATACACGAATTTCTGAGATGCTTTATAGACCAATCGCATGAAGAACTTAAGAAAACCGATCCAACCCCACTGAAAACTTATTCAAAAAATCAAGAACCTTACCAGAAAGATGATGAAATGTCCAATTACTCTTCGCTTCTCAATCAGAAGAAGAATATGAAACGTGCGACAGCGAAGTTTCAGAACAATCAAGTCTGAAGACTTGCATAGAAAACAACCTTCCTATTTAAATATTAATTAATTTTAAACTAAATGTTTTCATTTCAAACTTTTGCAACTTTCGAATAAATGTTTCGAGACTCAAGCTGTTTTTTTGTCAAAAATTACTTTCTAAATTCAAAAAAAAAAAGTCAAATAGCTCGTTTTCTTATTATTTAAATTTATTCGTTGATAAATTAAATTTGTTAAATTAAATTGAAATTGTTGCTGTTTTATATTGTTCGTCCGCAAGCGTCCTCAAATAAATGTTGTGCTTTTATCCGGAGATTTCCTTGTGCTAGAAGATTATTCTTATTTTCTTAATGCAAAAAAAAAATACTTACACCCTTATTCATACAGAAAAAATAGTTATTTTAGCTCCCGTGTTTAGGAAAACTACACCATGGAATCTCAATGTTCCGGCCTCAAATGGAGCAGTTAGCAATTGCCTTTAGTTTGAGCCCAGAAAATTTGTATTCCATCGTGTAGTTTTCCTAAACACGGGAGCTAAAATAACTATTTTTTCTTTATGAATACGGGTGTTAATATATATTGTTACTTAAAATAAATAAATAAATTGGGTGGCACAACGGCTCATGAAGAACCAGGGCCTAGTGACTAACAACTCGCAACCATTCCTGTGCGCGCCTGTCGACAGGAATGGAGGGAACCTACAATTTTATGCCGAATCCGAACGGCTAGACGAGAAGCGCTTATTCGTGACAAGTGATACTCTTGGAGGATTTGTCTATTCCTCGCAAGAGGCAGTAGCCCTGTAAGACACTTTTTTAGTTTTTAGGTGTACGAGGCTGGGAAGCGAACCCACCCCTCCAGCGTCACAGTCGAACGCACTTACCATTACGCTACGGGCTACTACATATTGTTACTTATGTTATCTGAATAAACTGTTTCCATTCCCATCAAGCATCTTCCTTGCGCTATACTCAACCAACTGGAATATGTGAACCATTTGAAATATAAATAAAAAAAAAATAACTTCTAACCATCTCTCTACAAATTCTCTAAATGAGATACCATTTCACTTTCAGACTTTCCACCAAATAAAAATTTATCCCAAGGTGTTGCCAGTGAATTATTGATTATCTCTTCATTTATGCAATGTTCAGTGGCTTGCGCTTGTCAAAAAGATTCCTGGTGGAGAATCCCTTTGCCCGTCATTTCACCATCCTTTTTCTTTGTTTTCAACTTTTTTGTTTTTAACGTTTTTTTTTCTCTTTTTAACTTGGGTTACATTTTATTTAAAGACTAAATTGGCAAACGCATTTTCTAGACTTTTACTACATTTATATATTTCAGAAATTTCATTGTAAAAACTTTTGGGACTTTGAGTAATATTATCGCGGTGCATTGCTGTTTTTTTAGGGAAGTTAAATTCGTTTGAATGATCCATTCTTATGATAAGAGTAAAGGAGTGTTTATTGCGAAACAACAATAAACAACAGAGAGTTAAAGATCAAATACATATAGGTCAAGATCTATTTATTCACTGGTCTGGCATTTTATCAAAAAAATATTGTTTACATATTTTTTTTTTAAATACACACCAGTTTAGCTTTCATCAAAGCCTTTCCGGATGACAAATCGATATCGAATGAAATTTCTGAAATTCGAATGTATTAAGCAACGAAAATAGAGTTGTCAAGTACGAAATTGCCGATTTTCGAACAAATGTATCTAGATAAATAAAATTCGGATTTCAATATCCGATTTTCAAATTACACAGTACATATTTTCCGAAATCGAACGATTTGACTTTAGAATCGAATCACAGAGTAAGGCCCCTGTATTAAAATTGATTATAATGATTAATACGAGTACTTAAATTAAGACTGAGAACCATTTCAATCAACTAAATCAAGATAGTGGTTTGGAAATAATAGCATTTTATAAGAACGCTTTTAACATTTTGAAGAAAAAACATACAAAATACTTGTAAGTGCTAGTTATAAAACGCTATTATTTCCAAACCACACTCTTGATTTAGTTGATTGAAATGGTACTCAGTCTTAATTTAAGTACTCGTATTGATCATTATAATCAATTGAAATATGAAATTTTTTTTGAAATGTTTCTCTATATTTAAGTTGATTGTAGTTTTTACTACCACGACCTAATTTAAGACTCATACTCAGAATTCAATCAAAACAAAATCTCGGCCGAGAATACATTGTTTTCTTTGTTTTTTTTTAAAATGATCTACTAAAACTTTGAGAATCAAATAAAAGCAGAAGGAATTAAGATTGATAGATCCGAGGAAGCCTTCATGTAAAAAAGGCAAGTTCAAATTATACTTCCATTCTAAAGGTTTTAAAATCGTATTTAATAGAAATCTAAGAAATAATTTCATAGTATTTTCATTCCATTTATTTAAAAAAGTATTAAATTTACAATTATTAAGTTATAAAATAATAAACTTATGAATATAAATTACTTGTAACAAAAATAAAAATATATACCCATAAAATACTTAGATTTGAATAAAATAGTTTAGATTAGTTAGAAGGCAAAACATAGAAATTTCACCCTTTCTATAAGAGTTGCATTGGGGAACTTCACAATGACCAGGATCAGCCCGCGGAATTGTCTGCAATAAAACAAAAATGTAGTTACAGCCACATATTGAAAAATTGTAATATTCAATAAATAAATAATGGTAACAAAAGGAAAAAAAAGTATAAACCGAAAAGCTTTTGGACTGTATCTTTTTAACAGGTTGTCGAATAAAGGCTATTGATATCTTTTTGTAATCAGTGCTTGATGCTTTCAAAACTAGCATTAACAGTTTTTACATAAAATGCTTATTGAAAAAAATCACTCTTGAAATACACTTATTTGGAATGTGGTATACGTATTCCAAGAGTTATTTTTGTTAATACTTCTTCTTTGGAAAAATTGTTGATGCTTCTTTTGTGAGTAGGAAGTGCTGATTCAAGAAAGGTATCAACCACCTTTATTGGAGAACCCGTTCCAAAGATATACCTTAAAAGCTTTTCGCTGTCCACTTGTAAAAGTAAAATCTTAAAATGGATTGGGGTGTATCTTTGGAACTGGTTAACCAAAAAAGGTGGTTGATACTTTTTTGTAATCAGCGTTTGATATTTTTAAAACCAGCATCAACAATTTTTACATAAAATGCTTATTGAAAAAAATCACTCTTGAAATACACTTATTTGGTATGTGGTATACGTATTCCAAGAGTTATTTTTGTTAATACTTCTTCTTTGGAAAAATTGTTGATGCTTCTTTTGAGAGTAGGAAGTGCTGATTCAAGAAAGGTATCAACCACCTTTATTGGAGAACCCGTTCCAAAGTATACCTTAAAAGCTTTTCGCTGTCCACTTGGAAAAGTAAAATCTTAAAATGGATTGGGGTGTATCTTTGGAACTGGTTAACCAAAAAAGGTGGTTGATACTTTTTTGTAATCAGCGTTTGATACTTTCAAAACCAGCATCAACAATTTTTACATAAAATGCTTATTGAAAAAAATCACTCTTGAAATACAAATATTTGGTATGTGGTATACGTATTCCAAGAGTTATTTTTGTTAATACTTCTTCTTTGGAAAAATTGTTGATGCTTCTTTTGAGAGTAGGAAGTGCTGATTCAAGAAAGGTATCAACCACCTTTATTGGAGAACCCGTTCCAAAGATATACCTTAAAAGCTTTTCGCTGTCCACTTGGAAAAGTAAAATCTTAAAATGGATTGGGGTGTATCTTTGGAACTGGTTAACCAAAAAAGGTGGTTGATACTTTTTTGTAATCAGCGTTTGATACTTTCAAAACCAGCATCAACAATTTTTACATAAAATGCTTATTGAAAAAAATCACTCTTGAAATACAAATATTTGGTTTGTGGTATACGTATTCCAAGAGTTATTTTTGTTAATACTTCTTAATCTTAATCACCACAAATACTTCAAATATTTAATTTGATTTCATAAAATAATTTTCAAACTTTGACAGACAAATAATTTCAGAATATAAATTCACTCAAAGTATTTCGAAACTGATTCGAAGTAATTTCCGGGGGAGATTGACGAAAGGAGTATTCGAATCCAGGGAAAAATGAAAATCGGGAGTAGAACAATCTCTCCCGGAATTGCCGATAAGGCTGAATACCTCCATACCAAGAAAAGTTAAGAAAAAAGTAGAACCTATAAACTAAAAAAATCAAAACTGTAACTGTACTATCAAAACTGTTTCAAATTAAGTCTACTAAGTGTCACCAAAAGCATTTTTAATTGGAAAAATTATTTCCCAATGAAGTAGATAGTTTTGGAATTACGAAGTGGTTTATCTGACAATTCCATTAAATTTCTACCAATTTTAAGATATATTCTATTTGTTATTTCAAGAAAAAGAACTTTTTAACTTACGAATCTCTATTCACACTACTGATTATGTTTGCTGTGCCAACTGTATGAATGATGTACGTGCAGCACTCAATAATTGCAGGAATCTCTAGAATAAAGTCACCCTTGTCTTTCTTTTAGTCTAATGGAATTCGTACCAACATCAGATGATCACTGTGATTCGTTAGCACAAAATCAATTTTGGCCAATGGCAGTCGATGCTTTTGTTTGTTGCGTCAAGAAGGTAGATAGCTTTGTTGATGAGGAGGATGAATCGACCTCTTGGCTTATAGCCATGTCGATCGTATTTGACGCAAGGTGAGGAATATTTAAGTTCTTCAGAACCTAATGCTGTTGTCACAAAATTACTAACTTGCGCCGAGTGTTCCTTGGAAATGTGGTCTTTTTCGAACCATTTGGCAATACTTTGCGGGTAATTTTTCTTTTTATCTAGGTAGGTATATGGAAAACACACTTTATTTAGAAGGGAAATAAATTAATTTAACAAAAAACTGACCTTTAAAGACCTTTTCAGCTGTGACTTTTGAGTTCAAATTGCTTCTTCTCATTACTCAGCTGCTGACTATAATTTCTTGTTAAGTGAAGCCGATGCACCATATGTAGGTATGTAGAGGCTTCCTGACAATGTTTTGGCTGCGGAAGGCCAACTCATGTCCAGCACTTTTGTTGGTAACTCCTTTGATAATCTTATAAGCCACTATCTCTTTGCATTGGCAATGAACTTTTCATTCACACCATTTGGCGGATCTTCTCTGGTGATGAAGCCTTTAATGAATGCTCGAATCTTAACAGCAGCCTCTGGTCTTCTTTTGGCAGCTTGAATCGCCAAAAACCGTCGGCAATATGATTGCAGTATAATTGTGTTCTCACGAAGTTTAAGATACAGCTTGCGTTGTTTTCGTCCCTTCGAGTGTGACTGAATAATAGCTGCGACATCGCATTTCTTCGCTTGGAATGCTTCTTCAGAATCGAAGATGGTCTTAGGGAACCAAATGAAAATCTTTTTTCACATTGTACCGCAGCTAGAAATAAACACAACAAACTTTTTAATGACATTAAAAATATTCTTTTATACAAGTAAATAAACTTTTATTGATATTAAAATAAAAACTTTACATGATTTTAGATTTCACATAATTTATTTTACTTAGAACTGTCAGATTTTTGACAAAACGAAAACAACAAAAAAAACATACCTGTCAGTTTGAGCAAATTTCGCCATTTTGTTTTTTAATCCACCACTCACATGGATTCACGGATAGGAAAAAAAGAGTAGATTAAGAGAGTTTTCTCTTACTCACCTCAAATAAATTTTGCGGGTGTTTAAGGCAAGGGGGGTACGAGTCGGGCCTCTAGGTAGTATACTTACTCTATGGTCCTGGCCAACCTTAGCATTAAGATCTCCCATTACGATAGTGATGTCTCCATTCGGCGAGCTTCTGAAAACCGCGCTAAGTTGGCTGTAAAATTCGTCCTTCTCGGCATCCGACGCTTCCTCCGAAATCCGAACACACTACGCGAACAAAGTTTTGAGTCGATTTCGATTCAACAACAAAAACAATCGATTTTTTTGATCTTTTTCAGATTTCACTTTTGTTTCAACAAAAAAATCGAATTTTTTGGTGGTCTGATTTGATTATAGATCAATTTTTTAAATCTTGATTTCAGGCAAAGACCTACACAGATTTTCACACGCACTTGCACATACACCAAATTAAAGTGATATTTTTATCTAATGCACTCACTCAAATCAGGTTTAATGGTTCTTTTTGCAACGATTGATCTGAAGTCTGACCAACAACTCCGAAATTGTTGAATCGAAATCGACATTAATTTGCTCTGGATGAATTTGACAATGTTTGTCTATTTTTGACATATATGTATTGTATTTATTAAAAAAATTGATTATTTCAGCTCCCGTGTTTAGTAAAACTACTCCATGACGGTGTTCACATTGGACTGACTACTCCGAATTTACAAAAGAGAACGTCAAAAAATAATGCACAAATTTTTAAATTTTTTATAAATTTACTACTTTTCTCCCTTTCTAACTCAAGTGGGAGTGAGATAAATTTCAAAAATAGTCGGAAGAGTCAGTCCAATGTACACCATCCATGGCATAAGAATTTTCCGGACTTAAACTAAAGGCAATTGCTTACTGCTCCATTTGAGTCCGGAACATTTTTGCTAAACACGGGAACTGACATAACTATTTTTCCTTTATTAATACGGGGGATACATACTTAAACCGACCTCTTTCAGCATTCCTTAAATGAAATGTACTTGGTTGCTTCAAATACCTGTGGTCGTACAAATTCGTTAGGAAACAAAAGTGCATTGCGTAAAAACAACGTTTTTGGAAGAATGAAGTTTGAAAAAGGTAGTTTATTTACATACTAACAAAATCGACAAACCGACCAGCTCATATACACAGAAATATTTTGCATTCTTTTTCGAAGCTATTACCCATTTATTTGCCGCGGCTCTACTTCCCAATGAGTTTTTGTATGCCTCTTAAGGGCAGTAGGTTGTATGAACTTCCTCTGACAAATGTTACATTCGTACGGCTTCTCTCCAGTATGTATCATTTCGTGTAGCTTTCTAGTATAGCTAGCGCCAAATGACTTATTACAATACGAACATGGATATTCCTTGATGCCCTCATGAACGATGCGCTTATGCCTACGAAAACTAGCAATATTGTTGAAGACACTACCACAGACCTGACATGGATACGTCTTTTCTTTGGTGTGATAGTTTATGTGCATTTTCAGTTCGGTACGTGTTGATTTCCTGGCACCATAATGCGGACAAATATAGTTCCTGATTCCGGCGTGTTTGTTCATGTGCTCTTTGAGTTTGTTTTTAGTGATGCATTTCTTATGGCATTGTGGACACTCGTTTAGAGATTGCTGGCCTCTGTGCAGCAGGCGATGGTCTCTCAGGGTAGCCAAAGTTGTTAGGACTTTTCCACACACTTTACATGTAAAGGGTTGCCGTACCTTGGTGCCTTTTGGGTGAACATCTTTAATGTGTTTGACAAGATTTAGCTTGGAGCACTTGATTCTGTTGCGACCCGTTTCCGAGCAGCGGAATTTTTTCATAGACATTCCGTCGTGCTGGGTTTGTATGTGCAATTTAAGACTACCCTGTCGGGTATATGATTTTTCACATAAGTCGCAGGGAAACGAATTTAGCCCTGCATGTTTAAAGATTTTAGGAGCGGTCTTCGTTTGTTGACGTTTTTTACTTAATTTCTATAAAGTAAAGTTTAAATAACAGCAATTACATAGTTCAATAAAATCAAAGGAAAATACATTTATATTTTCTTAAGAGAATTATTGTCCACTTACATGACACTTTATGATTGGCTGATTATCGTCTGATTCTTCTTGGCTTTCCTCGTTTAATAGCTCTGTCGCATCTAAATATTCATCATGAGGCAAATTACTTTCCTCCGCCTCCTTCTTGAGTTCCTTATCCAGCATCATCAAATCAGTTGGTAGATTGTTTGTATCAATAGCCAGTTCAAATGCACATGGTTTCTTTTCAGAATCTATATAGTTCTGAATTTCGCATTCCAATTTGTTTTTTGACAAAGACAGATTGTCACCAGTTTTAATTTGTTGGGTGTTGTTTTTATTCTCAATCAATATACTATCTTTATCGGAAATGTGGTCTTTATTAAGTACACGATATTTGGCAAAAGGCTGATCATCATCGGACTCTTCCCCATTGTCTTCCGATAAGGAGTCATCTTGGCTATTCACATTTGTTAGCTCCTCTTGAAGGAAATCAGAACAATCAAAATTCGATAAGGCGTTACCTTCTTTTTCCCCTTTGGGTTCCATAAACTGAACGAAATCTGTTGATAATTTGTAAGAATCGACACCCAGTTTCGACTTAAATGGTTTTTCCTTTGAGTTAATATATTCCTCAAATCTTTTCCTGGCGGAGATACACATTTGTTGAAAGTTATAAAAATCGTCAATCTTTGTATAACATGGTTGACAAACACTTGTCGGGTATCCATCACCTGGCTCTATGGGCAACGAGGTACAAACACTGAATTTCTTTCCGAGATCTGGTATTGCAAATATATTATGATGCATTTCATCTATATTTTCGAGACATGATCTACAGGATGAGTGGATATTTAATTCGGTTATACCCTGGAATCGATCCATTTTGTAAATATTGTTGAATTTTATAACTTCATGGACATGGAATTTGTTATATCTTTATTGACGTGTGTAAAAAAGTCACTAGATCCAAGTGCTGGGGAGGCCATTTAAAAAAAATCCCTATAACCAGTCTGAAAATTCCCTTTTCGCCCATAAACCTCAATAAAACAATAGAAAATCCTAATCTACGTAAGTTTTTTTTTTTATTTTGTTTGAATTAAGGAATAAATAATAAATGAATACAATCATTTTATAAATAAAATCTTGTAGTGGCGCTAACTTATGGTGTTTTTGTTTGGTAAAAGAAATCAATCTATTTTTGATTTGAATCTGTCAAAACGCAGATTTTGCATTCCAATTGGCAAATAAATCGATTTATTGTTTGATTTAAAATCAATTTTGCAGATCTAATGGTGTTTTTGATTGGTAAAATAAATCAATTTATTTTTGATTTAAATGTGTCAAAATGCAGATTTTACATTCCAATGGGCAAATAAATTGATTTATTTTTTGATTTAAAATCAAATTTGCAGATCTAGATTTTTCGGCAGATTTACCCCTCCTACACTAATACCAATACAATTTTTAGTTGTCACTATCACTTGTCACTGTGTATTCAGTGATGACGAGTTTTGTGATGTTATGAAACATACATAAAATTACACGAATACAGTGACAAAAATAAATCAATTTGAATTGGAGTTCGATTCACCACGAAATAAATCAATTTTTAGATTGAAATCTGAATTACTAATCGAAAACACCATCATTTTTCCGGCAGATTTACCCCTCCATGCACTTACACCAATACAATTTTAAGTTGTCACTTTACAAATTTGTTTTTATTGTTTGAATTTACTTCGATTAAATGAAAATTGTGTTCCAAATATTCTTTTTCATTTCTGATAAAAATGGAAGCAGTTAAAAATTAATTGGTAAATTCATGAAGCTCATTTTTCTCTCCTGAAAGTGCATAAAGTGATGACGATTTTTTTAAAGTTTTGAAACAGATTTTAAAGTACACAAAAATAAATCAATTTGAAATGGCGTTCGATTCACCACAAAATAAATCAATTTTTAGATTGAAATCTGAATTCACCAATCGAAAACACCATTAGATTAGCACTATCAACAGAAACAAGGTATGCTCATTTCATAAACCCAATGCTTCATCTTATGACGTAACGATCATCTTTTAGAATTATTTTATACTTAAAGTGAAGACTATTATTAAGAATTAGGCAATTAAAGGAATTATTTTTAAGTGATACAAACTTTAAAAATAAAAAAAACTTATAAAAAAAATCAAATGAAATAAATTCTTTTCCTCCGAATATAAGCCGATCACTGTGACGTCACACACCTAATGGTGTCGTGTAATTGTCAGGCCTTATGATATATATAAAATCTATTAAAAACATTAGAAATTATGAAATTCATCTGTGTTAGCGTTTTTTGCGTAAAATAGAATAAATCTATATTAAAAAAAAAGGAATTGTTTATAAATTTTAATATAAAATACTAATTCTGATATTGTAATTACCTTACTTTTTGTTTTTCGACTAAGAACCGATTTTTCAATTATCAGTTAAACAATCAGAGGAACAAATAGTATAGCAACACGAACATTTTTTAACTGACTATTTGAAAATTGGCCCTAATTCTGAAAAAAAATTTAAGAAATTTTGTGAAAAGCCCTGTTTTAATAAATTTCCACAAATTCCTTCAATTTCACCTTTGTCTTTTTGGATTTTAAAATTTCGATTGAAAGAGATTTTTCCGATGGTCCTGCAGCATTGCGTCCAATGTGTCATGAACAAAATAGCTTGTTCAGGTTTCTGAGATCAGAAAATCAGCAGAAATCCGAACACACTACGCGAGTTAATTTATTTTAATTTCTTACCAAAATGTTTCACTGTCGCAAAATCTATAGTTGAAATTTTAAGTTTCAATAAAATATTACGAAACTTACAAAAAAATACTTTTTTTGATTCTTTAAAAATAAAAAAAATTAAATATGTATTTAAATATAAATTTATTTGCATACCCAATTCGATAGATAGAAATCTGATCAGCCGGTAGCAATAAAATAAACTATATAACTATGTATGTGCATATTAACAACAAAATAATAGATAGCAGTAACTTTCAATGGGTAAACTTTTTTTCGATTTGATGTGCAAAAATGAAACATAACAGAGATGAGAGGTTTTTAGAGTTTTATAAATGTACATAAGTCTAAAATAACTTGATTATCGATGTTTGATTTTTTTACTGAGTGATGTGAAACTAAATTTGGGTTGGACAACAATAGCAATAAAGGCTAGCGAATAGACAATAGAAAGCGAAATCCATACAGACAAATAAACATCAAAGGCTTAGAAGAAACACATTTTTAATCGTTTATTTAAATAATCAGTAAAAACATAAAATGTATATACAACTTAATTTAACGACGAAATAGCCTAGAAATATTAGTTTCATTACCAATCTGGCTGCCCTGCCATTGCTTTAAGATGAATCTTTTTATGCTTCTTAAGGGCAACAGGTTGGATGAACTTTTTGTGACAAATGTTGCATTCGTGCGGCTTCTCTCCAGTGTGGGTCATTTCGTGGTGCTTTCTAGTCTCAGCTTTGCCAAAAGACTTGTCACAATACGAACATGGATAGTCCTTGATGCCCTCATGAACGATGCGCTTATGTCTACTAAAATTACCAATACTGTTGAAGACACTACCACAGAACTGACATGGATACGTCTTTTCTTTGGTGTGATAGTTTATGTGCGTTTTCAGTTCGGTACGTGTTGATTTCCTGGCACCACAATGCGGACAAATATAGTTCCTGATTCCGGCGTGTCTGTTCATGTGCTCCTTGAGTTTGTTTTTAGTGATGTATCTCTTATGGCATTGTGGACATTCGTGTGGAAGTTGCTGACCGGTGTGCAAGTAGCGATGGTTTTTCAGGGTGGCCAAACTTGTTAGAACTTTGCCACACTCTTCACATATATAGGGTTGCTTGACTTTGGTGCCAGTGCCGTAGTGAATATCTTTGATGTGTTTGCGAAGAGTTTGTTTAGAGCACATGATTCTATCGCAACCCGCTTCCGTACATGGGAATTTTTCTGTAGGGATTCCTTCATGCTTGGTTCTAATGTGCAATTTAAGTCTACTTCGTCGGGCATATGTTTTGTCACATAAGTGACAGGGAAATGGTTTGAGACCTGCATGTACGCGCACATGAGCCGCAAAAGTTTCCTCTTTCTTAAAGATTTTCTTGCAGATCTTACAATTCAAAACAATTACCTTATCAGGAGAGTTCTCCGTTGTGTTGTCAATCGGTTTTATGTCCTCATTGGAGTCTTCATTTTCATTTAAATTACTGTTATCATTGATAGAATTATCATCATCACTAGCATGATATTTAATGATTGGCTGATCATCGTCGGATTCTTCTTCGTCTTGCGATGAGGAATCATCTGGGCTTTTCACGTTTGATAACTCCGCCGCAGCAAATTCTAAACATTCATTATTTGATATGGAACTTTCTTCGTGCTCCTTTTTGGTTTCCTTCTTAAAAATCATTAAATTGGTTGATAGATTGGTTGTATCAATAGCCAGTTCCAATGCACATGGTTTTTTCTCCGAATTTATATAGTCCTGAAATCTTTTTCTGGCGAATATACACATTTGTTGAAAGTTATAAAAATCATCAAGCTTGGAATGACATGGTTCGCATAGACTTGTCGGAAGGCCATCCCCTGCTTCCACAGGCAGAGACGTACATTCAGTCAATTTCTTTTGTAGTTCTGGTATTGCAAATATATCATGATGCATATCATTAAGATTTTCTAGACATGTCCTGCAGGAGGAGTGGATATTTAAGTTGTGCAGATGCTGGAATTGATCCATTTTATCATTGTTTCTATATACAATGATTTTATTAATTTTGATACCCCAATTCTTATAGACACAACGTAAGTTACTACGTTGGTGATATACAAAATAAAAGGAGATGTCAAAAAGTGTTGATGAAATAGTTATGGATGAATTCAGAGGACAGTGTTCATAAATGATTTATTAATGGTGTTTTCGATTGGTAAATTCAGATTTCAATCCAAAAATTGATTTATTTCGTGGTGAATCGAACGCCAATTCAAATTGATTAATTTTTGTCATTGTATTCGTGTAATTTTATGTATGTTTCATAACATCACCAAACTCGCCATCAATTGATGCACTTTCAGAAGAAAAGAATGAGCTTCATGAATTTACAATTAACAGCTTCCATTTTATATCAGAAACGCTTCCCTTTATATTTAGAACACAAATTTCATTAACCCAAATAAATTCAAACAATACAAACAATTTTGTAAAGTGATCTGCAAATTTGATTTTAAATCAAAAAATAAATCAATTTATTTGCCCATTGGAATGTAAAATCTGCGTTTTGACAGATCCAAATCAAAAATAAATTGATTTACTTTACCAATCGAAAACACCATAAGTTAAAGTGGGGTACACATTATCAAACCTGTTCTACAAACGTTTGAACACTTAAACATTAAAAAAAAAACACTCAACAGTATCAAAGACCGCTTTCACACAAGGAAACTGAGTTGCCAGAAACTGGCTAGTTTGTTGGTGAGAAGGGTGTGAGGGGAGATTTTTTGTCTTCCTTTATCGCCCTTCTCGCCAACAAACTAAAAATCGCCGGCAAATCAGTTTCCTTGTGTAAAAGGGGTCAAATAATTTTGCAAACAAAGAACGTGTTTGTCAAACAGAGAGTACACTATCAAACGTGAACAGATTTGTCAAACAGGTTTGATAATGTGTACCCCGCTTAAGATTACACTATAGTTTCTTATGTCGAATTCATTTCTCCCACACTTCAGTTATAAAGTATAGTACGCAGCTGAAGCGAAACGAAAATTTTCATACAAAAATTGACACAACGAAATCATAAACGAAAAACTTTGTTCTCGTTTTGTTCAGAAGTACGCAATTTGAAAGCGAAAATTAAAAATCGTAGTAGATTACTAGAGCAAAAAAAAAAAGCACAGAATTTATTGTCCGGAACATTATTGCTGGTGTAAAAGTGAAAGTTTTTGTTTTTCTGTTAGATATAAAATGGACGAAAATTATAATTAGTTTAAAATTCAATTTTTTAAAGAAAAAATAAGTAGATAATGAGCCACACTATTCTATTAAACTATTAACAGAACAAAAAAAAGATTTTGAAAAATATTTTTTGTATGAATAATTAAAAATATCTTTCAATATTTATTTGATTGTTTTATTTTTTGACATATACATCTGATAGAGCTCTCCATAAATATTTTTTGTAGCCCTTTCGTTTATGTTTTGGCTATTGATGTGGAGAGTACAGACATTTTTCGATTCGCTTCAGCTGCGTACTAGGCTTAAACAAGCAAAAAAAAAAAAAAAACAGCAGAAAAAAAAAATAGTTTGACACCTCTCCTCTAGTTCAAGGGAAAACAAATAGTTTCGTATACGTGTACAGAGAATGCATTTGTAGTTGTGTACTTGTATTTGTATTGCATTGTTTTCCCTGGAACTAGGTTTTCTTATGCATGGTTTTTTAGATATATGTTTAACTATAGGGGATAAGAGGGAGATTTGATCCCTTTTGAAGTTTTTGTATCATAACTTTTTTAGAATCCACTTTCCCATACAAATTTCGATTTTTCGTTCACCCGTGAATGTGCACGTGAAGCTGAGTGGAGAACAAAGTGGAGAGTTTTCGTTCACGGGCAATTCACGAGCAAAATGTACGGGAACCCTTGGTGAAGCTTTGACAGTTGGATAAAAGAAAAACATTGGGTACAGTTTCAGTTTTTCCGCATTCCTCATTTATTTTCAGTTAGTTCTTTGCGTATCGTGCTTTTAGAATTTAAATAACCTTGAAAATTAAAAAAAAATGCAGCAATGGATTCTTTCCTAATGAATTTACACAACAAAGATTTACTTTGTGCTAGGCATTTGAAAGTGTGTACCAGTGATAAATGTCAAACGTTCACTTTCTCCACAGGCGAATGTTCACTTCACGAGGAAGTATGTACTACGCTTATTGGAGACTTGATCCCTAGGTCGAATTCATCATATATTTGTGTTAAGCAGCGTCCACATTATGTTGCTTTGTGTATATCAATAGTGCTGATCAACAATGTTTAGTTGATGTGAACGTATAGATCAACAGAGCCGATCAACTTTTCTTGACCCGAACGTAACCCGACTTAAATGGATAGAAATCAACAAAGTTTACCAACACAGCTGGCATTCGTATTGCGCATGTGCTGTCTGCACCCAATTTTTGTATTTTATTTTGTATTTTGATTTGTGTAATTAGATACTGTTTTGTTTTCGTTTGCGATCTTATTTTTATTGTTATTTAAAATGAAATGGACGTGGAAAATTGAGTACGTAAATGAATGTTTCCATGGACACATGACAGTATACACTTGAACACGTACACACTAGAATGTTGATCGACAATATAAATTTACAGTTTTGATCGGCATGATGTGGCCGCTGCTTTAAATCATAATATATTTGTCTTAAATCACGTGAAATGTGCAAAGCTCATGGGTATACACATTTCGAATTGAATAAAACTTTAATAACCCTTGATGCAAGAGTTGAACAATAAAAAAAAATACTGGGGAGACTTGATCACTTCGCGGACCCATGATCAAGGGGATCAAGTCTCCCAGTTTGGGTTAATTGAAAAAAAAAAAAAAAATATCACAATTTATTTTTGGCACATAATCAAACTTTAATTGCATACAAATTTTCATAAAAGAATAGGGAACACACAAAAAATAACTTGTGGTACTTACAGCACAAAACAATAGATCAGATAAAATCGAAAAAGCCGCAAAATAAACAGTACGAACTAACAAAAAACTAGAAATCGTCACGTGCTCTCTCCCTTTAAGTTGAATTTTGACTAGTATAGACGCATTGATATGATTTAAAAAATGCTTGTCAATGCTGTGAAATAAGCTTTTTTAAATCTTTTGGATCTGGAGATTTAGGGGGGATCAAGTCTCCCAAGGGATCAAGTCTCCCTCTTCTCCCTAGTTTTGTGAAAAGCCCAATTGGGCTTTGATCGTCAAATTTGACGTTCCAAATGAGCTAATTTCGAAATTACCTCATTTCGGCTCCAATGAAAACGTAGTATAAGGGTATTCATGCAACGAGATAATTTTCCGCTTTGCACCCAAACGTATTGAACGTTACAAAGGACTTATGTCAGTATATTCAGGTTTATTTTTTCTGATTTCCGCATCTCGTGAGATAAAGTTATCGGTTCTGCCGATAAACCTGCAGCCGTATCTAACGGGTGATATTTTAGCTGGTTTGTTTTGGCAACACTGGTTTTGACAGCTGACGTGTGTTTAGTACCTTGTGTCACTGTCAAACAGCTTCAGTTTCGTTTGCAATTTAACCATGGATCGTCTTACAAATGAACAACGCTTGCAAATTATTGAATTTTACTATCAAAATTCGTGCTCGGTTCGAAATGTTCATCGCGCGCTGCTTCCATTTTATGGTCGGCATTCTCGACCTTCTGAGCAGTCTATTCGGAAGATTGTGACCAAATTTCGCACCAAATTTACTTTGTTGGACATTAAACCACCAACACGTTTACGTACTGTGCGTAGTGAAGAAAATATTGCGGCCGTATCAGCTAGTGTGACAGAAGACCGCGAAATGTCGATTCGGCGCCGTTCCCAGCAGTTAGGCCTTTGTTACAGCACTACGTGGAAAATTTTGCGGAAGGATTTGGGCGTAAAGCCTTTTAAGATACAGCTGGTGCAAGAACTAAAGCCAGCCGACCTACCACAACGCCGAATTTTTGGTGAATGGGCTCTTGGAAAGCTGGCCGAGGATCCGCTTTTTTATCGAAAAATTGTGTTCAGCGATGAGGCTCATTTTTGGTTGAATGGGTACGTAAATAAGCAAAATTGCCGCATTTGGAGTGAAGATCAGCCAGAAGCATTGCAACAGCTACCAATGCATCCCGAAAAAGCCACTGTTTGGTGCGGTTTATGGGCCGGTGGCATTATTGGGCCATATTTCTTCAAAGATGATGCGAATCGCAGCGTTACTGTCAATGGTGAACGCTACCGAGCGATGATAACAAACTTTTTTTTGCCCGAAATGGAAGTTCTTGACTTGCATGATATGTGGTTTCAACAAGACGGTGCCACATGCCACACAGCACGCGAAACAATGGCGCAATTGCGAGGTGAGTTTGGTGAACAGTTAATTTCACGTTTCTTGCCGGTCAATTGGCCGCCTAGATCGTGCGATTTGACACCATTAGACTTTTTTTTGTGGGGGTATGTCAAGGCTAATGTCTATAGGGACAAGCCCGCTTCGATTGACGCACTGGAAGCCAACATCCATGCATTCATTCGTGAGATACCGGCCGATATGTCTGAAAGAGTATGCCAAAATTGTACTCAGCGGATGGGCTACCTGAGACGCAGCCGCGGTCAACATTTGCATGAAATTATCTTTAAACATTAAATTGCAAGGTTCCAACTATCGATTCAAATAAATATTTCATTCATTTTTTTGAATTTTCTGTGTTTTTTTTTTTTTTAAAGTTCTAAACCTCTTAAAAAATCACCCATTATAAGATTATATTAAAATCCAATTTAGATGTCATTTGCTTAAATAATAAAGCTTTCTTTAAGTGACGTTACTTATATATAATCTATTCATACTTAACCAAACAATCGTAATGTAATACAGCGATTTCCTTGCAAATTCCCAATTTGATTAGAATAGAAACAAGTTTTTACTAGTCAGGGACTCAAGAGTTTCCCTCATCTAAATTTTTGGTACCGAAATCCAGCAAGGGCTCGCCAAGTATCTGACAAGTTAGCTATGTCTAAATTTCCCCTACTGAAAACTTATTAGAGCCTTGCCCAAACTAGACAGAAACTAAGAATTTTTCCAGCCGGGAAAGTTAAAGCCAATCTAACTTCATAAGAAATAGTTTGTGCAACAGATCGGAATCCACCTAATAATGCATAATTAGAATTTGATGACCAACCAGCAATTAATACTGTATAAATACCTAATTGTGCAACATATACAAAATAATGAATCAAGATTTAAAGAAAATATCTTAACAAAAATGGTTTACATATTCATATTAATAAAGTTAAAAATAATGATAAAATTGTAGAAAAATACCTTGATACGTTTTTGATTTGTAAATAATTTAATTAATATTAATAAAGGTTGATGAATTCCCATTAGTCCAACTTTATTTGGACCTTTATGAATTTGAATATAACCTAAACCTTAACGTTTTAATAAAGTTAAAAAAAATAACAAAACTTTCTGAAACACAAATAATTAATATTAAACTCATAATTAAAGATAAAATAATTTTGTATATAAAACAAGTACTGTTTTTAATAAAAATTACATTTATAAATTCAAAGCCAGAAATTCCTTCCTTTATTATCTTTTTAACTAAATTTGTTATAATAAACAGTTAAGTTTTCAAACTCAAAGTTTTGAATAAAAAAATGTTAAAACCACTTTTTTCAAAATTTTACATTATTAAGTACTATTTTCGTTTTAAAAATTTAATGCTCTTGTAGTCAAACACTGGAAACCAGTGGCCTTATTACGTAAAGCGATAACGATCAAACGATATCGTTTTGGCGATACCTGTCCCTTTCCTTGTACATTTATATGATAGGGACAGCTATTGCCAAAACAATATCGTTTGATCGTTATCGTTTTACGTAATAAGGCCCCAGATGGTTCTAAGACTTTTACTTTTCAAGATATTAAAAAAATGAATGAAATTGTAGTCGTAGTCTTCAAAAACGTTAAGTAAGGCAACAAAAATACACTGAACAAACAAATTTACATATTTATGTGGTTGAGATACAATTTTCTTATCAGTTTTTAGGACGATCAAAAAGTCTACTATGAAGCATTCCAGGCTTATCCATTCTTTGGACTTGAGAATCACAATTTTGAAAATCCCCAGTCCGCCAGTAACAAATTGGAGATGTTCCCTTATCCTGCGATTATTTATGGACGGTATTTTAACTCACCAAGCTTAACGACCTATACCCCACCACAGGATCGTAAACATTATTATGAAAAAATGTTTCCTATAATAAATATGGTCTTAGATTTCTACTATCGCAGACAAAATATATGTTCATCATCGTAATCATTATCAAAACAAAAAGGTAGGTACAATTGCATGAATGTATCTATACTGGACAAATCTATCAAAATCTTATCATTTTCAAAAATTTAAAACAAACGCATGGAACAAGTTAAGAAAAATCTAAGATAAGTTCAGAACATTTTTGTTTACCTGATTTAGACGTATTTCGATTTTTTGTATTTCTTTCGTCTGTCAAATAACTGAAAAAAGTGAAGTTGGCTTCGCTCAGCGTTTCGCTCGGTTTGCTCGGTCATTTTATTCTGAGCTAATCGATTGAGCTCTGAGCTAGCTCAGATGGAAAAAAGAAACGCACTTTTTGAGCACTGATATGTCTGAGCTAAAAAAAAACATAGAATTTTTGTTTGACAGTTTCGTGATCTGCTCAGAGTTAAAAAAGAAAAACGCCATATTTTTCAATTTCGACCGTCCTTCCAGTTTTCTTCTTTTAATATCAAATATTTCCAGCCCACTTCCATTTTTACTTCCATTCTCTCAATTTTTCCAAAATAAATTCCATTTTTACTTCCACTTCTCAATTTTTCCCAAAAAAATGACAGTTGTTCTTGGCCGTCGAAGAATTTTTTGATGTGAAACTTTTTAATAGTATTTTGTGCCAAAAGAATAATTTTTTGTATATTTATTCGATTTTGTTGCTATTAGTCATAAAATCAAACATTTAAATGAACCAAATAAGTGTGATTTAAAATGATAATGTTAAGAAGGAAGATAAGAATTTCTTCTATTGGCAAATTAATTTTTTTTGCATTTTTGTTTTCAATTCGCCACCAAACCGTCACCTAGAAACCAATCGCTTTCATACAAAAAATGGAAAGCGAAAGCTCTTTTGGGAATAAGAAAATGCAAATCCACCATTAAAAGCAATCCGCCGCGCTTTCTAGAATAGGCCCTCTGACCGTGTTCGGTAACTATCGAACAGCGATTAGTTGGCGATAAAAGTTGTAATAAGAACCTAGTTTATACAGGAGAAAATAATTCGGACGTCTACATTTACTCAACGATTAGAAACTCTGTTCTTCGTAAATTATTAAGGCTCTCCCAAACCAATGATGCTGTTTTCTTCGTCGTCAACGAATGATTTGTTTTGATTTGGGAGATCGTTAAAAGTCAGACGCTGGCGGAAGAAAATGTTACAAACCAAGGAATAATCAAAATCAGAATTGAGCCATAAAGCACTTTTTCCCTTTTTTGCGTTCCTTCCTCAACAAATTTCAGTTTCATTTCTGAGATTATGCGCGCACCATATGATTTCTTGCATTCGCTCATTTTCGTCCGAAAAATGTCGTGAGCTTGTGATTATTATAATTCTTCCTTAAAACGTTAACGTGTCGTGCATCTTATATTTTTGTATCGTTCCGAGACATTCGGCTCCGATTTCGCGTTGGTTCGGGAAAGGTTCTCCATTTAAAAATAACTTCGAAATCTGAACACGTCTAATTTTTGACGTTTAATATTTGATGTTTAACGAAAGCTTATTCAATTACACAGCATTTAACCAAATGAATAAAAAGGTCGTTATGCAAACTTTTGTGTTAACTTATCATTTTACACTATTTTTAAAATTATTGCGTTGCATGAATAACCTTATTAATTTAAGGCTGATAACAGAAAGGACGAAGTTTTTGTTGTCTATAGGAAACAAGAATACCTACATTATTCTTATAAGCCAAACATATTTTGTGTTCTTCGTATACATATAGCTTATACAAAAATCGTTTGAATTTTAACCAAAACATTTTTTTATCAGATCGTGAGAGATGCCTTTTTACATTCTTCAGAAGTGAGGGTTTAGTGGCCCTCTATCCATGTATTTTTATCTATATACATAACAAACTACTATCTTTAATCTATACCATCTCATGTTATTAATTAATATATCGGCTATACTAGTTTTGAATCATGTTTAATAAATACTATCCAAACGAAAACATTTGGCCAATTTACATCGACCATCGACAACCTTGTATTAAAAAAACAAACAACATAAAGCAAACGGAACCACTTTCACAAGGTAAAGGTTGATTCTCTATAAATATCCATTAAGTGAGCATTATATAGCTCTATTTTTATTTTCAAACAACAATATACTCTCTTAAGAGTCAAATGCGCATGCGACAATAGCTGTATGCCTTAGCTACTTCTAATTCTGATTGACGACTGTGTTTTCCCAGTCCCTTTATGTTGTTTCGCATTAGTGTCGGATTTGATTATAGCTCTAGCTCTCGCACCCCACACTAGTTTATTTCTCATCTAGATAAGTCGACCTACTCCCTATTAAATGAGACAAAGACCAAAACTATTAGTCACTGGCACTGCAGCATGTTAGATATTTTGAAGGCACCTTTCAAAGCTCATTTAGATTGAGAACGTTGTCGCGAAGAGTGATTGTGTTCAAGTACTTCATTCCTCTTGTTTATTATACACACACAAAACGCAATGAATAACATAGAGAAAAAATACATAGACTGTACAAAAAATTTTAGTGAATTAGGTTCGAGTATAGATTTAATTTTGAAAATAGTAAATTTGAATTTTGAGTATGCAATTTAAAATCATTCCAGATCCAGCTGATTGTGAATTAATTTTGACCGCTATTTCTGCAAGAAAATTTGCTTACGTGCCGTATAGTAATTTCGCTGTAGGTGCTGCTTTGCGCACAAAATGTGGAAAAGTCTTTAGTGGTTGCAATGTGGAAAATGCCGCCTTTACGCCGGGCGCTTGCGCTGAGAGAACAGCCATTTCCAAAGCAGTTAGCGAAGGTTACAAAGAGTTTGAATCATGTGCAGTGGTTGCATATCAAAAAGACTCTCTGACACCGCCGTGTGGTGTTTGTCGGCAGTTTTTAATTGAATTTGCCGCCGAAGACTTTCCGGTTTATGTTGCGAGAGCAGAAGATCCCCCAAAGGAGGTATTGTGCACTTCTGTTTACAATCTACTCCCGAATGGATTTAGACATTTCAAATGATAACATAAATATTGTCTTGTCCATTTTAATTGTCTAAAATTTTTCTTTTGTTCAATATTCTAATTACTACCTACTTATAGCAGTTATTGTATTATTATTTAATAAAAGTAAAATAAAAAAAGAATAGTTGTTTTATACATAAGGCAAAATAAAATCTAGTTTTGTTCGAATTGCAAGATAAATATAACATAAATCAGAAAGAGATATTTAATACTTACAAAGTATAAATACAACTCGCTCATTAATTAGTGTGCGCTTCATTTTAGACTATTCGAGCGTTGGGACTGGGATGCAAACAAGTTGAAATAGGGGAACCCCAAAATGCGAAAAACGAGGAATTAATTATACTCTTTTCATAAACTGAATAATGTTTATGTGATGGGTCAGTTGCATTAAGGTTGTGTGTCATTAGCGTTAAGTTAAATCCCTGCTTGAATGTTAGCATTAGTGAGATTGTTATGTATAGATTCATAAATATCTACATTCGGGGTGTCTGATAATTAATGGTAAAAACTGGTGAAAAGCTATGTTATAACCTACTAGAATTTCTGTTTTTTTTTTTGGGTTTTTAACATTTAACAACCCAAACTTCGAACAAGTTTTTCTGTTCATTCTGTCCATAATTGATTTTTGTTTTTTTACAATTTTTGAATTTTAACATTTTCTAATATCTAGTCTAGTAGTAGCCCGTAGCGTAATGGTTAGTGCGTTCGACTGTCACGCTGGAGGTCTGGGATCGTTTCCCAGCCTCGTCCACCTAAAAACTAAAAAGTTTTTTTTCAGGGCTACTGCCTCTTGCGATGAATTGACAAATCCTCCAAGAGTATCACTTGTCACGAATAAGTGCTTCTCGTCTAGCCGTTCGGATTCGGCATACAATTGTAGGTCCCTTCCATTCCTGTCGAAAGGCGCACACAGGAATGGTTGCGAGTTGTTAGTCACTAGGCCCTGGTTCTTCATGAGCCGTTGTGCCACCCGATGTATGTAATATCTAGTAACCTACCTTATTTAATTTAGTAAAATATTTTTGATTGGAATCAGCATTTGAGACAACTACCTTTTAGTTGACACTAAAATCATTTTCCTACGTCTTTTATATGAAAAGTTATGAACAGTTATTTCGAAAAAAACTGAAATATGGTGTTTGCAATCGCCAACTTCAAGCTCAAATATCTCGGTTGTCCCATGTACGATTATGAAAATATTGCACTTATGTAAGAAGCTCAACATCACCTTTCATTTGATACCAATTTCATACAAATTTGCCCAACATCCTTTGTGTGACCTTTTATCGATACATATATAGATACAACTTTAACTTAATTTAAACTAGAGCCCACAAAATGACACATCTACCTATGTAGATGAATGTTAATAAGCCTTCAACCCTCAAGTTCAAATGGGTTCCATGGTTCCAAAAAAAACTTCTTTTTTGAAAAAGTCCAGTGAAATTAAACTTTCACTTAAAAAACAAAAATCTGACAGCTGAACTTTGGATTCATGGAGTGCTTTATTATGATGTCTTAAGCATTTCTTAATTAGGGTCAAAGGAACGAAATCTAATTTGCTTGCAAATTTCTTAAAAACTTAGTTTTTCAAAGAAATGTTACACAAAAATTGTAGCTTATAACATTCTAGACACACAAAATTAAAACACTTTTTTTTTTGTTAGAGCAATAGATTTTATGAAAAATATGCACAAACGTAATGGTGTGAAAAATATTACATCAACATACTTCGTACATTGTCTACGTTTTTTTTGTTAATCTATTGCTGAAAATTATTTGGACTTAGCTAAGTTCATATGGACTTCAGTTGTTGTTTTTACGTGGAAATTGTTTAGTTCAGATGTCGTTTTTTTCGTGAAATTTTATCTAGACATCGAAAAATAGAGATTATAGGATGTTTTACATTATATGTGATAAAAGGCTAAAGTGTTGAAGTTGGGTTCAAACAAGAAAAAAATCGGAGGTGGATATTTCCTACCGTTTATGCGGGAAGGAAAAAAAAAACAATGGTCTTCGTTGATAGCTTTAGAAACGTTTCTTGTTAAACTCAAAATTTTGAAAAAAGTCATTAAGAACTATTTTTGTTTTTAATATTAAATGCTATAAATTTTCATTCGATCACTAGAAACCAGATGGTTTAAGGACCTTTAACTTTTAAAAATATTTATAAATAAAGAAACCAACTTCTTCACAAACAAAGGAACAAACTTATCTGAAATGACCATTAAGCCGGATTCTTCTTCTTTTTATTGTTAAGCTGTTTTCGCTTAATAAGGTACCTACATATATCTTAAAAAGTAAACAGTTTTGATCCATCCGGTTTTTAGTGTTAAACTAGAAATCAATAAAAGCAATTAATACGCACTGTATTCATAGTCGTTTTTAAACAATGTGTTATCTAAACCTATGAAGATCTAATTGCATTTTCGGACGTTGATTTAATTTTTTGCTGTTTATCATTTCAATATTATATTTGAAACTATAACAGCCATATTTTTGACTAAGGTTAGTTTAGGTTAGGTAGAAGTGGCTGCCAGCAAAGAACTGACACACTTAGACCATAAGTTGGTCCATTGTGATACAACGTTAATCTAGATATTTTCTTCCCACTCGTTAAAACCAGTTGGAGCTTCTTATGAAGCGCGCGAGACTACTTATGTCTTTTTGTCAGATCACTAAGATCATTAAAGAAGAAATTTCCCTTGACATGTTTTATTTCAAAACTAGTTTTGCGGCAAAACTAGTTCTATAGAGGTTTCACATTGAAATTTTTGTTCAAATCGGTATTATTTATGAAAGTTTTTTGAGTTTAAAATACCAAAACTTTCCCGAGTAATACCGATTTTTCCAAAACTTGAGACTCGAAAGATCTATTGAACTTATTCCCGGCAACGAAATAATCTTGAAACGTCAAATTTTCACCAGCAATAATGTAACGATAATTTAATTGTGTGCGGAAAAAAGTAGAATTAGCCTACGATTTGGAACTGCGAAATGCTGAACAATTTTTGTATGAAAATGTTCGTTTTCCTTCTACTGCGTGCTATGCTTAATGCTTTTAGTTGCTGCGAGTTGCTGACAACACAGAACAACTAAAGTACCTCTCTTGTACCTTTCGCACGAAGTAACAAAATCGCCCGAGATTGTTTTGTTTTCCTGTTCAGTCTATTAGTTGAAGGTAATTTACGGACAGCGTGTGAAGTGCTTAACCACATAGACCTCCTTTTTGCAAAAATTACAAAAATGAGAAATAAAAATCTATGCTGAAGACACCTACTTGCAAAAAACGAATTGAAAATTGTGTATAGAGGCTAAATTTATCAGTCAGAACAATTTTCGTATATTTTTGCAAACTGTTTTCCATAGCATACATGTTTATGTATCACTTTTGTACCTTTTGCAAAAAGTAGGTCTAAGTTCTTAAACCTTAAAGGCTTATCTACATAAACCTAATTGGAAAAAAGTACAAAAGTGGGAAATAAATATCTATGATGAGGACAACTACTTGCAAAAAAAAAAAAAAACGATTGAAAATTGTGAGTGGTCAGTCAGAACAATTTTCGTATGTTTTACTGCAAGCAGGTTTGTCACTTATACTACGTTTCCACCAGACACTAAACCGAGATTTAGCAAGATTATCACAAATCTCCTTGAAATCTACAAGATTTACCATACAAATTTTAATCTCCTCAAATGAAGATTTCAAATAAAACTCATTCAAATCTACTTGGAAACATTAGTTTGTCAAATCAAACAAACTTTTTTTTCGAAGAATAATTGTGGAACCGACCCATTTTCGTTTATTGACAGATGGAAATGTAAACAAAAACTATCTATCTCACTTCCACTTCATATCAAAAAAATGAAACATCATTTGAATGTTTTGCCGTAATCCTCTTTTTGTGCAGTGGAAACACAAAACAAATCTCATTACCTAAATCTCAGTTTTGATCCATCCGGTTTTTAGTGTTAAACTAGAAATCAATAAAAGCAATTAATACGCACTGTATTCATAGTCGTTTTTAAACAATGTGTTATCTAAACCTATGAAGATCTAATTGCATTTTCGGACGTTGATTTAATTTTTTGCTGTTTATCATTTCAATATTATATTTGAAACTATAACAGCCATATTTTTGACTAAGGTTAGTTTAGGTTAGGTAGAAGTGGCTGCCAGCAAAGAACTGACACACTTAGACCATAAGTTGGTCCATTGTGATACAACGTTAATCTAGATATTTTCTTCCCACTCGTTAAAACCAGTTGGAGCTTCTTATGAAGCGCGCGAGACTACTTATGTCTTTTTGTCAGATCACTAAGATCATTAAAGAAGAAATTTCCCTTGACATGTTTTATTTCAAAACTAGTTTTGCGGCAAAACTAGTTCTATAGAGGTTTCACATTGAAATTTTTGTTCAAATCGGTATTATTTATGAAAGTTTTTTGAGTTTAAAATACCAAAACTTTCCCGAGTAATACCGATTTTTCCAAAACTTGAGACTCGAAAGATCTATTGAACTTATTCCCGGCAACGAAATAATCTTGAAACGTCAAATTTTCACCAGCAATAATGTAACGATAATTTAATTGTGTGCGGAAAAAAGTAGAATTAGCCTACGATTTGGAACTGCGAAATGCTGAACAATTTTTGTATGAAAATGTTCGTTTTCCTTCTACTGCGTGCTATGCTTAATGCTTTTAGTTGCTGCGAGTTGCTGACAACACAGAACAACTAAAGTACCTCTCTTGTACCTTTCGCACGAAGTAACAAAATCGCCCGAGATTGTTTTGTTTTCCTGTTCAGTCTATTAGTTGAAGGTAATTTACGGACAGCGTGTGAAGTGCTTAACCACATAGACCTCCTTTTTGCAAAAATTACAAAAATGAGAAATAAAAATCTATGCTGAAGACACCTACTTGCAAAAAACGAATTGAAAATTGTGTATAGAGGCTAAATTTATCAGTCAGAACAATTTTCGTATATTTTTGCAAACTGTTTTCCATAGCATACATGTTTATGTATCACTTTTGTACCTTTTGCAAAAAGTAGGTCTAAGTTCTTAAACCTTAAAGGCTTATCTACATAAACCTAATTGGAAAAAAGTACAAAAGTGGGAAATAAATATCTATGATGAGGACAACTACTTGCAAAAAAAAAAAAAAACGATTGAAAATTGTGAGTGGTCAGTCAGAACAATTTTCGTATGTTTTACTGCAAGCAGGTTTGTCACTTATACTACGTTTCCACCAGACACTAAACCGAGATTTAGCAAGATTATCACAAATCTCCTTGAAATCTACAAGATTTACCATACAAATTTTAATCTCCTCAAATGAAGATTTCAAATAAAACTCATTCAAATCTACTTGGAAACATTAGTTTGTCAAATCAAACAAACTTTTTTTTCGAAGAATAATTGTGGAACCGACCCATTTTCGTTTATTGACAGATGGAAATGTAAACAAAAACTATCTATCTCACTTCCACTTCATATCAAAAAAATGAAACATCATTTGAATGTTTTGCCGTAATCCTCTTTTTGTGCAGTGGAAACACAAAACAAATCTCATTACCTAAATCTCGGTTTAGTGTTTGGTGGAAACGTAGTATTATACTTTTTGAAAAAAAAAAGTAGTTAAGCCTTAAGTGGCATATACATTGCTCAAATGTTTGTTAAAAGCCTTTCCACACTAGCCCACTGTGTATTAATACATGTCAAATTGAAAGTGGGAAAGAATTCCATGCGACTGCCAAATTTGTGGGAAAGAAATGACTTTTCATATTTTGCTTCCACACTTGCTTGTATTAATACATTACCTTAACCTAAAAAAAAGTGTGATAAAATGTGGGATAGAATAAGAACCATTCCTAAAATGTTGTATGTATTAACACATGTCAAATCGTGTGGAATAGAATGTTGGGTTGTGTAGGCTTAACCAAAAAAAAAGTTTGATAAAATGTGGGATAGAATAAGAACCATTTCTAAAATGTTGTATGTATTAACACATGTCAAATGGTATGGAATAGAATGTCGGGCTGTGTAGGCTGGGCTGTCATATTTTGATTCCACACGATTCTACATAATTTGTTTCCTACTTTTTTCACATGTATTAATACACAGTGGGCTAGTGTGGGAGTCCTTTAATCATGTATTAGTAAAAATAAAACACGCATACATTGTTTGTATGCTTGAAGCAACATCAAAATGTTTTAATTTTTCTTCAATCAGATAGACAGCATTGACAATGTATGTATATTCGTGATTGATTGCTTGATCATGCATACTAATATTTTCTATTTTATAAAAACAAAATTAAATGCAATAAAACGATATAATTCGCAAAAATTATATCTTACGATGAAACAACAAAAAGGTCAGACCAGAACCGTATATTAACCTCAAAAGTTAAAGTAAAAAAAATGATTGAAGCCTCATGCGTTATGTGTGTATATGCCACATCAAAACGAATTTACTGTACACTTTCCCAGGCATGACAAGCATTTGAACAGTGTATATGCCTATTTTAGGGTTAAACTACATATGAAGTCCTACTATTTGCAAAAAGTACAAAAGCGAGAAATAAATATCTATGCTGAAGACACTTGCAACAAATGAACTGAAAGTTGTGTATGGTGGCTTAGTTTATCAGTCATGGCACAAATGTTTATTTCTCACTTTTGCAAAAGTAGATCTATGTAGTTAATCCTTTAAACCTTAACCATGCCGTTACAGGCCGACTCCACAGGCCATACAGATGCCCAACATCACAACCATATTCCAATAAACAAACAGTGCATTTTTACTTACTGGCCAAATTATGTCATGTCGTTCTTTTTACCACTACTTTTTATCTTTTCCAACAAAATGCACTTACACATTCAACAAAAATCAGAACAAAAAACTCACACGCACATGAATCGTCATCTTATGGCCAAGCTTTGAACAGCCCTACATGTCTTGTTGAAACCGTTATTTTTTTTTGACATGTCGCTCCATGGACATGGATTTTTTTAGACATGTTCATAGTCCTGCAATCGTTCATGGCCCTTTGAGGCGGCCTGTTAGGCACAGTAGACATACCTAAGGTATTATCAGGCGCAGCTTGTCAAATTTCAAGATGGCTGCTCTTTGTGTAAGTACACAGTAAACAAAACCAAATTTTTGGTGATTGTTTAAAATTCAATTTTTTTACTATTTTGATTTTGACAACATATGCAGAACTGAACAAAGGAACACGCAAGTGATATTACCTGTAGTATATGTATATTGGCCGTTAGGTACCTTAATAGAAATTTTCACAAGTTTCGCAAATTGGTTTGCTATCGGTTTTGACAGCGAATTGTGAACATTATCAATACATTTTACGTTAAATAAAATTTAATCAAAATATCACTTTAATTTGATTTCACTTAATTAGTTGCCGTTATTAAATAAAAACTTAACAAATGAATTAAAATATATAAATAAAAACGTCAACAAACATCGAATGCATTTCGAACCCCGATTTGTGTCATCATCAGCACTGCACTATGGAAGCTGTTAGCTGTTGGTTGTTGGCGGCAGTGGGTAGACAGCATAATCGATGAGAGCAAAAACAAAACGATGGACACAACGGTTAAATTTACCAAACACAACATATAAACAAGTGCATTGATTATATTTTTGCAAATAAGCAAGATTCAATGTTTTTATTATCTTAATTCAAGAGGTTATTGCCCCTTTGAATATAAAAACTTTCGTACGCGTCTAATTGCATTTCATTTCGCACTTGCTTCACTATTCGTACATTGTCTAAACTAACACTTTGATTTTGTTCTAATACGTGTGCTGCAACGGCTGAACGAGATGGTTGGTTCAAACGTATGCAAGCTAGATGGTCATTAAATCTCTTTTATGCTTCTTTTGGTTTGTCCAAAATATTCTTTATCACAATCATTACACTTAAATACCTGAGTAGATTAAATAGTTTATTATTGATTTTATAAACAATATCGTATCCATGTTCTTTAAATTTTTTCTTTAACTTGTTCGTTATTTCGGGAGCAAAACACATTGCAACACGTTGGTTTTTAACTTTTTCTTGTTGTGAGTACAAAGTGGTAAGATTTGAGTTTCTAGCTTTACGAGAATGATAAGCTATTAGCTCGTCTATCATTATTTCATTGTAACCGTTTACATGAGCCACATTTTTTATAAATTCATATTCATTTTTGAAGTTCACTTATGAAAGAGGTAAATTGCAAAGCCTATACACCAAAGAATGATAAGCTGCTTTTTTATGTTGAACGGGGGCGTGTGAGTCGATTGTAATAGTTCTCATTGTACTTGTCGGCTTATGAAAAATTCCAATCTCGATTTTTTCTCCATAACGTTGTACTTCTAGATCAAGGAAAGGTAGTTTGCCATTTTGTTCTTCTTCGCAAGTAAACTTAATCGAAGAATTCTGTGAATTCAAGATTTGAAGTGTTTTTGATACGTCGACTCTTTTTACAATGGCAAAAACATCATCGACATCTCTCCACCATACACGAGGTAAAACATTTTGTTCAAATTCACCTCAAAAGATGACATGAATAATTCGTCAATTATTGGACTTAATGGATTGCCCATATTAGTGCCCTTTGTCACTTTAAAAGTCTCACCATCAAATTGGAAAAACCTCTGGTTCATACAAATTTGAGCTACTTCCTGATAAATTAGTTTCTTGTTTCCAGGAACATCAATTCCGTCTAAATGTTTTTTTAACTCTTTTAACGCCAAGTCAACTGGAATACTCGGAAACGAAGAGCAAACATCAAAAGAAATCATAATTTCCTCTAAACTTATTTTCACATCTTTAATTTTTTGTACAAACTCAAACGAATTTTTGACCGAAAAACTTTTTAACGGACTTAATATTTTCATTTCTTTTACTAACCAGCCAATTTATAACAAGGGCTATTTATATTGTCAATAATCGGAATAATCGGTCTCATTTGCTTGCCACTTTTATGAATTTTCGGTAAGGCATATAAATAAGCCAATTTTGGGTTTGAAACGATTGACGATCTACTTAATCGCGGATTAAAATTTTCACCAACACGTTTTCTTAAACTACCACTTTCACGGCTCATTTTTGGTAACGGATTTTTCGTTATAACTTCGTACTCACACTTTGTGATTAACTCATTAACCCTTTTCTTATATATATTATTTAAAACCACTATTTTGTTACCTTTATCGGCTTTCACACAAACAACATCTTTTTCTTTAAATTTTTTAATAAATAATTTGCTACCGCCGGGAAAGGAAAAAATTTTCTTTACTATCGTTGACCGATGTCGGAGAAAGTGTAGTTGTACATACTTGTATTTTTGGATTCATTGAAGACACCGGGGTCACCTATTTACGAACGCTGCTATTTTCCTTTTTTCTCCTAAAAATATGCTAGAAATTTTATCTCACCAACACAAATTCATTGAACGCTTTCAAAGAACTGTCAAATTGTATGTGTCATCGCTTAACAGCTGATACATATATTTTATTTATTTCAATAGTGAAAAGTGAATTGCAATTCAATATATTGCACACAAAATCATAATTAGTTTTGTAAAGAAAATTAAAAAAAAACAACGTTATAAACAAAGAGTTGTTTTTCCATAATTAAGTTTCAATTCAGCATATTATGGACAATTGTTGTGGCGGAGAACAAAGAGATCAATCAGTTAAAGAAATGTTGAAGTCACTTATCGACTCGAAAGTTATAAATGTTCAATTGCTAACTATTGCTATTGGTGTATTATTTATTGTTGTTATGTTTAAAAATAAATATAAAATCATTGCTGGAAGATGAAAAATCTAAATAATATATTTATTATTTTTCTTTTATTTCTCGTCTATCGATTTATTTTTGAAGTCTGCATTGGCGGAACTGGTCTTTCCGAATTCTTTCCATTTTGTTCTGAGAACATGTAAGATTGAACCCCATTTGGTGTCGCTTGGAAATGATTGGATTGGTGAGGTTATTTTACTTGGAAAAAGCTATTCAAGGTTAACCGCTTTAAAGCAATTGAATTGTCTTGTCTGGTGGGTGAACTTTGAAGAATTTGTTATTGCGAGTTTGTGTTTCGTATATGACAAAATGTTATTAATGATGTGGGAAAAAGTCAGTGGATTAGCGCGGGAGTATTAAATTTCAGAAGCATCGGTGGTTCAGTGGTAGAATGCTCGCCTGCCACGCGGGCGGCCCGGGTTCGATTCCCGGCCGATGCAATTGCTTTTTTATTTTGAAACGTTAAGACAAAATCAAACCCTCGAGAATTTGTAATTCTGTGTGCATTTTAAAGAGGGATACACTACCAGTCCGATGTATTGAAAATTGGTTTATTCAATAGTTTGTAGCTTTGTTCAATAAGAAATTAAGCCACTTAGAATTGGGACAGTATGTTCCAAATTCTAACCCAGGATAGACTAGTCAAAATAATTATTTCCTAAAACATAAATGTTGATCCATTGTTATTGTCGCAGAATTTTACTACCTACACTCCACAACTTATCTAAAGCAGAGTTTTTTTTTGTAAAGTCGTTTTAAAAGTACAAAATATATAGCTATAGTGGGCGATAACATATTGTAAAATTTTTAAATACTATAATAGATATTTAATACATATTCAGACTGGCTTAAAAACTATTAAGTACATTTTTATACAAAGTTATCAATACCTTTTAATTAAATCTTAAAGCTTACCTTAATGAGTTCATTCGAAATCGTTAGAATATACATTGGTATGTACGTAGGTATCTTTTTGGTTATTTTTAGACTCTTTTAAACAGTTTTTTGTTTTAAGTCGTTTTTCATTGCAAAGTAAAAGATCGCTGAGGATACATTGTTAACACATGCGAAAGGAAATCGATCAGAGAAGTTGCAGTAGATACTTCCTACTAATTGACAGTGGCCCTGCAATTTTGAACAAACTAAAGGAAATGTTTAAAACACTTAATTAACTTTCAAATATGCACGTTATCTTTAAACAAAATTTGCACCTCACTCTTGCGGAAACATAGTTTGCAACAGAGTTGGGAAAGAATGCAATCATTTTAGTATTGCAATCAATTGAATAAAAAGACTTATTTTAAAGTTTTTTAACTTCACCCTAGTATTTTAACTTCACAATGTAATTCGCAGTCAATTTTGAAGTCTTTTATATTGCAATCATTCTTCTTTTATATTGCAATCAGACTTCAAAGTAGTCAAAAGACTGCGGTACTTTGATTGCAATCAAAAGACTTTAAGAATGCAATAAATGCAAAAGACTTATAAAAACTTCAAAGAATTCAATAAGTCTGCTTAAAATGATTGCAATATAAAAGACTTCAAAATTGACTGAGAATTAATCTTTGGAGTAAAAATACTTAGAAAAAGTATTTAACTGCATTCGCAGAGAATAGCCAATTGACTGGGACTTCAAAGAGTGAAATACAAAAGTATTGCATTCTTTCCCAACTCTGGTATGCAACCGTTGAGGGTAAAAATGGTTAAAGATCGAATTTTTCCCTATAGGCGATACTAGTACGTTAAATTAGCCACATGATCTGATCCGTCTTCGGGCTTGTCATAATTCATTTCTCCGTGCGAGTCGAAAAATTAAGAATGTTGGTTGAAATATAAAGAGATCACATTCTAATTTAAGTCGAAATTTTTAAAAGCATCGGTGGTTCAGTGGTAGAATGCTCGCCTGCCACGCGGGCGGCCCGGGTTCGATTCCCGGCCGATGCATTTACTATTTTATTGTTTTGTGTTATCTTATTATTTACTTAGAGACAGTTTCACAGTAAACTCTTGCCGGAATAAGTTTTACCGACTCAAGTTTTCCATATAGCTACTTCAGTCTTGTTTTATAAGTCTGATTAATTGACACTTGAGTGCCCAAGATTAAAGACTAAATAACGGAGATGGCAAAAATTAGAAAGGTGGAAAATTCTGGAGTTGAGTTCACTTGTACTTTTAATTGAATGGAAGGCTTAAGTTAGTGACAATTATTCAGGTACATATATCAGTCAATCCTCTGCGAAATACGGCATTTAGTATCCTATATTACGCACTTAATAGGCATTTCTGTAAAATGTTAGAAGAATAAACCGGAAAAACTTACCGTTCAAAAATATATATTCGAAATGGTAACGTCTAGGTACAAGGATTTATTTTTATTTGTTCAGTTCACACTTTTATGGAAATCGAATTTCAAGTATAGGCAAGTATATCAGGAGACAATAACTTCAAAGTAAGGTAAGTTTCGAGTCTCTGATTGGACATGAACATATTATCAAGAAATATAAAGTAGGTAACAAATAAAAGAACTCTATAGCTTTCCCGTTAGGGGCCCATCTAAGCACAAATTGACACGGTTATTTTTTACTTATTTTTTTTTTTTTTCTTGTAAAATTTTATATGAAGGTTGTTCCTTATAAAATTAAAGTATGATGCTGAAACACAAATCTAATGGTTTTGAAAAAGTACTTCTTAAAAATCAAATAAATGTATTAGAAAAATGGATTTGAGACTTGCGTGAGGTGTTAATCAGGTAATACATATGTACCTACTTACTGCAATTTCTGGCAAATTTTCACAATGACTGCATTATTAATGGAGTCCCTTGATATCTACACTGAGTATAAGCCCATTTTGATTTCTGAATAAATTTAATCAGAATCTTTGTTTTAACTTAGTAAAAAAGTTTCATTTAACAACCATGATAAAGATAACAATTTAAAGAGTTCATACAAAATATGTATTTCTTTTTGTTAACTCAAAGTTTAGTTTTCAGCGAATTTCCCAAACTTGGTTTTATTTTTCTTATGGTTTCTGATTCTGACGGCAAATTATGAAAAGGTGCAAGAAACTTCACTTTGCCGAACAGTCCTAATATATATCTAAAGTTGATGCCTGATTTTTTGTTTTTGAGGCGAAGTGGAAGGTTTTCAAGATTCAACTGAAACATTTATTTTGCATATAAGCTATGTCACCTGATTTTGATTTTAGGGTAATTAATGGTGTCTATAATGAGACCAATGCCAATACATTTCTAACAACATACTAGATTATGTATTTACCAATGTACATACCTTTCAGAATATGGTTCATTTTTATCTTGGAATCTTCTAGACTTGAATCACTAGATACTTGGCCCAGTCAATGTTTATAATGTGTTTGCTATTTAAATGTTATTATTACTATTTATTTTATTAATCTAAACATAAATATAATAATCTGAATTAATTTAGTGTCCTTTTTGTATGTATTAATTGACTAACAATAAGATTAAATTCAACTTAGATAAAAGTTATTACAAATTGCAACAAATTAAAACCTTTGCTTGGCTACATATATTTATATAATTGTATACTTATAATTATTTAAAGTTTTGTTATCGAAAATATATATGTACCTTTGTCTGCCACAATTTATATTGTACTTTGTAATTAAACTGACATGATTATGCAAATTAAATACAAAATATATTAAGCACGAGTCGGTATACCTACATACATATGTAAGTACTTATATGCATTATTAACTTAATTAACCTTATCAGTCTGGTTCGTCTTATCAGGCATCATTTGATTCACTTTAAAGACCCAATTCAAAAAATTTCCTATGTAAGTTTAAGAACTATACACATTTGTGTGTAGTTTTTTTTTAAATTAAAAAAAAAATTTACTCAAAGAAAGTTTGATTTCGCATGCTCATTACAAGATGTATGTAGGTATCAAGACCTTAAAAAAAATACATTTTTTTTTTAAATAATTGGCTCTAGGTTAACTTGAAGAATGATATTTATGAATGTATGTATATATGTACCTACCTACCTACTTAAAATGTTCGTATTGCAAATTGAAACGTGACTAAACTACAGGTTGTTCCAATTTGTTTTTGGCGATTAATAAAATTTGTTCCACATCCACAGACGAAGAGAAGTTTAATGCCACTTTCATTTTCGAATTTCATATTCAAATGGAGTTTGTATCCTATTAAAAATCAGTATGTATACCTAGTGAATTTATTTTTTTTTGCAAACGACTGACCACGTGACGTACATAATGTACCTAAGGTATGGACGTTTTGGTTTGCCCTAAAATAGTAAATTTCATTTGTTTCACATAGAAAAAGAAGACAAATCAACATGAGAAAACCAATTTCTTTTGAGTCTTGATAAAACAACTTATTCACTATCTTCTTCTTCTTATATATAAAAAGTTGAAATCGGTCTGACAATTTGTCAACCAGGAGCAAAAATGCATTCCGGAAGGGGTAACTTGAGCAATATCGAATCAAATTAAATAGAAAAATGTGTACTAGCGGTTATATGTAAGTTGTTAGAGGACAGTCTCAGGGTCAAATATGTTTTTCGCAACAAGGAGTACTTAGCGGTTTAAGTTGCAATTGCAGTTGCATTTGACAATAATTCACACTGACATTTCAGAATAAAAGTGGTAACTTAATATTCATAGGCTTAACACAAATTAGGCGGGAGTTGAAATTGGAGCAATTGCAGTTGCTGTTATAGATGCAGTTTAAGTTGGAAGACATTAAATTGATTTAAAAAAAAAAATATTTTAATGTATTTTTAAGATAGCGTACCAACATTATCATCTTAATAAGTAATTGCAGTAAGAGTTGCAGTTGCATTTGCAGTACTAGATAATTAAAAGTTACTTTATTGTGAAAAAAACTAAAACAAAGTAGGTACACAGGACATCTAAACAACTACATGAATGATTTGAAAGTTTGTAAAATAATTAATTATGCCCCCGCGAGTAAGCCTGGATTTAATAAAAGTAGACTGTAGCTGCATTTTACAATAATTCATGACATAAGAGTGTGTAAAAAATAGCTAAAGTGGGAAAAAATTCGCAGGATGAACATGGCTATCCACACCCAAGTTGCATTTGCATTTAAAAAATATGCACGACTGGGTCGCACGAACTAGCTAACAACTAGAATGCTATAGAAGCTATTAACGAAATAATAATAAAAACATGTTAGAATAGCAATTAAAATAAAATAAAAATAAAAAAAAAATAATTTCTTCTTCGGTTGTATTTTTTCGTAAAAAAAAATATTTATACAAATTTTAAATACAATATTTGTAGAATAACTTAGAAATCTGAATTGCAAAATAATAAAAAAATCAACAGTCACTTACGACATATGAGAGAACATAGGTACCTAAATAAGTATAAAAAGAAGTCCATTGAACATTTCAAAAAAAAAAAAAAAAAATGTGTATATCCGTTATTTGTATTTTTTTGTTGGTAAAAATGTGGTATAAAAACACCCCTATTACGATTGTCAATCGTTAATTGATAGTTGATAAATATTGAAATTCGATATTAAACCACCCAACCGGAAAAAGTTTAGGTCATTGGGAAAGATGCAGACCGTTGTGAATTATAAACAATTTGACAAATATCAATGACTTGTTGATCAGATTTTCACTAAATTGAGTTTACAAAATCCAAACTATCAATATACATATATCAACTATCAATCAGCAATTGACAATCGCAATAGGGATGAAAGTTTAATCAAAATATTTACAGCCATTTAAAAAAAAAAGCTTGATAAAAGACAAATCGTTGTATGGCAGCTACCCGTTATGGTTAGCTTAGGTTGAAGTGGCTGCCAGCAAAGAACTGGCACACTAAGACCATAAGAGTGGTCCGTTGTGATACCACCTGAATCTAGAGAGATTTTCTCCCCACTCGTTAAAACCAGTTGGAGCTTCTAATGAAGCGTCCGAGACTACTTATGTCTATATTTATCAGATCACTAGGATCATTGAAGAATGAAGAAGAAGTCTCCGAGATGGAGCCTACGTCTTTGGGATAGGGCAGGGCATGTGGAGAGAAGATGAGGAACAGATTCTTCCTCCTCTTCGTCCATACAGCTTCTGCAAAAACTCCAAGCCGCTTTGAGTGCTTGCATATAAGAGAGTGCCCGGTTATGACACCAATTACGGAGCTGATATGCAATCTGTTCAAAGATATCAAACAATTAGAGCGCCTCACATCTAGCGTAGGCCAGATCTGTTTTTTCGCCAGGCAGGTGGTTAAGTTGTTCCACCTAAGGTTTGCTCTCCTTAAAGCATCTTGCTTCAGCAAAAAATTGCATGTAGCTATAGGCATACAAATATTTACCTTTTCAGGTAAATTAGGTAGTCTTGTTCACCTTTGGCGAGTTCATCAGCTTTACAATTACCCGGAATGTCCCTATGGCCCGGCACCCAACAAAGGAGAATATTAAACTGCCGTGCCATTTCTATAAGAGATGATCGACAGTTTAGGGCTGTTATAGAGTTTGTAGAGACACAGTCGAGAGATTTTATGGCAGCTTGGCTGTCTGAGAAGATGCGGATATCAGAAGTCGATATCACGTTTTCCTTGAGCCAACATAAAACTTCCTTTATCGCCAAAAGTTCTGCCTGGAACACGCTACAATGGTCTGGAAGACGAAATTGGAGACTTAAATTTAGTCTTTCTGAGTACACGCCTCCACCAACCCCATCATCGGTTTTTGAGCCTTTCGTATAGAAATGAATCGATTCGTTTTCCAAAAATGTCACGGCCTCCCATGTGGATCTGGTATGGCAACTTGAACATTTTTATCGAAACGGAATTGTGGGATGGTGTAGTCAACTGTTCGTGGAAGTGATCTGTATGAGTTCAGTACAGCTGAGTGGCCTATTTCATTATTGGTCCACTGTGAAGAGGCTTTAAGACGAATTTCCGTACTTGCTGCCGTTTGTTTACTAAATATATCGAGGGGTGTCAGATGAACAAGAGTGTCCAGTGCCTTGGAGGGAGTGGAACGAACTGCTCAACTTATACACATGCAGGCTGATCTTTGGACTTTACTAAGTTTATCGTGGTTAACCCCTTTATCTAGAGCTGTCCACTATACTGCCACCCCGTATGTTAAAATCGGTCTGATTACCGAGATGTATAGCCAGTGAGTAATACGGGGTTGGCCATTTACATCCAATGGCTTTTTTGCAAGAGAAGAGTTCTACTGTGGCCTTCTTGACTCTTTCTTCTATACGAGTATTAGGTTTCCAACTTAACTTCTTATCTAAAATAAGACCCAGATATTTAGCTTTGTCGTAGAATGTTAGTGGAATTCCTTTAATGGTGTGATGATCTATGTGTGGAATTTTATATTTCCTGGAGAAGAGGCCAAGTTCTATTTTGTGGGGGTTGAAACCCAGTCCACACCGTTCTGCCCAGTTTATTAGCTTGTTTAAGGCATTCTGTAGGAGATCATTTAAGACAGAAGGATGCTTACCTGATACGGCGATAGCAACATCATCCGCATATGCAATCACTCTGTAGCTCTCCGCTTCCAGGCTTGTCAGCAGTTCATTTACTACCAAGTTCCAGAGAAGGGGAGATAGAACACCGCCTTGCGGCGTACCTCTACTGACCGATCTTTTTGCAGAGAAGTCGTCCAGTTTTGAGTTGATAATCCTGCTTGTCAGCATTTGATTGATCAGTTGATTGTCTACCTTCAACATGACAGTGCAGATGCGATTTCAGATGTGTCGACATTATTAAAAGCGCCTTCTATATTTAGAAAAGCAACCATTGTATATTCTTTATGGTGGAGGGAATATTCGATGGTGTGTACCAAAGTATGTAGTGCCGTTTCCATCGATTTCCCTTTGTAGTACGCGTGTTAAGCCTGAGACAAGAGTCTAGCACGTAAATGGATATCAATCAAAAGTTCAAAAGTTTTAAGAAGGAATGATGATAGACTAATAGGTCTGAGATCTCTCGGATTAACATGGGAAAATATATTATGTGATGTTTGTCAATTTCTTTAAGTGCAAACGTCATAATCTTGGCAATGCGACCAATAGAACTCAAGATATAAGGTTTTTAAGCGAACCTTAATCGATTTTTTTTGGAGACATTGTTTTGTTGATTTTTTCTGTTTTCTAATTCTCCAAGAAAAAGACGATAAGGTCCTCTTAAAAAGCTTATATTTTGAGTTCTATTGGTCGGATTGCCAAGATTATGACGTTTTGACTTAAAGAAAATGACAGAGCATCCCATAATATATTTTTTAAATTTATTGAAGTGGTAATACCTCTGACAAAATAAATTGGAAAATCGCAATTTTCAAACCCCCACCCCCGCTAAAGGCTGAAAAAGAAACCTACCAGACGGTTGTTTTGATACCGCGTTATATGCACCTACAAAACCTCATACTCATATTTTGGTTATCAATTCACTCCCAAAATTTGCTATGGGCTCTTGGTCTATTAAGCGGAATTCAGTTAAGCGGAGTTGACTGTACAAACAAAAACAAAAAATATGTAATTGCAGATAGATGTTAATGAAAATTTATAAGAGCCCAGGAACCGAACTGGTCGGAGGCTGAAAAAAATGCTACAGGACCTGGTGCGCGGGCATTTGAGTGTCGGCCATCCCAAAGGGGCAATATCCAAGCACCAATATATCAAAATCTTCGTCAATTCTATCATCAGTTAGAGCGCTTTCACACAGGGAAACTGAGTTGCCAGAAACTAGCTAGTTTGTAGGTGAAAAGGGTGTGAGCGGAGATTTTTTTGTCTTCCTTTTACGCCCTTCTCGCCTACAAACTAAAAATCACAAGCAACTCAGTTGCCTTGTGTGAAAGGGGTCTTATTGACATTTTTCTTTCTTTTTGAAATTAAAATTACCGAAATCTTATATTTTTTGACGTTTCTTGTTTTTTTTTTAGTTTGACAGATAAAAAAAAACTTAATCAAAGGTTCTACCGTGTTTAGGGATGAAGCTCCTGTTTATCATTTAGAGAGACTTGGGTCTAAATTGTTTATGAAAAACATATACTCCAGCTAAACTTACTAGAGACAAAATAAGAACTCATCAGACGACTATGAATATGCCCCATTTTCTCATAAATTTAATAATTCTTCCAAAACCAAGTAGAAGAAAAGGCTCAATTTGGGGACTACAAGGACGATGTTGCTATTTAACTTCAAAATTAGACGAAGTCATGCACACACAAAAATGTCACTGGAAATGAGAAGAATTCAAAACAATGTTGTCTTAAGCTGCTGTCGTAAAAAGGAATATGACTTTCAATTACGTTTTTTTGAAGTTTAGTTACGTTTTATCTGAATTTTGAGAAAGAAATTCACGATTGAAAATTCAGCTGACAGCTTTTCTATAGAAAATATAGACTCTTCATACAAAACTGACATTTCATATAATTTTGCGTTTAACGACATGAATTATCTACTTAAATTTTCAAAAGTTTTCATATTTTTGCATTGAACGTACCCAATGTCATTTTAATGTGCAATATAATTTTATACAAGGGTTGGTGATTTTTCGACAAATGCAATTACATATACATATACGATATACATATACATACGTTGGGTGTGGTGTAAAAAGGGCATTACGGTTTTCATCTTTATTCTTCACCTTCTTCGCAATATCAATAGACACTGTAAATATAATTATTAATAAAAGTTGTCATAAAAATATGAGTACCTAAAGCCGAAATTATACTCGTAAAGGTAGTTAGGTACTTCTTCTTGGGAATTTCATTGCATTGTCTCTATGGATTGATGAATACTAAATCTGTCCTAAGAAAGGTGCAGCTATACAGTGGAATGATCGTTACTGTCAACGCCATCTACACCACCAACACCGCAACCATTATTATAGCCATCAGCGTCTGCATTTAAATAAGAATACTTCTTTGAATAGAATAGCTTTATAAAAATTACATAAGGTAAACAGGAAGCTTAACCATTGCGGGAAAAAGAATGCCCATCTAATTATGTTTTCAATACGCGAAACCAGGATTTGTGTGCCTGATGTGCGTTTGCAAAATTAAAAAAAAAAAAAAAAATCAATAATTCTGACCGCAAACGGCACGAGAAAGTTATGCAACAGGTGCAGTCAGGCAGTCAGCGAATGGTGCAGTCACACGCGCAGTAGTTTGCGGTTGACGTCTAATGAAATAGAATATTATGTATCTTATGGATTCATGTTTGTTATATACCTATTGGGTTAGGGGATAGGTATATTTTGGCAAAGGCGACCGCATCGAGTATACTTAATATTAAGGATAGGTAGTGCGGCTAGGTTAGTTGAATTCTATTTTGGGTGACAACAAAATTAACGATTCGTACCGCATGAAGTTTCCTCTAGGAAATTCGATATCCGGATTGCAATTTAAGTTTTGATGGATTATTTACTATGGGTCTAATCATCAGTATAGCGGTAAACTGTTAATACGTCGAATACAGTATAAAAAGTTTAGATCGAGTACTATACTTGATGTGAGAATAGTTTGGAATTTGCAAAGTTATCATGATTCGCATTAAGCGACAGCCTCATCGAATTTTTAAATCACTTACGGGAGAATTAGATTGCCTGTTAAGTTAATGAGACAGAAATTCATTCATCATTGAGATAAGTTCATTGAGAAAATGTGTTTTCCAACTTTGTGTTCTGTCACAAAAAAAAAAAAAAACTCACCAAAGCAGGGTGATTTTCTTTTTTTTTAAATGGTCTCGTTCAGATGTTAAGAATTTGTACATATCTCTTCTTTTTTTTTTTGAGGAACTGATCTGAGCTGCCATTTATGACAAAATATTCAAATGGCGATTCTTTTTTTTTTATATGAAGTGTAAGTGAGATAGATACTTATTTTTGTTTACATTACCATCTGTCAACGACAGAAAATGACGTTTAAATGGGTCGGTTCCACGAATGTCCCCCGAAAAAAGTATGTTTGATTTGGGAAACCAGTGCTTTCTGGAAGATTTAAATGATTTTAATTTTAAATCTTTATTTGAGATTAAAATTTATATGGTAAATTTACGAGGTTATCAAACCGATAAACTTCTTTCTTTGTGACAATGTTTAATTAAAGAAAGTGCTATTGTTATCTGTAATTTTTAGGCTGCAGCTGCTTCCAAAAAATAATCTAATTTTTTTAAGAGTAAAAATTACTTCCAAGCTGAATAAAATCAGATATTCAATGCATAATGCCAAAATTTCCAATAAATTCAAAGAAAACATACCATTCCACTTACCTCATTGAAAAGACTTCTCTTCGTTCATATTGATGTTATGTATATAACCATCATCAAACGCAGAGGTAACTCCTCTTCATTCACGCCAGGCACACATAAAGATGATATTACATGATAACTGCAGAAATTCCTTATTATTTTTATATCCCAAAGTGCTATTGAACCCGAGTCCCCAAAATCACGAACCAAAACCACACCCCCAGAGCTTAAACATAAAAGCTATACAAAATAAAAAAAAATACGAAACAAAAAATAAATACATTTAGCTGTCCTGTTGCTGCAAAATGTGACGATAATCATCACAAAATATTGGAAAAAGAAGTTTAAAGAAATACCAAATTAATGTTGTTTGTTAATAAATATGTTATAGTTTTTGGTGTATATTTGCTGATTATGTTGTGTGTGGACCAGTGGATCGCAAAATTCTTATTTCCCAAAAAATAAACAGAACCACCTCGTTTTTTTTTTTTTTGCTTCATTGGTTGGCGCTTCAGGATTTCACGAACATGATCATTTTTGTGTTCCCTTTTTTTGTAATAATTTACTCTCTCCATTATTTTATTATTTCATGCAAATGGTAGTCATAAACATTTTACGAATACGACAAAGGCATAGTCCCGCTACATCAGTGCAACTGGCGCTTTGCATATTGACAGAAACGACAGGACAAAGAATAATTCCTTGCACAAAGGGATATTCCTGTTTTTAAAGTTCTCTTATCTGTATAATTGAAGTTAATAAAATGTTATAATTTAACTCCGTAGCAAACAAATGGATTTGATATTGGATCAGATATCGTTGTTGTATTTGGCCTTTTTGGTCGTAAGTTTTCAAGCCGCCAAAAAGATATGACAACTGAAATTTCAATTTAATTTCCCCAGCAGTGTTTGATTCAAACCAGGGACACAAGAATGTTGGTAAAGTCGAATGTTTAAAGAAATATTTTTTTTTGGCGATAACGCTTGATGGTGTTGAATTTTATGTTTTTCGAAAAGTAAAATTATGTAAACCGTGTTTAAGGACTTTTTTTATTTCTGCCTTTGTATATGAAAACTATAGTAATCTCATCAGAAGCGGTGACTACTGAGTCACGTAGTTTCAAAATCCACCAAACTCTCTAAACACTTTTTGCTGAGGAAACAAATTTTAAGGTCAAGATCTAACTCTCTTACTCCCGTAAAATATAACTAGACTTACTCTTTCTTAACATTAATGTCTACGCTGTCAAAATCATAAAACATATTGCAAACACATACGCCACCAGCCGTCGAAATCCAGCGTAAATAAAAACGACTCATTGATAATACTATAGTTTTCATATACAAAGTTTCTGCGTTAATTTTTGGCGTAGAGATTTAGGCGCAAAGTTTTAGTCGGTTAAGTACGATATTTGTATATGAAAACTATAGTATTATCAATGAGTCATTTTTATTAACGCTGGATTTCGACGGCTGGTGGCGCATGTGTTTGCAACATGTTTTATGATTTTGACAGCGTAGACATAAATGTTTAGAAAGAGTAAGTCTACACAGAACTTTATGTTGCAAAAAGTACAAAAGTGAGAAATCAATATGTATGTACAGTACATGTTGAAGACACCTTACTTGTAAAAAAACGTAGGAAAATTGTTCAGATTAAAAATTGTAGAAATGAAATTGGCCTCCATACACATTTTCAATTTTTTTTTTGCAAGCAGGTACCTTCAGCATTGATACCTATTTATTTCTCACTTTTTTTAATTTTTGCAAAAAGTAGGTCTATGTAGTTATTGCTTTGAAGTTAAAACCGCCAAATTCATTCAGATAATACATTTTTAGTGACGCACTAGCGCGTGCTTGGAATCTGTCATAATTTTTCGCAAGTTCTGTCATTAGCTTAGGGCTGTTCAACTTGAACTTCTTAAAGAAATTCTGTGAGCGAAACTCTTATGTGAATTCTTTACAATAGGAACAATTTAGATAATTACTATAGAGTTAAAAAAGAAAGTTAACTAGTGTTACGTTAAGGCGTTGTTGTATTGCCATAAAACTTCCTATGACCAAAAGGGGTCGGGTTAGACAAGCATCTTGAAACACAAAAAAATCGACGCCTTGTATTGTTGATGGGTTTTAGCTGTATCTTGGGAACTGGTTGTTCTAGAGAGGTTATTTAAGTGTCAAATTTACAGCTTACGGTTGCCGAAACGGTGGAATTTGTTAAAAGGGACTCACATAAAAATTCTTGCCTTTCTAGAAAATTTAAAAAAACATATACCTGCCCTTTAATTATATTAACCCATTAATAATTGATGTCAAGACATGGATACTGTGCCGCTCTATGTCAAACATATAGCTAATGCTATCAACAACAAATTAAAAGTGCATTAGTATACTTCCTTCTTCAAAAACTATGGCACAATAAACAGCTCGATTCGTATTTATTCTTACATAGCTACCTACTTATAAACAAGACCAACTCAATAATTCACAACAACTTATTATTAATTGATTAACTTTCAAAAACAAGTCAATAAAATCCGAATTAGATGTCATCATAATAACGTTAAATGCACGCATATTTTTCTACTCTTCCTGGTTGGTGCAACTCAATTCCATCATATATTAAATACTAATAAATTCTAATAGATCCTAATAAATCAGATTGTTCAATCAAACTCCTTTGAATTTATTTACATTCACTCTCTCACTTTAAAATCAAATATGTACGAATAAAAAAAATTGCATGCGATTGCAAAACATTATTTTAATATATAAATCTGTCTGCTCCCAAATCAAATCAATTCTAGTTTAAAATAAATTCAAATATTTCCACTGAACGAATGGAATGAGAGATAAAATAGAAACAGTTGTCCGGTATGACCTGCTATAGCTGCTGCCTATACAGGAGGCTCAAGTAGATACAGCTTACCCTCTCTCCTGTTGTTTCACCACAGCCCAATCTTTTTCTTGCCCAAAAGTGTCCAATGCGTGCGTCCAATCGAAATTTACAAAACAAATGACAAATTGTCATGCGTTTAGAATTGAATTTATTATCTAACGTCTGTTGTCCAGCAGTACATATACGGTTTTGTCCGCCCCATATGATCCTGAAGTTTTACGCAAGCAGCAATTTATTAGGCCTTCGTCGTTAATACCACCGCCGTAGCCGCACCGCCGATATGGCCCCTTCCCTGGCCTAGAAGAAGAAAATGCTTTTAAGACTTGTTCTCCGGCTGGAGCTATCAACACTGCGTGCGTCGTCGGTTGTGAAAATTATTATCCATTAAACTAGTAAAATACAAAAAAAAAGAAAACAAAAATAATTAAGATTGAAAATGTCAACTGAAACTGAAATCACTCTCAATTGCAGCGCGCACCAGTTGACCAACGCACAACGCTTCATTCAAGAATAACCTAATTCCCAGCTAAGGCTGATGGAGCCGGAGAAGTGATAAGGCGGTGGTGGTATGGTATACACAAAGAGGGTGGCTTGGCCGAGTCGGGCTGCATATGAGACCATAGATGGAATGTTGCTCAGGCCTATTGCCGTAAATTACATTACACTCTCATATAATTATTGTATTTGTATATCTATATCTATTTATCTGCAAAGCTATCCAGGAGTCATTCATGGTATATACGAATAAATATGTATAACAACACTTCTAATGCCTGATATCAGTCCATGAAGACTGATTGAGACTTGCAGTAGCCGCAATATCAACGGCAACTTTTTGCTTCTAATAAAGTATACAGTAGACCGGTGCATTATGTAATCAATTGCTTGTCAGTCGCCATCGTTGTCGTCGTCGTCGTCGGTGGCGGCCGCTAGTGCTAGTTCGTTGAACCGCTATAGTCGCTAATCATTTATTATTTTCTTCTTTCCCGGACCAAAGCGTATGTATGTACATATATATATATACGCAAACGTCACTGCAGGTTAAAAGTAGTGCACACAGGCACTTTATTACTTTATTTTTCTAATAATTTTATACTTGATGACAGTATTATCTAGGTAATTCGCTATTAAGCCAACATCTATTGCGAGTGCGTTACAGGGTGACTTTTTCGATTACGTAAGTCTGTCAGCATATTCAAAAACAATTTTTCTTAATGGCACAAAACAAAAATGTATCGACAAATGTAATTTATAAAGGGTCCGCCAAAAAACTTTTTTTTTGAAAATGCATCATCAACATCGAGTGTAGCTTCGGCTGTGTGGCACGTAGCGCCGTCCTGTTGAAACCAAAAATGTTGCCAATATCCTCCTCTTCAATTTTTATGAACAAAAATTCGTTCAACATGGCCCGATAACGATCGCCATTGACTGTAACGGCCACTCCTTGCTCAGTTGAAGAAAAATGGCCCAATTATGCCTCTGGACCAAAATCCGCACCAAACAGTGACTCGTTTTGGGTGTATCAGCTTTTGAATGTATGCGTGCGGGTTTTCTGTGCCCCAAATGCGACAATTTTGCTTGTTTACATACCCGCCAAGATCAAAATGAGCTTTATCTGAAAAGATGATTTTTTGGCAAAATCGGCAAAGTAATGTCGCAATATTTCCCAGCATTGTTCAAGCGTATACACAACCATATTCGTTCAGCGGAAGGATAAAACTAATTATCTGTCAAATCAGACATGAGCTAGTGTTACCATTCAAGAAGTAAGCACTAGTTAAAAAAAACGTTAGATGGCGGACCCTTTATTAATTTAAAAAATACTTTTTTGATTTTTGTGCACTTGTCAAATTTGTGTTCAGCTATTCAACTCTGTCTGCTCTATCAATTTATTCTGAGGTCATAGAGCGCACTCTGAACATGATCTGAACATGTTCAGAGCGAAAAAAGAAACACAAAGTTGGAGCTATGAATGCTCTGAGCTAATAAAGAAACACAGATTTTTTTTGACAGTTCAGGTCTGCTCTGAACTAAAAAAGAAAAACGCCCACTGTTGGAGTTATTTACTTTTCGAATCATTCTAGTAATAGCTTAGGGAGTGGTCCTCAATTGACAATTACGAGTATTCGGTTTGAATTTATCAAGTAGACCTTCACTATCAATGACACCAGTCAAAAGCTGGTGTACAAAAACTATATCGCCATTATCGCGACGTCTACTTAGAATTTGTAAATTTATTACATAATTTAAGACGGTTTTCGTAAGCTGGTAAATTATATTGGTCATCCCAACAAAGGCCACACAAGGCAAAGCGAATAAATTTGGGAGCACTACGATATCTCGCAAACTAAAATCTCGACTAACGTAATCTCGCATTTTTTTATAAATCTCGAAATACGAAATCTCGCAAACTCATAAACCCGCTTTTCATAAACTCGCAATAACAAAATCTCGCTTTTAACAATCTCGCATTTACATTGCAAAACCAAAAATCTCGCAAATTTCAACTAAAATCTCGTTTCGTTATTCGAGATTTTAGTTTGCGAGATATCGTAGCGCTCCCATAACATAAGTCCTATATGTTTTTTAATGCGAGATTTTAGTTTGCGTGTTTTTGTAAATGCGAGATTATAAAAAGCGGGGTTTTGTAATTGCGAGATTATGAAAAGCGATTACGAGATTTTAAATTTGCGAGATTTCGTAGCCAACCCAATAAATCTACGTTGAACGGCTTCTATCCGCTTATTGTGAACATAATGGTACGGAGACCATACTACGCAGGTGTATTTAAGAAGAGGTCTGACAAACGTGACATACAGAGACCTAGTAACATATGGAATTGAAACAATTTTGACCAGCGTTCAACGAAACCTAGAGTAGAGTTAGCTCTATTGATAATATAATCATAATGAGCCCGAAAATTGAGTTGGTTGTCGCATATAACACCAAGGTCACGAATGGAATAATGACAATCGCAACTGGTTCATTGTTAATGAAAAATTGACGTTGAGGTAAAGGAGGGCGTTTTCGGGAGTAGGTAATAGCTTGGCATTTATTCACATTCAATTCAAGAAAGTTGTATTGGCACCAAGTAAAGAAATTGTAAAGGTCAGGTTGAAGTAATTGAATATCGACCATGCATTTTATATGTTTAGATATACGCATGTCATCAGCATAGATCTGGAGGTCAGATCCTTCAAGGATAAGATCCACATCATTAATGGTCTATAAGAAAATCAGAGGCCTTGATGGACCCCTGATGTTGGGCAGATAGGGTCGGTGCTACAGGATCTGATTGTATCCAAGATATAAGATACAATATATATATAAAAAGGATCGATCTATTCACGGACTAAGGCGACAAATTTTTGTTTTCGGCATTGCTCTCCAATTTGTTTGGCGGTGAGACTGTAACCGCTGGTATTAATTATTTCATCAATGGTCTCCCAAGTTTGAAATTTGGCTTTGACTGTTTTCCCATCATTAAGTTTGCTGTCTAAAATGAAAGAATATGGCTCCACTGGCGCTCCCACCAACTCAACTCCTTCATTGCTGGTGTTCAGTTCGAAGATCGACCTCGCTTTATTTTTTCCGCCATTAAAAAATAAATCAATGAAAGTGAAATTTGCAAATACTCAAATAAGATGAAATTCATCTTTTTGTTTGTTTTTTAATTACCTTATTTTAGGGGCCAGTTGTGCGATCAGTATAAACCATCAGTAAAAATTTTCTTTTGGATAATTTCATGAGTTATACAACGATTTAAATCATAAAAATGGTACGAATCGATGGCAAATCAATTCAAATATTTTTTTGTGGCAAAAAGTAATAGCAAGGAAGAATAATTTTTGTTAGAAAAAGTATTTAGTTATTTTACTGATGGAAATTTGTTTTACTGAACAGCTAATTGCCAATTCACAAAAAATGGAACATTTGGTTTCAGTTTTCTGTGTTCCATTTTTTTACTGTTCCACTTCATCAGTAAAAAAATTACTGTTAAGCATTTAACATCATTAAAAATAATGAAAGGTTGTGGCTGGAGTTTTGACATTTAATTACTGATATTATTTTGCTATAACCGGGTGTACGTAAAAAATTCCAGTATTCAACTGTTTCAACTTTTACTGACGGTTTTTACTGATCGCTATAACAGGCCCCTTAGATTTATAAATTTGTAAAAAGTTCACGACCAAACAATAGAACTCAATCGAAGGCGACAAACAAAGAAGATATGGAAAATCGTTGTTCTGTTTTGCAATGAACTGTCAGAATGACAGCACACACGTTGCGTTTAACACTTAATCACAAAATTCTGCACGCGTTTCTTAACTTTAAAATTAAAGTGACCTTAAAAATAATGTTGGTGGAATCCACCACCTACATATGTATATGTAATGTTCGAACACGATATTCTCCTTTCTTCCACAGGAGGATTTTCACAATCCATTCAGAGGAAATGGTATTTATTATGATTTAAATTCATGTCACTCTGTAAAGAATCTTGCGTTTTAACAAAAAAAAAAGAAAAAGAAAATCACGCATTTGTTCGCGAAATCGACGACCGAGTTCTGCCTTTTGATTATGCAATTGATATTGCAACACAAATAATTTCATAGCAAGTGAGCGTACATGCACAATCCTAGTGCAAGCCTTTTGGCTTGGATATCATAGAATTGCAAATACTAAACAAATAGGAGCAACTTTATTTTAATAAAAAAACAATTCTTAGAAATACATCATAATTCATTTTCACTTCCCTTATTTTAATTTATACTGAACCAATTGTAAAGTAGTTTATATTAATGTAGGAAGATGTGCAATAAATTGTTTAAGAAAAGGTTAGATACTATTCCTAAGGCCTTTACGATTTTTAGTGATGCCTTGTCGTCAAACTGTTATAGAGCAAGTGTTATTGCAACGGACTTACCTACCTCATTTTAACAAGGCTAACTTTTTGGTCAATGATAAATGGTCGAATAAAAAGCGCCAGTCTTAAACACTGGTTTGGTCGATTATGTCGATACGTTTTTTTTTTTTTTTTAATCAGCAAACAAAAATATATGTTCTTAAGTCTAAAGCCGGAACCACACCTGTCTGGTGTGTTGTGTTTTGGAATCGTACGTCGCTGTCATTCCATATATTTCATACGCCACACACCAACTCAAAACACGAGGCAAATGTGGTTCTGCGGATATGAAATGCACTGTATTGATATCGACAGACGACTCCAAAACACAACACACGAGACAGGTGTGACTTGTAGATATTTTTTGAGAGTTTTTCAACTAGATTACTAAATCTGAAAAATTATGGGTTATCTTATTGATTTCAAATTTTGAACTTTTTGCTTTCGAAATCTAGATTTTAATTCGGGGTGTAGAAACCCTGCAAAAGCGAGATAAAAATGAATAGTTTAATTCGCTTTTTACAAACTGTCAAAAGAGCAGAGAAGTACTAAAGTGTACTAAACATTTGTTTAATTTGTAGCACATTCGTCAATTTTTTTGGGTTACGTTACATTTAGATTGTTTTTAAGCACAAATAGGAGGTCGGATAGAGTGACGTATTTAATGAAAATTATTTAAAGACAAATTTAACATTTAAGCAATTTAATAAATAACTTCTAAGAGACAAGTTAAAAAAAAAACAATAATTGATTATCACGGCCGCGAATTTTTAAATTGCGGTTTTTTTAGTGACTGTGGCTTATTTTCAAAAATAATTTTAATTTTAGTCTTCAAGAGCTATTTAAAAAAAAAAAACACAAGAACAATACCTACATTGTCAACAATTAATTAATTCATTGGGTATTACTAAAAGAATGTTAATGAAAAACCGTTGCATTTCTTAAGAGACGACTTTTAGAAGTATTACTTAATCGCAAAATGTAGACAAGGAACACAGACGAGACACGATTAACGCAAATGCAATTATTGCAAGCACAACCAGGAAGACAAAAGACTTCGGGGAATTCTATACCACCATCACATCACGTACGTGCTTCGTATCCAATATTATGGTCAGAAGCAGAGAAAATAAAAAAAAATAAATAAACATGAAAATATTATGTACATATAAGTTTGATAAGTCTTTACCCTTAAAATAAAAATGAATTGTTGTGGCGTTTCGAAAATATTTATAAGTACCTATATTTATGTATATCTGTGTAAAATGTACCTGTAAATAATGAAACATGGAATAATTTATTTAAGCTACGCTAATTTTGTTGAAGGTGCAATATTGTTTGAAATTAAATAAATTTGGCCTTAGTGATCGTACTTCTTAATGCGAATTCCTCTTCTTTTTACGTTGAGGATAAGAGTTATTCACCCCTTTTGTCAGTTCCGTGTGAAAGAAAATCCGCCCGGAAAAATTACATTTCACTCTTCCTTTATTGTGAGTTTCGGGCGAAAAATGTTCCCTGTTCGTAAAAATTCCCTTATTGGCACTATTAACAGTATTTTTTTTTTGTGTGAAATATGTCATGTCATTTACAGCAAGATTTTCATTTATTTTTTGGTGGCGAACGAGGCACACACTTGTTGTATAATGGAGGGCGAAACTCTCAATAGCTTTTAAAAATCCGGGCGAACAAAACATTTTCGGGCAAACTGTTTTCCGGATGAAACTCACAATAGGGCTGATTTAGAAAACATCAACAAAGCAAATTTAAAAGACATCTACTACTTTCATAAAATTCTAATAGAAATATAATAGTCCAATTCCATCTAAGTTGTAGCTTTGCACATAAGGTTTCCCAAGTGGGTTTGACCCGGACTCCAGGTTGTCCGCTGAGGAAGGGTTTTTTGAAATTGAAGGCACACTTGCAAAATGAGGATTTAATTTTTTGTGCTAGACTTTTAGTTTGTAGGATTCCAAACCAATGGGCTCATTCAACGCATCGAATTTTTCAGTACTTTATTTTCAGATGGAGCTTCTGATTGGCCAGCTGTCATAAAAAGTTAGCTGACATTCAGTTACGTGTAGTGAAGTTTAGTTACGTTTCATCTGAATTTTCAGCAAGAAATTTTCATCTGAAAATTCAGCTGACAGCTTTTCTATACAAAAAAAGGCTCTCCATACAAAACTGACATTTCATATAATTTTGCGTTCAATGAAAAAAATAAGTACTTTATTTTCAGCAGTTGTCAAATTTTGTATTAAATGCGCCCAATATTATAAAAAAAAAAGTTTGGATTGACAAAAGTTTGGATTGTGCACCTAGCACAGGGCGAAATAATCTAAAATAAAAACATGATTTTTGTTTAAATGTCACAAGGGAAATAATAATAGGCGTGTTCAAGATAAGAAGATTTCAGAGGGCCTCAGTAATCTCAGTTACCTAAACAGGATTTCTCCGTAAAAATTCTCAGGTTGGCTGTCAAAATACGGAGTAAAAACAAATTGGATAGGCTTCCTCAGCTTTTAGAGGAGCAAAATCTGCGATATATCGATTTTCTGGCCACGCCGAATTTGTTCTCCAAAAACCATTCAACGATTTCGATGGAATTTGTTCTGTATCTTAATTAATAGTATCCCCATCAGATAGAAATGGACAGTGTTGCGTATTCATCAAACAGACACTTAAAAAGTGCTTAATTAAGGGATTATCGATTATTTTGACAGTTAAAAATTGACAACAGACCACTGAAGGTATATGGCTGATTAAGGGGTCTACCACGATATCTAGAAACCAATAATCCAGAAAGCAAAAAATCCTGAAAGTAAACATCCCGAAAAAAATAGAGAACTGAAAAAATCTCGAAAACAAAAATCTAGAGGGCGTTATCTTGAACTACAAAATCTAGTAAAAAATAATAATCTGAAATGCAAAAATCTAGAATTTATATTAATTTTTGAAACAATAGTTACAATTCGCGAAAAATAAATTTTTTCATAAATGGAACATATGTACATATTAGAAATATGTAAACACAAAATTTCGAAAGAATTTTTTTTCTAGATACATACACACGTATTCATAAAGAAAAAAATTAGTCATTTTAGCTCCCCTGTTCAACTGCTCACTGTCAACTGAAGAGTCCAAGTGAGAACGCCGGGACAAAACGCCAATTTTGTATGGACTAAAGGCCGTTAAAAACCCCTGTTTATAGTTAGGGCGTTAAGGGAGCCAACCTTGCACTTCATTCTGACGGGATGAGCTTTGGTACACTAATAGTCCGCATCCTAAATTTACTTTTAAGGAGTGTTGCCACGGTGGCAACACTGGTAGACCGGAGATATCAGGGTTGCCTTCTGACCATGTTTTAACATGAAATTTCACATAAATTAGCCTATAAATCGGGAACCAGACATCGGTTGATATCGTGAAATGTCTCGTTGGATTTAGAATACTAAAAGCCGTAATTTGCCGTTAATTTGTTGAACCCTCCCCCATCCTTGTACGCAGAGGGAGCAAAATACCCTCGGCGGATAAGGGTTTTTATTTGTCAAAAAATAATGGTTATAAAATAGTTTTAAACTTTTCTGTATCACTCAAAAAAATACCCTTTAGCCCCCGATGTTTTTATGGGCAACAAATGAGACATGTATGCCAAGTTTCATCACCATACCATTGAAATTTGGTAATTTTATGCTCGTTTCACTTAAAATTTAGTCGTCATTTTATAAAAAGGTTATTACTTTTTCTAGGGAAATTATATTGAAATTATTCTGATTGCATAAGATTGGGCATTAAAAATTTCTTTTAGGTCATGTGTAATATGCTTAGAAATACATGGATAAAAATGCACTTAGGATATGCTGTAGAGTATGAAATTCTATGTCGACGCTCATCTTAAAATTTTATGAATATTAATTGTATAACGATTATTTTCTGGCAAATAAAAACCCTTATCCGCCGAGGGTATTTTGCTCCCCTGCGTACAAGGGAAGGGGAGGGGTAAAAAAATTAACATATTCCTATGGCATCAAGTATTATAAATCCAACGAGACATTCCACGATATCAACCGATGTCTTGTTCCCGATTTATAGGCTAATTTATGTGAAATTTCGTGTTAAAACATGGTCAGAAAGCAACCCTGATATCTCCGGTCTACCAGTGTTGCCACCGTGAAAACACTTTTTAAAGGTAAACCTAGGATTTGGACTATTAGTGTACCACCGTTCATCCCGTCAGAATGAAGTGCAAGGTTTGACCTAAAATATGGCCTTAACGCCCTAACTATTAGGAAAAGTACACCATGGAATACAAATTTTCTGGGCTCAAACTAAAGGCAATTTATTGCTTACTGCTCCATTTGTGTCCGGAACATTAATATTACATGGTGTAGTTTTCCTAATAAACACGGGAGCTAAAATAACAATCTTATGAATAATTGTTATTTAAACGTTATAGATTTTTGTACGTTCGAGATTTTTTTTCGTGATTTTTTCCATTCCAGATTTTTATCATTCTAGATAACGTTATGATCCTCTGATTGGGAAATATTGTTAAATAGCTGTCCAGTGTCCAGCCCAAAGAACATTATAAAAATTAGATTTGATACTATAACGTAAATGACACGATAAGATTAACAGATTAAAGGTGTCTAGCTGACGACGTTAGGTCCCACTGTAGGTGTTTGGTAATTCCGAAATACAGTTAACGACAACATACACTAAAACATATCAAAAATTCAACTCGAATAAAATAAAGCAACATTGCAACTTTAACACTCGCCATTTCCTAATTGTCCCGTGATTGATGACTCACAGAAAATAAACAAAATAACGGCCTTGGGCTCATACTCTAAGTATTAGATATGTGTCACTTCATTGGATAATTGCAAAAGTCATTCACCCCTATTACGAAATTCGTATTATTAAGTCGTATTTGGTCGTATCATCTTTTTTGGTGCAAGGGTTTTCAGATTTTACGAATAGGGACTTTGCGATGCTGGTATTTAAACTTAACAACATATTTTTGGAAAGTCATGGCGAAAAAAACAAAACTTGTTCGAAAAGAAGACAAATTGTTCTTTTCGACATGTCTTTTGATGATGATATTGTTAAGTTGAAATGCCACCATTGCAATGTCTCTATTCGTAAATTTTCAAAAGCATTGTACCAAAAAAAGATTAAATTTTACCATTAAGGAAACCACAAGCCCAACATACGACCAAATACGACTTAATAATACGAATTTCGTAATAGGGGTGATTGTTATATCTAAGAAAGGTTATGCAGTAACAGGAGTAACATCTTACAGACCAATATCGCTTATACCAACAAACCATCAGTTTAAACTTAAAAATAATTCTTCAAAAATCGAAATACTGATGTTGTGGAAAGGACACTTGAAGAAAGGCAAGTATGTTCGGCTCTATTCCTTCATTTTGCTCAAAGCTTTGATTTAGGTTTTACATTTGCGACTTGAGTAAGAATCTTCCCAGGCAGAACAACGAAAAACTGAATTTTATGTTACTGATCGACACCAAAATTTCTCCAAACTTAAGAAAATTGAAGCCGGTGTACCTCAAGGAAATGTCATAGGACCAACTCTGTATTTCTTATATACTAGCGATATTTCAGTGGACAGCAATGCTATACCTAATGACCAACTCTGCTGATGATACTGCGATATAATAAAAGTTCCGTTGGGAAGGCTATAGAAAAACTGCAAAATACATTTTCTAAAGCAGCAGATTGGACGAAACGATGGCATATCAAACAAACTAATTGAAAGTCCTTCGTGAAATAATAAAAGCCCTTGCGTACATACGAAATAGCGATCTACATGGTTACCATAATGGAACAATCGAAATGGAATGGAACCAGGGGTGGTTAAAAAACACGCTGTATCATACAATCAGCGAATGCAAATCATACTTACCTGGAAATGGGGACTGTCTTAAATGTACAAGACTGTGTTCGGAGATTAAGAAGAATCAAAGCCTTATGAGCTGATGGTCTGAAAATGCGCACAACTTGGTACGGAATAATAAAAAGTGTTTTTTTTTCGTTTGAAGATTTCAAGCTGTAGAGACAAAAATGTTAGAATCATTTTATAAAAATAAATAAATCGGGTGGCACAACGGCTCATGAAGAACCAGGGCCTAGTGACTTACAACTCGCAACCATTTCTGTGTGCGCCTGTCGACCTACAATTTTATGCCGAATCCGAACGGCTAGACGAGAAGCACTTATTCGTGACAAGTGATACTCTTGGAGGATTTGTCAATTCTTCGCAAGAGGCAGTAGCCCTGAAAAAACTTTTTATTTTTTAGATGGATGAGGCTGGGAAGCGAACCCAGACCTCCAGCGTGACAGTCGAACGCACTAACCATTACCATCATTTTTGCAACACTAAAAATCGTCTTGTTGAATATGAGCTTAAACGTTATGGTCCTTCGCGTCAAGATTTATTCTAGGACTTAGGGTCATTTTGTTCACAGCTCATCATCATTAGTCAGTGATTATTCCAACTGCTAAATCATCGAATGTGTTTATAAATAAACAATTTCTCTCAACAAACACAAGGATTGAATGTAAATCATGTAAAAGTCACTTATCAGCTGATTCTGGTTGATTACCGCTTCTACATGGAACCCGTAAGTCACATTCAGAACTTAACTCACTGTAAACAAACTAGCCCTTAGAAAATTGAAGGACTATTGAATCAAAGAGCACGGTAGTGCCCAGCCAAGTTCTGGCACTACACCATTTTTACAGGATTAAACTCAGGCGATTTTTGACCCCCCTCTAACTAACTAAGAAACTTCAAACTCGCATCATTTACTAAGATCACCAGGTTCACACAACTCACCAAATTTCAATTCCTTAGCATAACAAAAACCGTAACTGACTCACTCACTCACTGACTCACTGACAGATCATCAAAATTATGGAGCACTTCCAGACATTGTTGAATCTTGTAATTTCGCACAAGGGTAAGCCTTGTTAAAAATTAAAGATTTACCATTCAGGGGGCGTGGTACCCGCCCATTTTCATAGAATTGTTATAAATTACTTGGAGTACTTCTGATTGTCGTAGATTGATTTGGTACAACGGTAGGGCTGAAGGTGCAGGCAAAGAAAAAATTTTAAATTTGATATTTTTCATTCAGGGGGCGTGGTATCCGCCCATTTTCATAGAATTGATATAAATTATTTTAAGCACTTCCGACTGTCGTGGAATGATGAAATTTGGTACAGCCGTAGGGCTGACAAATGCAAAATTCTCAAATTTGAGATTTTACATTCAGGGGACGTGGCATCCGCCAATTTGAAAAAGAATTTATATCAATTATGACGAGCACTTCTGATTGTCGTAGAATGATCACATTTGGTATAACGGTAGGGCTAGAGGTGCAAACAAATGCAAAATTTTAAAATTTGAGATTTTATTTTCGGAGGGCATGGCATCCGCCTATTTTCGCAGAATTGTTATTAACTATATGGATCACTTCGGATTGTTGCAGAATAATAAAATTTGATAGACTGGTAGACCATGTGGTCAATACAAAGGAGATATTGGAAATGTTTAAATTATCCATTCAGGAGCATGGCACACGCCCATTTTCTCAGAATTGATATCAACTATGTAGAGAACTTCTGATTGTCGTAGAGTGATGAAATTTGGAAGAGCGATAGGACTTGACATGCAAGCAAAGGGAAAATTAAAACTTTGAGATTTTACATTCAGTGGGCGTGGCAACCACACATTTTCACAGAATTAATATTAAATATATTTAGAGCACTTCCGATTTGTGCGGGATTATGAAATATGGTAAAGTGGTTAGTTTTTAGGTGTATACAAGGAAAAAGTTGAAATCATGAACGTTTTCATGCAGGGGCGTTTCATCCACCCACTTCTTATCAATTATTATCATTTCAATGGAGCACTTCTAACTTACGAAAATTGGTAGAGGGGAAGGACTTGTAGTACATACAAAAAGCATAAAATAAAAACTTACTTTTCCTTATGAGGCGTTTATTCCACCCACTTTTCCTGATAAAAAGAATCTTTGCAAAAATTAGTGAAATCACAACAAAAACATAAATGTTAAAAAAGGAGCCAAGTTCTTCTCTATACAAAGATCTTTGCGTAACTAGTCAGGAAAAAGTAGTGAGATCTAAAAGTAAGCCAAGTTTTCTAAGCTTATTAATGTTAAATATCAAATATTTTAAGTAGAGTAATAGGGAAGAACCTCAAAATTATCAGAGAAATCTGTTATATAATGATTATTATATAATGATTGTTATATAATGATTACTGTCTTAAATTGAGTTGGTTTACTTGGCAGGTTTTCTTTTATTACCTAATTACTCAAATTGAAAATGAAAACTTGACTAGTAAACCAGCTCAATTTAAGTCAGTAATCATTTAATAACAGATTTCTCTGATAATTTTGAGGTTCTTCGATATTACTCTACTACTACTACTAAGAACTTGGCGTACTTTTAGATCTCACTACTTTTTACGGCTGACTTGTTACGCAAAGGTTTTTGTATATAGAAGAACTTGGCTCCTTTTTTAACATTTATGTTTTTGGTGTGATCATTTCAATTTGCAACATATAACACCACTATACCTTACCTATGAACCTTTTACGGACAAAAATTTCCATTCTATTTGAAACACAAGGATACTGAAAACTCGTATACAGATGATGCAAGCATTCATGCTGGAATGGTCACCATTTAAGTATTAAAATAAATAAATTCAACACCACCCTGGTTAGAGTGTTGTACTCTTGATTAACCTTCATTAGATATTGCCTTCATATATACACGTGCAGACATTTTCGGGTTGTTTTGACTGTTAGAATAGAACTGGTTCTTAAATTTCCAGACTCAGTCTCTCTGCATCCCTACACTCTGTACCACTATCACTCCTGGCACCATTGCCACATCGCCGTCGTCTTAGTCATGTTCATCCAAATTTGGTTTTCCCATATTAATTTCAATTTTTAGTTTGTTTTGGAACGTCTGTGTCATTTGATTATTTTATTTTTTAGGGGTTTCTAAGCAAGGTCGAATCATCACGGCGTTTATATAATGTTGTGTGTCGCTTTCAAGTGCTTGTATACTCAAGTCTGACATATAGAGTTGCAATGTGATGATGTGTTCGAATTTGACAAGATCGGCCGTGTTGTTGGATTGGACGTCTTATATTTCAATTGTCGTGTTTTCTTATCATCATCTTCCCTCTCTCAGATAAAATTCAACGAGCAAATGACAGACTTTTTTTTGTTGTTGTTGTTGTGGTTGTTTGTTATTGTTGTGACTGATTCTGCGAGGTTTACTTCATATAGATTGACCTTGAATTTCGGTGAATTTGATATGAAATTATAAGGGGCCCGAAAATCTGAATGAAACTCAGCACTCCTTGTGAGATGGTGATGGTGGTAGTCTGGTCTCTCTCATTATGATGACTGCCTTTTTGATAAATTTTATATCTGTTTCTGTATCCTCAACTTGTAATGTGTCTGTAAAGTACAAACACATTTTTTTTTGAACTGCAGATGCGACGGCAACTACGACGTTTTGTTCGTCGCGTCTTCTGTTGGTGAGATGAATTTCGTATTTTGTTATTTTATTATTGGCTTTTCGATAACGTAATTGTCACAATGTCGGTATTGATTTTGTCTGAGAATGGTTCTATATTGTTTTTTTTTTTGTTTTGGTTGTGAGCGTCCTACTGCACCATCAGCTATTTTTTGCTACCCTCTGATGCTGCCGGATGAGAAGGTTGTATTTGTTTGTTTTCCAATTTGTTAACATCTTCCTTTTAGGTAATTTCATTCTTGACTGAATATAATAAAGGATGGAAGCACGAGAAGTTGAATCAGCAGAGTATACAAACAAAAAATAAATTATAAATGCCATCAATTCGTTTAATGTTTTGAAAAGTATAAGTGAATATAATGTACATATGTAGGTATGCACTGTATATAGTTCTATGTATGCATACAGTGGTCACGCTGGAGGTCTGGGATCGCTTCCAAGCCTCGTCGACCTAAAAATTAAAAAGTTTTTTTCAGGGCTACTGCCTCTTGCGAGGAATTGACAAATCCTCCAAGAGTATCACTTGTCACGAATAAGTGCTTCTCGTCTAGCCTTTCGGATTCGGCATAAAATTGTAGGTCCCTTCCATTCCTGTCGAAAGGCTCACACAGGAATGGTTGCGAGTTGTTAGTCACTAGGCATTGGTTCTTCATGAGCCGTTGTGCCACCCGATTTTTTTTTATACATACAGTGGTGTCAAAAACATTCCGGATTTTTTTGGTCAACTGCATTGAGTGTTGGTTTGTGAGATACATAATAAACAAATCAAATATTTGTAATTTTTCGCCATTTTTATTAAACAATTGTATCAAAAATTAAAGTTGATTCAGAATTTTAAAGCGACAAACTAACCGGATTTTATCTTGTACAATTAATTATTATTTTGTATTTCCAGTCCAGTAACCCCTATTTTTTATCACAGCTCGACATCGATGATTTTCGAAAATTTAATTCAGTCAATGAATTAAATTTTCGAAAATAGAAGCACGAATATTCTCCCATTCATTTTTCAAGGCTGCAAAAAGAAAAGTTGTTGACGTGTGCTTTTTTTCCCAACCCGCCTTTTTAAAATGGCCCACAAGTTTTCAATTGGGTTTAGATCGGGTGATTGAGACGGCCATTCTAAAACACGAATATTTTTAGTCGCAAACCACTCTTTTAGCAGCTTTGAAGAATGTTTGGGGTCATTATCCTGCTGAAAAACCCAACGCAAAGGCATTTCTTCCTCTGCATATGGAAGCATTACTGACTCCAAAATGTCTTTATATTGAAAACGGTCCATAATTCCTGTGATTTGGTGTATTGGACCGCAGCCTCCACCGTGCTTAACTGTAGGGAGAACATTTGCAGGCTTTAATCACGTACCTTTTGAGCGCCTTACTGTCCTTGCACCATCGGAGTAAAACAAGTTGAATTTGCTTTCATCACTGAGAAGCACGCTCCTCCATTTGCTTAAAGACCAGTTAAGATGATTTTTTGCAAGTTCAACCCTGAGTTAAATATTTTGATTAGGAATTTAAAGTCTTTTCCAAACACCTTTCATGGCTTACTTTTTTCTACAATGTTTAGCAGTAAGAAGAGGTTTCTTCGCTGGTCGAAATACAAAAAGACCGAAATCTCTTAAACGCTTCCTTACCGTACTTGGCCCTATAGGTAGATTTAGTTCGTCACAAATTATCTTTGAAGTTGCAAAAGGGTTTTTAAGCACAAAATTCTTTATGCGCCTATCAGTTTGAACAGTTGTTTTGCGAGGGCGTGCACCAAAATGATCTGCTTCTACTGATTTCCCTGATTGACGTTGGAATTTGCAATATTTCAGATATTAAATTTTGTTTTGTACCGGCTTGGAACTTTTCTATTACCTTGTATCGAATCGCGTTGCTATAACGTGGGCACTATATAATTTCAACTAACACAGCTCTCAACTTGTAAAGTCTGTTTAATCTACGGCGTGAGTCAAAAGACTCGAAAAAACCGCTACTTTAACATCGAGACTCGCAATCTCCCTGCAATCCGGTTAGTTTTGCACAGGCATGTTATTGAATAACTTTATAAAATATTTTTTTTTATTGTTCTTGTCATCGTAGCATTATATTTTTAAGGTTATTATTAAATTGTCTCATACCCTTTACAAATTATTGAAAACATATGGAAAGTTATTAGTTTTCTACTTAATATTAAGAAAAACATTATACTTAGGAAAAATCCGGAATGTTTTTGGCAACACTGTATATTGAAAGCTATAAAGCTTTTTTCAATTAGTTTCTTAGGTAAACACACTTTGTAGGAAAGGGTTAACCTTGATTTTTAGCTTATTTTATTTTTTTACCTACTTTTTATATTGTTTTGGTAGACCCTACATTATTGTGTAGTGTGTACCCATTATACCCATTCTGCTTGATTTTTTTTTTGAAACCGAAGGCCACCAAAGAATACAGAGTACGAACACGTTAACTTCTATGTTTTGAAAGCAAAAAATTCTTGTTTTATTTTTTAATCTAGTTATTTTTATGATAAGTTTTTGAAAAAATAAACTTTCAAAATTTAATTTTGTTGAAAATCAAAATATATTTTTACACTGAAAAAATGTTCGTTGTAATTTTGATTTTAATTTTATGTCATACTGCGTTTCGCGTTCTTTTAAATATTTCCACTCCGTGATGATAGCACCTACTTAGCATATACCTTTTAAATATTCGCAAAAATAGGATGCCATTTAAAGATCAGTAATTGGTTAAAAATGGTCAACTAGTTTGAGAAATTGGTCAACCTTAATTTTTGTTTTTATAAATTATCAAAGATTTTCAAATTCAAAGCGATTTTTGCTTTGGGATATTCAAAACAAAAATACAGTCGACGCCAATTATGTATAACGACGTGGCTTATAACGACCAGTCACGTTTAACGACTACTTTTTCATTATTTTTGGTTGGTTTTCGTAACATTTGTATTAGTTTTAGTTTATCGTCGGTCATAACGTCGTGAATTCGTTGTCGTATATAACATAATGAATTTCCGACAAAAAATACTTCGGTTTCATCGCTTGCAACGACGGAATGAAGAAAATGCTAACAAAAGGTAGGAAAGTAACTACGAATTTAAACCTAAGATAAATATAATTTTTCTCAAAAGGGGTTCGAACGATTTTCATAAAAAAAAGAAGGATAGTTTTTGGTAATTGTTTTTTTGAAAAATGGTTATGCAGGGTGAATCAGCTAAGGTGTGACAAAAAGTTAGAGAATGTATATAGGGTCGAGACAATAAAAAAAAATCGTACACGAGAGGGTTGGGTCTATCTGCTGCCGTTAAGGCAGGAAAGGCAGTTTATTAAAAAAAAAAATACTTACACCAAAAACAAATATATTAAAAAACAACGCCTGTAATCCTACGTTATACCTTTTTTTAATTCCAGAAATGGCTTCTTTTATTTTCATTTTTAAAAAAGTTCTTTAAATGAACAGTTTTCGAAAAATTAGTTTTCAATCTGAAAATTTTGGAAAAGGAAAAATTATTTCGAGACCTGTTCACTAAAACAACATTATTATAAACGAAAATAAAAGAAGGGATTTCTGGCTTTACAAAAAGGTATAACATGGCATTGTATGAGTTACCATTGTTTTTTTTTATTTTTTCTTCTGTTTTAAGTTGTTTTTTTATAAAATTCCCCCACCCTTCTAAATGGGGGGATGAAGAAACCCCTCCAATACGACTTTTGAACCAATCTACCAATCTACGCGCTCTAGCTCTTTGTCACACCTTATGCTAATCACTCTGTGTATTCCATTTTGTTCAACTAATTTTCTGTTTCAATGAAACTAACCTTAAATTATTAGGAAACACCGAAAGGAAACTCAACTCTTGTTAGTTTTTTAGTTCGTTGTTCACTTTAATTATTTTCATAACTTTTTTCAATACAAGCACAAACCGTTTGTATTTAAACATTCGTTAATCTATTATAATTATTATCTTCATATATGCGGGATTTACTGTATACGTATCGAATATTTTAACCATTATACTTATCATAGCACTAAGTCGAAACCCACACCTTCGAGTAAAAAAACTAATCCAAAGAACAACCAGTAGTATAATTTCACTGTTTTACTTCTGGTCACTATGGCGTATGTGTAACATTTTTCCTATAGAATTTTCACGATTTTGTATTTAATTTTTTTTTTTTTCAACTTTTCGGGTTATAATTAAATAGTTATTCAAAAATGAATGAAAATTCATACATGAAAATAATGTACATAATTATTATCTACTTATTAAGTATGAACTCATAAATGCATATGTAATGTATGTATGTATGAAGTAGATATGTATATTTTCAAATTACAATTTTTGGATTTAAGATTTGAATTTAATATAATGTTTAAAAAAAAGTTCATTTTTCTACTCATATCACGGATGCATCAAGCGAATTTTCAGGTGATTTATTGGTTTGCATATATATGTGAGTAATTGTTATAAAAGCCCTAAATTTGATCAGCAGTCAAAATGTATCCTTCGGTGCTTTTTGTATAATTTTAGATATATGCCGGACATTATGAGTTATAAGTCAGCTTCAAAAAATCAATTAATTTGATGATGAAACTAGTTGGAACTTAACAGTATTTCTTACTTAAAAAAATTGCAATCATTAGACTTAACATATTATCTGCTTCTCTTAATTTAACTTGTAACTTAATAGGAGTATTCATGCCAACGCAGAAAATCCAAAGAAAGCTTAAAAACGATAGACTTTTCTTTCGGTAGAAATGAACTGTCCAAATTTGTATGGGAAAAATTTTCTGCAAAATATAGAATTTTATCTCACAAATTTGAAGCGAAAAGCGTAGAAAAAAACCCTTAGAATCTTTGTGACGTTTAATTTGACATTTGACTTAACTTAGCTGTTTGTTTCTATGGTTTTTTTTTTTTATATTCCACGCGCGCAAAAGGGGTTATGGCTACCTTTAAAATGTTTTTAACACAGCACGAGCGATTAGGTAAGTAGGAGAGGATTTAGGAGGAGATACCGATGCACATTGGTTTTGAACGTTTGCACCTCGAAATGGGAGGGGAAAGTCGAGTCAGGTAAAGCATTCCACATTCGTGTGGTGCGACTGAAGAAAGAATCTCTGTTCATTACAGTACGTCCGAAGTTGGACTCAAGGGTGAACTGATGGGCATTCCTAGAAGCGCGAGTATTACGGTTGAATTTTTTAAGGGGGGGGAATGCAACTGGCTATTTCACTAGAACACTGATTATAATAATAGCGATGAAATAGAGATAGACACGAATCATTACGGCGGTGTTCGAGAGATGTAATTGTTTCTGTTATAGATCTTTCGCCTATCATTTTTAAAGCTCTCTTTTGAATTCTGTCCAACAAACTCAAGTGAGTTTTTGGAGCTCCTGCCCAAACATGAGAATTGTACTCAAGTTTTGGACGAATAAAGGCTTTGTAGATCACAGCCAGATCAGAAGGGGAAAAAAACTTCTTGCATCTACGGAGAAAACCTAAACACTTAGCAGCGTTTTTGGCGACATCAAATATGTGGTCACTCCACAAAAGGTGGTCTGTGATACACATACCGAGAACTGAGAGCTGTTCGGTTTCCTCGACGCAAGTGCCGCCCATGGATAGCGGCATTGGGGGTGGGTTTCGCTTTAACGACAGGAGACAACATTGAGTTTTAGAAGCATTAAATTCTACGCGGTTTTTGATTTCCCATTGGACAATGCTGTCGAGATCAGAATTTAGTGAGCTTATCATACGCTGCCGTTCAAGTTTCACATCCGAAGGACATGGATGAGAATCTGTAAACGAATATGAAAAGCTGAGGGTACTATCGTCAGCAAAACAGTTTAATGGATTAGAAGTTTCAGATAAAAGATCATTTATAAAAATAAGGAAGAGAGTCGGAGACAAAACGGAGCCCTGGGGCACACCAGCATTTATTTTGTGGATTTCAGACTTGAGACCGTCCAATACGACTTGTATTGAACGGTCCGAAAGGTAATTTCTAATCCAACGAAGAAGAGGTTCATCGAAACCAAATGCGCGCATTTTCGATAAGAGAGCTTGATGCCAAACTCTATAAAACGCTTTTGAAATATCAAGTGCAATAATATTACTTTCTCCAAAACTATGTAAAGATTTGTTCCACTGTTCGGTGAGATATACCATCAGATCACCAGTGGACCTGTTGCTACGAAAGCCGTACTGCCAGTCATTAAGAAGCTTTCGTTCCTCGAGATATTTCTTGAGCTGGAAATTAATCAGCGTTTCCATGACCTTGGAAAGAAGGGACGTAAGTGCAATTGGTCGATAGTTAGAGGGTGAAGAAGATACGCCTTTTTTAGGGACAGGCTGGACAAATGCTGTTTTCCATCCACTCGGATAGAGACCAGTAGAGTAGGACTGATGGAAAAGCTTACGCAGTGGTTTTGCCAGCGTTGAAGAACACCACTTCAGAACAATGGAGGGATACTATCCGGGCCAGTGGATTTGTGTACATCGAGATCATAAAACTTTCTGGCAGCGTCGAATTAACAGCAAACTGTGCTGTAAGCAAATTGGCTTTATCTTGCGAGCTGACAAAAGGAGTATCATTGAAGACGAGCGTTGGAACCGAGGACGAGGTAGTATTTCGTATGTTTTTTACAAATGACCAAAAATTTGTACTACCTTTGCGACATTGTAGTATTTTTTGCCGTAATTTTTGATCATGTAAAAATTTGGTTCTTCGAATATGAACGTTACAGGTCTTTCTAGCTTGTTGAAACTTTTTCCGGTTTTCCTCAGTAGGGTTGGCTTTATAACATCGGAAGCTTACTTCTCTAACCCTAATAACCTCTTTACAGATCGAATCAAACCATGAGTTTTCTTTGGGTTTGATAGATTTCACCCTATTCGGGAAAAAATTTCTCATTCCACAAAGAATTAAGTTTGTGACCATATCTGCGCTGGAGTTTACGTCACTATCGAGGAAGCATAGTGACCAGTTAAAGCTCTTGAAGAAATTATTGAGACCGTCCCAGTTGGCTTTACGCAAAAATTTCTAACGGGGTGTTCATGTAACCTTTTGCGTAAAATTATGTTTTTCTTAAAAGCGAAAAATTATCTCGTTACATGAATACCCTCAATTTAAAAAAAGTGTTAAAACTATTGTCACTTTAAAATTAAAATGATAAAATGTGTTCCTCTCATATGACTTGGCCGATTAAGTTAATTATTTTTATGGAGCTACTAATTCGTATTTAACCTCTCCCTTCTCTCCCACTTCAATATTGTCTTTATAAAAAAGAAAGCTTTGGAAACCCACTATCTTTAGAAAATCTAATTATGTAAATGTTCAACTTTGGCCTACCAAAATTTGTCTTCGTTCAAGTTTAATAAATCGATGCTATCCAGGTTTTATTAGAAGTTTTACCGAAATAAAAAGTGCTCCATCACTCAAATTCAATAATAAAAAAAAAAAACTTGAACTTGAATTTAATATTTTTGTATAAATATGTACATAAATTGTGTGTGCGTAAATTTTTTGACAATTGAGCGCTCTACGAGTATGCAGACAATTTATAAATAATACTCAATATTCAAATGTCCAAATTGAAAAACAATAAATATCAATAAAAATGATGTCGCGAATTTCACCTTACCTGACCTGAAAATTAAGACATCTAAATTGTCAGCTGAAAACCAAAAACACACATTTACATCAAATGTTTTTTACTTAACTATACGCAATTTATGCAAATACATAAAACTAATTCAAACCCTCATTTTTTGACAGATAATTCCCGCATTAAACAGTTTTATTTAATTTGTTGCTGTGCACATAAAACCCTCGGTGCTTACATATACAGGTAAGTACATAAATATAGAAATTGAGCTTTGAAATAATAATAAACAAAAAATAAATAAAGCTAATTGGTTATAGATAGAAAGAAATAAATAAACTGGTAAATTTAAATTTCATTATGATTGACACTTCAGCTCATCTGATTATTATTATTGTGTGGGCGGATATTCTGTAGATGGTTTCTTTTGTACGCATCACATAGGCGACGTTCGGGTTTTTTTTGTTGTTGTTTGTATTTCATTTAATTTTAATATTTAAAAAGAATTGTTTCGAGCCCACGCGTATACGTGTAACGCACTTATTTTCTTCATTTCAAATGACAATTTGTGCCTCAAGGCTGAAAGCTTATTTTGAACCGGCATTGATGTGATACGAACAACAAAAAAAAAGAAAAAAAAAAAAAACTACTAAATAAATAAATAAACAAAATAATAATGTGGTTTTAGCGTAGTGATTTTTATTTTTGTTCAGTAAATCAACATGGTGTACGGGGTAATTGAACGAATAATAATAAGTTTGTGTAGGCGAGAAAATAATGTTTAGAGATGATTTTTGCTCGCGTATATAGGTACTTAATTCAAAACGACAACCGAGAGACGGTTTCAAAAAAAGTAGAAAAAAACTGACGACGGCAGATTACCAATGATGCTTATCTAAAACTTTCATAAGTTGATGGTTAAGTTTGAAATGGTTTATGGCAAACATAAATTAATTTTTTTGTGATTTAGGTAGGTACTATGTATTATTAAATTATGTATACATTTACATGTTAGCATACATACAAAATGGTTATTTAATGAATTTTGTATATTAGTACCTCTAACTTTCTTTCAAAAAATTAAACCTTCGATTATAATAGTCAGATCTTCAAGGTAAGGGTTAAATGAAGATAAAATGTCAGACTACATTCCGTATATACGTAATTGAGAAGGGGCCGGTTAATTTGATTTTTAATCTAGAAAAATTTTTACTTAGCAAAATTCGATCGTTGCGTCGAAAACAACTCTCAAATTCATTGATGACCGCGTTATGGGGAGTGTCAAAATTAAAATGAGTATTGTTTTGGACTCATGACCACTCCACAGGAATCATATGCACACATTTGATCTTTTCCGCCATACACTTCGAATACACAATTTTTTGTGATGGGCAGTTTTACAGTTTGTTCGCAAGTTGGATGAACTGCTTGACTGATTCTTGATAAGTTGTCCCATACTCGGATATTTACCACCCTTAAATGGGAGACGCACTTGGCAACGACTATTTGGTATAAGCGTGTTGTATTTTCTTGCAAAAGACATAACTTGCCTCCTTCTGTTTCAAAACCTATGCTGGGGAGATGTGGCGGTCTATTATCTCACACGAAAAAGGTTGGTCACATCCCTTAAATTGTACAACTGGAACTTACCAAGAATATCAGTCCAAAATATGTCTTCGCATTATCCCGGGGGCACCGATCAAACCCCACAATTGCTTTTTACAGTATCAAATGCACATGTGTAGCGCCAGGCCAGCGTTAATGTGTCCCACAATGGGGATAATCCAACTCGAAGGACCGAAGGATTTGAAGTAAAGAAAATTTCTACATAAAATCAAGAAAATAAAGGACACATCCATTATTCGACAGGTAAAATTGATCTCCTTTATTGATTTTAAAGCCTTAACTACATAGACCTACTTTTGTACAAAAGTACAAAAGTGAGAAATTAAAATGCTCGCTAAAGAAACATGCTTGCAAAAAAACCATACAAAAATTGTTCTGACACATAAATTAAACCACCATGCACAATTTTTCATTGTTTTTTTTTGCAAGCAGGTGTCTTCAGAATAGATATTTATTTCTCACTTTTGTACTTTTGTACAAAAGTAGGCCTATGTAGTTAAGGCTTAACCTTGCAACTTATTAGAGGTTGCAATGGTTATTTACTTCTGACCTTCAGTACATTTTAAGGTTATTGAAATTTTTAATGACATTTTCAAAAGAAGTGTATTCGATGATTATGATTCATGATGTTGTTAAGGGTGTGCTCGTATTTTTGAGTAATGTATAGAACAAGGTGATCGAGTGAAAAATCAATTCGTATGCGGTCATCGGTCAACTAGTGATTAAACTATTTATTTTCGGTGAACGTTGCATTTGCGCGCCTTCTCTAAAGTGCCATTCATATGAGCTGCAAAGAAAATATCAACTTATTTTAGTTGTTTAACAAATGAAATAAATAACCATATTTAAAAATTTAAATAGAAAATATTGCACATTTTAATATTTTCTACACGACCAACAACTGCGACCTGCGAACTGTCAAATGAAAATTCACAGTCCACAAATACAAGATGCATTCCACAAAGCTACGAACAAATAATTCGATCGAATTTAACCTCAAAAATAAAATATCTGGTGTTACTCGTGTTGTTTGATTTGGACAGTTCGCAGTTCTCTGCGACCACTCATATGAATGAAATGTCAAATTCTGCGACCGTTCGCAATTCGCGGACGCAGTTCGCGGCTTCATATGAATGGCACTTAAATGTTTCATCGTCAGGTTCTGCCAGTTTTGAGCTCGATGAATATAGTTTTAATATACAAAATAAGAAAATATAATGGGCTCACTATCATAAATAGTAATTTGTCTTCACAAAACTCGTAACAGTTTCTAAAATAAACAACCTTTATTGTTAAATTAATATTTAAAACCACATTATTATAAAAAAAAACTCATAAAATTTCAACTAATGTCTTAAAACGGATATCACTATGCAATTCAGTGGCTATAAACACACGAATTATATCACAAAGATGCAAAGATGGTTTTTCCCCCGAAATCGCACATTTGGTCCCACTGTGCATTTTTGAATTTTATATTTCGTGTGGCGTTGCCAAGGCGCCCTTCAGTTACGCCAAGAAGAGCAGTTTTTAAAAGACGATAAATGCAGACAAACCAACACGAAATATAAAATATCAAGAGCATTTATTGAGGTAATCCAGAGTTAAACTTAACTCACCAAATTTTATGAGTTAACTCGGGTTTATCTTGAACATTGCACTAAAATTCTGTGGCCTAAGTGTGAAAAAGTTCGCATTTAGGGAAAAGTGTGTGTCTAGTCTTAATTGGTGATAACGAGTCTCGTTAATTCAAGTGATTTTTCGTTACAACTCGATACCAAGCGAGATTTAGGTAATTTATGTTTTATTAATAAAAAAATTGAATTCAATATTGGTCAAAGTCTTAGTTAGTTTGTGAATAAGGTACTTAAGTATTTTTGTCGTTTTGCTTCTAAATTTGAAATATGCGTTTCAGCAAAATGACAGCAGAAAGGGTTAACACTTTTTTTTTTAATAAAGCGCGCACTAAAGGGGATTTTAATCCCTAAAATTTGTAAACACAGTGCCAGCGTTAGGAAAAATGCGAAGGATTTAAGAGGAGATACCGATGGTTTTGAACCTCTGAATATCAAAATGGCAGGGAAAAATAGTGCCGGGTAAAAAGCATTACACCTTTTTGTAGTGCGGCTAAAGAAAATCTCTATACTTAACAGTACGTCCGAAGTTGGGCTCAAGGGTAAACTGATGTGCATTATTTTCGAATTATTTGGAAAACTTAAACCGTTATCTAAAACAATCGAATTAAAAATTAAAAAAAAAAAAAACAAGAGAAGGTAATTTATTTTTTAATTTTTGTAAAACTAATCATAGAAATACACAATTTTAGTTTTACTCCTGTATAGGTACTGGTTTTTTGTGTCCCTATTTTCTCTACTGTCGATTCTTTGTATATTGACCACTTTTCTTGTCTCGGGCCCCTTTTTGATTTTTTGTTAGCGGCATCACTGCCCCGGTGAATTCTCCACGAGCCTGGATTCACAGTGGGATGTGCAGTTTCATCAAAGAACTTTGTTGGGCCACATTTGTTTTATCAGAGACCTATGTTTAAGGATTTTTTCCTTGCCCTACATAGAAGGAGAATACTTTTGAAAAATGTGTAAATTAAGGAAGATGGTGCATGTAATTTCATTGCCATAATGTACATACTTCCTGTTATAAAAGAATTGCAGCAAAAATTCCCAAGAACGCTGATTTCCCAGAACTCCCCAAAGTCTTTTTTCTGCAACCGATTATTTTTTTTATGTGGACTATTTGTTATTATATTATAAACATCACGATGTTTACAATACTAGGCCTTCACGAAAATTATGACTTCACTTACAAATTACCTAACTACAGATATGTAGGTACCTATTCGACTACATAAAACCATGCTCATTAGACTATATTATCTAATTTTACTTCGTTTCTCGCAACGTAAGAGGAGGTAACCTCCCCTACCCCTGCGAGCAATCTATTTCCTGTCGCGACACATCCTAGACGGCCTTTTGATATTTGTGAATCACCCAAATTCCTCTGCTAACCAAAAAGAATATCGATTTTTTTCAAAAAAAAAAAAAAAAAAAAAAAAAAAAAAATAAAGAACTTGCATGAGAAATCTTTGTGTGTACAAACAAAAATAAAATGAGGTTAATTCTGTAAGAAACATGCTTGCAAAAAAACCATACAAAAATTGTTCTGACACATAAATTAAACCACCATGCACAATTTTTCATTGTTTTTTTTTGCAAGCAGGTGTCTTCAGAATAGATATTTATTTCTCACTTTTGTACTTTTGTACAAAAGTAGGCCTATGTAGTTAAGGCTTAACCTTGCAACTTATTAGAGGTTGCAATGGTTATTTACTTCTGACCTTCAGTACATTTTAAGGTTATTGAAATTTTTAATGACATTTTCAAAAGAAGTGTATTCGATGATTATGATTCATGATGTTGTTAAGGGTGTGCTCGTATTTTTGAGTAATGTATAGAACAAGGTGATCGAGTGAAAAATCAATTCGTACGCGGTCATCGGTCAACTAGTGATTAAACTATTTATTTTCGGTAAAAGTTGCATTTGCGCGCCTTCTCTAAATTGGCATTCATATGAGCTGCAAAGAAAATATCAACTTATTCTTACTTTAGTTGTTTAACAAATGAAATAAATTACCATATTTAAAAATTTAAATAGAAAATATTGCACATTTTAATATTTTCTACGCGACCAACAACTGCGACCTGCGAACTGTCAAATGAAAATTCACAGTCCACAAATACAAGATGCATTCCACAAAGCTGAAAAAAATAATTCGCTCAAATTTAACCTCAAAAATAAAATATCTGGTGTTACTCGTGTTGTGTTTGATTTGGACAGTTCGCAGTTCTCTGCGACCACTCATATGAATGAAATGTCAAATTCTGCGACCGTTCGCAATTCGCAGACCCAGTTCGCGGCTTCATATGAATGGCACTTAAATGTTTCATCGTCAGGTTCTGCCAGTTTTGAGCTCGATGAATATAGTTTTAATATACAAAATAAGAAAAAAAAATGGGCTCACTATCATAAATAGTAATTTGTCTACACAAAACTCGTAACGGTTTCTAAAATAAACAACCTTAATTGTTAAATTAATATTTAAAACCACATTATTATAAAAAAAAACTCATACAATTTCAACTAATGTCTTAAAACGGATATCACTATGCAATTCAGTGGCTATAAACACACGAATTATATCACAAAGATGCAAAGATGGTTTTTCCCCCGAAATCGCACATTTGGTCCCACTGTGCATTTTTGAATTTTATATTTCGTGTGGCGTTGCCAAGGCGCCCTTCAGTTACGCCAAGAAGAGCAGTTTTTAAAAGACGATAAATGCAGACAAACCAACACGAAATATAAAATATCAAGAGCATTTATTGAGGTAATCCAGAGTTAAACTTAACTCACCAAATTTTATGAGTTAACTCGGGTTTATCTTGAACATTGCACTAAAATTCTGTGGCCTAAGTGTGAAAAAGTTCGCATTTAGGGAAAAGTGTGTGTCTAGTCTTAATTGGTGATAACGAGTCTCGTTAATTCAAGTGATTTTTCGTTACAACTCGATACCAAGCGAGATTTAGGTAATTTATGTTTTATTAATAAAAAAATTGAATTCAATATTGGTCAAAGTCTTAGTTAGTTTGTGAATAAGGTACTTAAGTATTTTTGTCGTTTTGCTTCTAAATTTGAAATATGCGTTTCAGCAAAATGACAGCAGAAAGGGTTAACACTTTTTTTTTTTAATAAAGCGCGCACTAAAGGGGATTTTAATCCCTAAAATTTGTAAACACAGTGCCAGCGTTAGGAAAAATGCGAAGGATTTAAGAGGAGATACCGATGGTTTTGAACCTCTGAATATCAAAATGGCAGGGAAAAATAGTGCCGGGTAAAAAGCATTACACCTTTTTGTAGTGCGGCTAAAGAAAATCTCTATACTTAACAGTACGTCCGAAGTTGGGCTCAAGGGTAAACTGATGTGCATTATTTTCGAATTATTTGGAAAACTTAAACCGTTATCTAAAACAATCGAATTAAAAATTAAAAAAAAAAAAAAACAAGAGAAGGTAATTTATTTTTTAATTTTTGTAAAACTAATCATAGAAATACACAATTTTAGTTTTACTCCTGTATAGGTACTGGTTTTTTGTGTCCCTATTTTCTCTACTGTCGATTCTTTGTATATTGACCACTTTTCTTGTCTCGGGCCCCTTTTTGATTTTTTGTTAGCGGCATCACTGCCCCGGTGAATTCTCCACGAGCCTGGATTCACAGTGGGATGTGCAGTTTCATCAAAGAACTTTGTTGGGCCACATTTGTTTTATCAGAGACCTATGTTTAAGGATTTTTTCCTTGCCCTACATAGAAGGAGAATACTTTTGAAAAATGTGTAAATTAAGGAAGATGGTGCATGTAATTTCATTGCCATAATGTACATACTTCCTGTTATAAAAGAATTGCAGCAAAAATTCCCAAGAACGCTGATTTCCCAGAACTCCCCAAAGTCTTTTTTCTGCAACCGATTATTTTTTTTATGTGGACTATTTGTTATTATATTATAAACATCACGATGTTTACAATACTAGGCCTTCACGAAAATTATGACTTCACTTACAAATTACCTAACTACAGATATGTAGGTACCTATTCGACTACATAAAACCATGCTCATTAGACTATATTATCTAATTTTACTTCGTTTCTCGCAACGTAAGAGGAGGTAACCTCCCCTACCCCTGCGAGCAATCTATTTCCTGTCGCGACACATCCTAGACGGCCTTTTGATATTTGTGAATCACCCAAATTCCTCTGCTAACCAAAAAGAATATCGATTTTTTTCAAAAAAAAAAAAAAAAAAAAAAAAAAAAAAAAATAAAGAACTTGCATGAGAAATCTTTGTGTGTACAAACAAAAATAAAATGAGGTTAATTCTGTAAGAAACATGCTTGCAAAAAAACCATACAAAAATTGTTCTGACACATAAATTAAACCACCATGCACAATTTTTCATTGTTTTTTTTTGCAAGCAGGTGTCTTCAGAATAGATATTTATTTCTCACTTTTGTACTTTTGTACAAAAGTAGGCCTATGTAGTTAAGGCTTAACCTTGCAACTTATTAGAGGTTGCAATGGTTATTTACTTCTGACCTTCAGTACATTTTAAGGTTATTGAAATTTTTAATGACATTTTCAAAAGAAGTGTATTCGATGATTATGATTCATGATGTTGTTAAGGGTGTGCTCGTATTTTTGAGTAATGTATAGAACAAGGTGATCGAGTGAAAAATCAATTCGTACGCGGTCATCGGTCAACTAGTGATTAAACTATTTATTTTCGGTAAAAGTTGCATTTGCGCGCCTTCTCTAAATTGGCATTCATATGAGCTGCAAAGAAAATATCAACTTATTCTTACTTTAGTTGTTTAACAAATGAAATAAATTACCATATTTAAAAATTTAAATAGAAAATATTGCACATTTTAATATTTTCTACGCGACCAACAACTGCGACCTGCGAACTGTCAAATGAAAATTCACAGTCCACAAATACAAGATGCATTCCACAAAGCTGAAAAAAATAATTCGCTCAAATTTAACCTCAAAAATAAAATATCTGGTGTTACTCGTGCTGTTTGATTTGGACAGTTCGCAGTTCTCTGCGACCACTCATATGAATGAAATGTCAAATTCTGCGACCGTTCGCAATTCGCAGACGCAGTTCGCGGCTTCATATGAATGGCACTTAAATGTTTCATCTTCAGGTTCTGCCAGTTTTGAGCTCGATGAATATAGTTTTAATATACAAAATAAGAAAAAAAAATGGGCTCACTATCATAAATAGTAATTTGTCTACACAAAACTCGTAACGGTTTCTAAAATAAACAACCTTTATTGTTAAATTAATATTTAAAACCACATTATTATAAAAAAAAACTCATACAATTTCAACTAATGTCTTAAAACGGATATCACTATGCAATTCAGTGGCTATAAACACACGAATTATATCACAAAGATGCAAAGACGGTTTTTCCCCCAAAATCGCACATTTGGTCCCACTGTGCATTTTTGAATTTTATATTTCGTGTGGCGTTGCCAAGGCGCCCTTCAGTTACGCCAAGAAGAGCAGTTTTTAAAAGACGATAAATGCAGACAAACCAACACGAAATATAAAATATCAAGAGCATTTATTGAGGTAATCCAGAGTTAAACTTAACTCACCAAATTTTATGAGTTAACTCGGGTTTATCTTGAACATTGCACTAAAATTCTGTGGCCTAAGTGTGAAAAAGTTCGCATTTAGGGAAAAGTGTGTGTCTAGTCTTAATTGGTGATAACGAGTCTCGTTAATTCAGGTGATTTTTCTTTACAACTCAATACCAAGCGAGATTTAGGTACTTTATGTTTTATTAATAAAAACATTGAATTCAATATTGGTCAAAGTCTTAGTTAGTTTGTGAATTATAAGATAGTTTAGTATTTTTGTCGTTTTGCTTCTAAATTTGAAATATGCGTTTCAACAAAATGACAGCAGAAAGGGTTAACACTTTTTTTTTTTAATAACGCGCGCACTAAAGGGGATTTTAATCCCTAAAAATTTTTAAACACAGTGCCAGCGTTAGGAAAAATGCGAAGGATTTAATTGGAGATACCGATGGTTTTGAACCTCTGAATATCAAAATGGCAGGAAAAAATAGTGCCGGGTAAAGCATTCCACTTTCTTGTAGTGCGGCTGAAGAAAATCTCTGTACTTAACAGTACGTCCGAAGTTGGGCTCAAGGGTAAACTGATGTGCATTATTTTCGAATTATTTGGAAAACTTAAACCGTTATCTAAAAAAACTGAATTAAAAATTAAAAAAAAAAAAACATGAGAACGTAATTTATTTTTTAATTTTTGTAAAACTAATCATAGAAATACACAATTTTAGTTTTACTCTTGTCGATTTTTTGTATATTGACCAATTTTCTTGTCTCGGGCCCCTTGTTGATTTTTTGTCAGCGGCATCACTGCCGCGGTGAATTCTCCACGAGCCTCGATTCACAGTGGGATGTGCAGTTTCATCAAAGAACTTTGTTGGGCCACATTTGTTTTATCAGAGACCTATGTTTAAGGATTTTTTTCTTGCCCTACATAGAAGGAAAAATGTGTAAATTAAGGAAGATGGTGCATGTAATTTCATTGCCATAATGTACATACTTCCTGTTATAAAAGAATTGCAGCAAAAATTCCCAAGAACGCTGATTTCCCAGATTTCCCCAAAGTCTTTTTTTTGCAACCGATTATTTTTTTGTGGACTATTTGTTATTATATTATAAACATCACGAAGTTTACAATACTAGACCTTCACGAAAATTATGACTTCACTTACAAATTACCTAACTACAGATATGTAGGTACATATTCGACTACATAAAGCCATGCTCATTAGACTATATTATCTAATTTTACTTCGTTTCTCGCAACGTAAGAGGAGGTTACCTCCCCTATCCCTGCGAGCAATCTATTTCCTCTCCCGACACAGCCTAGACGGCCTTTTGATATTTGTGAATCACCCAAATTCCTCTGCTAACCAAAAAGAATATCGATTTTTTTCAAAAAAAAAAAAAAAAAAAAATACAAAATAAAGAACTTGCATGAGAAATCTTTGTGTGTACAAACAAAAATAAAATGAGGCTAAACATAATATAATTCTGTTTACCTTCTCAAGGACTTAGTTCTATAAAAATGAATGAAAAATATGCGTATATTAGGCAGATACCTATGCGTAATATGCGTATATAAGGCAGGTACTTACTTCAACTAAAATTAAAAACAAAAAAACACTAATTTCCGAAACAATTCAACTCAACTGTTTCTTAGTATTAGTCTACTCATTGATAAAATGATAACACAAAACATTAATTCCACTCAGTTTGTCTTTTCACTCAAAATTGAGTTTTCATTTAGTATACATTTAAGTGTAGGTGTATAGAGGCTTAAAGAGGAAAAATCTATCTTTCTTTTTAATCAGCAACATTTGTATGTGTATTTGTTAGAAATACTACTTTACAATCTTGTCCTCTGTGGAGACGTGGAGAATTTAAAAAAAAAAATCAAACTTCAACCGAAAGAGAGAGTGAGCGAATAAATTCAGCTGATTTCTCTCGTCGCCATCGTGTTCGTGTCGTTTTGTTTAATAAAATAAAATATTTTTTTTTTTTTTTCAGATGAGATGCGAGACATGAGATGAGAGCGAAACGTAGCAAAAAATACAACAAAAACACAAAAAATGTAAATAAAATGAAAAAAAACTCAAAAAGAAAGACAACTTAATCACACTTATAAAGATAACAATGATACAAATATCTTTTTGAAATCAATGGTTAAAGATGATTTAGATTTAGACCCACAAAACCAACAACAACACAACAAAAAAAAAAACAGAACTTCCGAAATTCTTTTGGGAAATGCTAAAATGCATCAAAAGAAAAACTCAAAACGAAATGGAAAACATTTTGTATTCAACATTTATACACACCAATACAAACGTATGCATACATTCTCTATACATTATTTTATTCGAATAAAAAGAAGAGACAACAAAAATGTATGAACGAAAAAAAAAAGTTGAAATACTCCACCGAAAATCGAAAACCGAGGAGTAATTTTCATTCTAAATACAATTCACAGCTCAGTTCCAATTCGCTTTTGCTCGAGTGTGGGACGAGATTGGTCCGTTTGTCTACGCTTTTACGTCGCCGAAGCCGTGTTTTTCTTTTACCCCCGGTCTATCTATCTATCCCAAATAAGATACAATATTATTATTATCTTCTAAAATTCGTGTATCGTAATTGTGCCTAATGGAAATCTCATAGAAAAAGTAATAAAATTGATTTTAGATTACATTTTTGTAACATAAAATAAAATATAAACTACGTATGTCTCAATCTGAATGAAGTTCTCTGTTGTTCTGTTTTAGTTGAAAATTGATTAAAATTTATTCTTCCTATAAAATTATGGGCATTCGGCTACTCAAAATCTGAAAAAGGAATTTTTACGACTTAAAATGTTTTAACAAAAAATATTTTATTTAACAGTATTGTTGTGCTTGGCTGACCTATCCGTATTTTTGATTATATATTCGTTATTCCAAACCAAACCCAAATAATGTATCTCATATAAATCATTTCGAATAAAAAAAAAAAAATCATATGTTCGAAGACGAATTTCAACATTTCGATTTTTTCGTTTTCTTTTTTAGAATTTTCTTCTTCGTATTCTTCCTTTTAAGTCTGGTTGTTTTTCTTTTAAACTTTTTTTTTTTTTTTTCTTTTGTCTTGTTGATATTTTTTGTTGTTGTGATTATTGTTGTTGGATTGTGTGTTTTTTTATTTTATTTTTTTTTTGTTAAGAGAATTAATTGAGAGCAATTGCTGCGGATTATCGCATTTTTACCGCACATTGCATCTTTTAGATTTATCTTGTTGTTGTTGTGGTAGGCTTTTGTCTCAAAAAAAAAAAAATGTTAAAAACGTCAAGAACAATGAGAAGTGATAATATTTGTGGATGAGTTTTGCATTGCCATTGTCTTCCTACAAAAAAAAAAAAATTGAGAAAAATAGTAACGTGTTATTTAAGAATTTTCTGCATCATATGAACTAAACACAGACTACCTATCAGCTGATTAAGCGGTATTCATTGATTTAGTAGACAATTTGAAAACAAATACAAAAAAAAAAGAAATTATACACAAAAAATATACTTTTACCTATGACGCTACATCCATACATAAGGTACATGCTTTGCTTATACCTATCTATAAGATAAACAACATGTGTAACACATTTTTTTTTTTAATTTATTGTTGGAAAATTTGTGTTTATTTAAATTTTTGAAATTTGTTTGACTCATGTGTTTTGGAAAGTTTATTATTAAATGTTTGACTCAATAAAACAGACAAAAAAACTATGTGTTTAGGTTGTTGTGTTTTATAAATGATTCGCCTCATGTAAATGCATGCAGATGGTGGAAAATTGTGGGTTTACCAATGCTAAGACCATTTTAAGGCATTTGAGAGTTGGAATTTTAAAAGTTTTCGCCAGTGCAAAGAATTTGTATGATCTTCTTAAGGGGCCAGTTATAGCTATCATTGAAAACCATCATTGAAAAAGTTAGCTGTTGATTTTGAGACCCTTCGAAAGTTTAATCATTGATTATTTTATTGCAGAAATATAGCTTACGACTTCAAAATTATTTCTCCTCAAAAAAAAAAATTCATTTTGACCCATATCTTCCCCATAACGTAACTTTTAATTTTTTCAATGATCATTGGTTAGGTAGTTCATCATTGAAAAAAGTTACGTTATGGGGAAAATATGGGTCAAAATGAATTTTTTTTGAAGGAGAAATAATTTTGAAGTCGAAAGCGATATTTCTGCATTAACACCTTCTCTGTCCCCATACAAACTTATATAAAATCATCCATACGTCCATTATTTTTCAAAACATCAACCATACGTCCCATGAATTATATATGATACACAAAATTATTTTTTTTTTTAGTCTCCTACGTCCATGTATCATATATGATTCATAAACATAAATCGGCTTCACTGTCCCCATACAAACTGATATAAAAACATCTCCACGTCCAATACTTTTTTTCAGAAAAAAGCATTATTGTTTAATAAGATGCAACATAGAATGGGTTGGTTGCATAAATAATTGTTTACTGCTGTTAAAAAAAGGATTTAGTTTCGTGTTCATATGTGATTAATGGGCGTAAGCTAGCTCATTTGATATCAATAGGTCCAATGAATCATATATGATTGTAAAGTATGATAATCCATATGCTTAAAACTTGAAAACGACTGGACCCAATTGGAAACTTCTTTCTGCAGGTTTGTTTGAAATTAATACGCGAAGGCTAAGGAACAGAAGAACAGCCTAACAGTTCAAAAAGGGTGGCGCAATAGGCGCAAATTTCGTTTTTTCAGCAGCTTAACTCGAGAATGGTTCGTTTGATTTTCACGACTATAGGTTTGATTGATTTCTTCGCATTTAATAGAGAATTGGGTCGATAAATGGATTTAGAACGAGGCGCATTGAGTCCTTATGTTCTATGGATGCAAGTAGTCGAAAACGGAAATGGTGGCATTTCCCTCCTTGATACGTCCAGTGGAATTGGAAAAAAGACATTCCTGTTTTCACTGTCTTTATGGCTACGATTCGTACGAGTTCTGAAATCGCCTTGGTTTCGGTCTCTTAGGGGATTGAATACGTTGTTATAAGGGGGTCGAACCATCCTGCATTGAAATTGACATTGAATATGTAAGTGGATGAAGAACCTACATGCCACACATTTCAGAGAAATCTGAAATGGCGAAAGTATTGCAGAAATGAAACATTATCACCAAGGAAAAGAGCACAATGGCTCTCAAACACGTATTGGAATTGGAAACCTTGAATCGCACGTTGAAAGATATACGAAATGATGAACGTTTACGTAATGCAATTATTATGCTGTCAGGCTATGATCTTCATACGCTGCCTGTCAGTGCAAGATCAACTCCGGCAAATGAATTGAACACTTGCCTAAAAGCGTCGGAGATGTGTGAAAAAATTGCAGTTGAAATCGAACAGGCGAGTTTCTTTACGAAATTATCAGTCTGCTGCAGATTTCTCCAGGCAATTGTTGGTGGTGGGCAATGGCGTAATTTCAGTCGACTTAGTCACCGGCGTTATTGAATTTCCACCGAATTTTTGGCGAAATCACGATTTATTTACAGTATATGTTTTAGAATTATGCTGACCATAATTGGCTGAGCGCACGATTTTGGCTGCTAAAAACAAGAATGTCAATCATTTGAATTCGGTATTCAAAATCAAATCGACGAAGAGTTACATTCATTCTAATCAATAGACTCCTTGATGGATGAAAAATGTACAAATGTATGTCACCTTAGTAAAATATTTAGTAAAAAAAAAGTAAAAATTCACTTAAGAAAAAGTTTTTTTTCTTAAACATTTTTCCATTTGTTTTTGCAGTTTTGTAAAGTACCGGGTGTCTACTATACACGCAAATATGCTAGTTAGGTTCCTAGGCAATTTTTTTCATATTAAACATTTGTTTTTAAAAATACATGTTTAAGAATCAAATATGACACATGGACGTAGGCGACACAACACAAAAAAAATATTGTGTATCAAATATGATACATGGGACGTATAGTCGATATTTTTTTTTTCTCAGAAAAAATAATGAACGTGAATGAAATATCGACTATACGTCCCATGTATCATATTTGATACACAATATTTTTTTTGTGTTGTGTCGCCTACGTCCATGTGTCATATTTGATTCTTAAACATGTATTTTTAAAAACAAATGTTTAATATGAAAAAAATTGCCTAGGAACCTAACTAGCATATTTGCGTGTATAGTAGACACCCGGTACTTTACAAAACTGCAAAAACAAATGGAAAAATGTTTAAGAAAAAAAACTTTTTCTTAAGTGAATTTTTACTTTTTTTTTTACTAAATATTTTACTAAGGTGACATACATTTGTACATTTTTCATCCATCAAGGAGTCTATTGATTAGAATGAATGTAACTCTTCGTCGATTTGATTTTGAATACCGAATTCAAATGATTGACATTCTTGTTTTTAGCAGCCAAAATCGTGCGCTCAGCCAATTATGGTCAGCATAATTCTAAAACATATACTGTAAATAAATCGTGATTTCGGCAAAAATTCGGTGGAAATTCAATAACGCCGGTGACTAAGTCGACTGAAATTACGCCATTGCCCACCACCAACAATTGCCTGGAGAAATCTGCAGCAGACTGATAATTTCGTAAAGAAACTCGCCTGTTCGATTTCAACTGCAATTTTTTCACACATCTCCGACGCTTTTAGGCAAGTGTTCAATTCATTTGCCGGAGTTGATCTTGCACTGACAGGCAGCGTATGAAGATCATAGCCTGACAGCATAATAATTGCATTACGTAAACGTTCATCATTTCGTATATCTTTCAACGTGCGATTCAAGGTTTCCAATTCCAATACGTGTTTGAGAGCCATTGTGCTCTTTTCCTTGGTGATAATGTTTCATTTCTGCAATACTTTCGCCATTTCAGATTTCTCTGAAATGTGTGGCATGTAGGTTCTTCATCCACTTACATATTCAATGTCAATTTCAATGCAGGATGGTTCGACCCCCTTATAACAACGTATTCAATCCCCTAAGAGACCGAAACCAAGGCGATTTCAGAACTCGTACGAATCGTAGCCATAAAGACAGTGAAAACAGGAATGTCTTTTTTCCAATTCCACTGGACGTATCAAGGAGGGAAATGCCACCATTTCCGTTTTCGACTACTTGCATCCATAGAACATAAGGACTCAATGCGCCTCGTTCTAAATCCATTTATCGACCCAATTCTCTATTAAATGCGAAGAAATCAATCAAACCTATAGTCGTGAAAATCAAACGAACCATTCTCGAGTTAAGCTGCTGAAAAAACGAAATTTGCGCCTATTGCGCCACCCTTTTTGAACTGTTAGGCTGTTCTTCTGTTCCTTAGCCTTCGCGTATTAATTTCAAACAAACCTGCAGAAAGAAGTTTCCAATTGGGTCCAGTCGTTTTCAAGTTTTAAGCATATGGATTATCATACTTTACAATCATATATGATTCATTGGACCTATTGATATCAAATGAGCTAGCTTACGCCCATTAATCACATATGAACACGAAACTAAATCCTTTTTTTAACAGCAGTAAACAATTATTTATGCAACCAACCCATTCTATGTTGCATCTTATTAAACAATAATGCTTTTTTCTGAAAAAAAAGTATTGGACGTGGAGATGTTTTTATATCAGTTTGTATGGGGACAGTGAAGCCGATTTATGTTTATGAATCATATATGATACATGGACGTAGGGGACTAAAAAAAAAATAATTTTGTGTATCATATATAATTCATGGGACGTATGGTTGATGTTTTGAACAATAATGGACGTATGGATGTTTTTTTATAAGTTTGTATGGGGACAGAGAAGGTGTTAATTTTGACTTCTGTGATTTCAGTTAAAGTATGTACCTACTCAAATTCATGTAACGCTAAGTGTTGCCTAGGTTTTAGAAGAAAAAAACTTCGTATGTAACTATACATATGCAGCTTGTTTTTTAATACAACCTACCTACTTGTTATAATAAACTTTCTGTTGAAAAAAAGCCAACAAAAAATGTTTAAACCCGAGCTCATGAACTAATCAAACAAAATTAATGCGAAGCTGATTACAAAAATTTATTTTTATTCCAGAAAAGAATTATTTATTTACGATTATAACTAGGTATTTTGTATGTACATATATGTATATATGACAAGTTTTACAATAAAAAAAATCAAACTTCAGATTTTAATCAAACTAAACATTACATTGATAAAAATAGGAAGAATATAGTATACATATGTACGGATTGTTAATTTATAAACATTATGGTAATTTTATTTTTTTAAATTCCCATAGCAGTTTTTATAATTGAGAATGATGCTGAAAGTTGTGAAATATAAGAAAATATTTACATTATGTATGTGCATATAAAAATAAATTGCCGTGAGTTTATCTTGCAAAAACTTTAGAACGGCTTGACCGATATGTATGATTTTTCTTCGGGTTAGATCGTCTTAACACTTGGGTTGTTAAGGAAAAAGGAAAATTATTATATGGCAATGTACCTACTACTGAAATAAATCAGCCAAATGAATTTGGGATTTAAAATAGCCTTTAACGTCCTTTGGTTCACACAAAACAACTTTTTGAATCAATAAATGAACTTAATATTATTGAAAGCAGATAAAGGTACCTAATTCAATATCAATTTTACCAAAAGATGAGTATTTAGAGATGATGGAGAGTTGCTTGAATGAGATACATCTCATAGAATTAAAACTTGATCCAGCCTGTTAGGCTGGTGTATGAAGTGATAAACTCTTCTAATTTGGTGTTTGATCAGAAAGATAAGCTTGCGCTAAAGAACCCTAGCCTTCCCAAATTACATAAGGACAACGTTCCTGTACATCCGGTTTCATCATCCTTAAATGCACCTTCTCAGAGGTTAGGCAAAAAAAATCTCTGCTTTTGCCTGAGATCTTGGATTTCAAACCAAAATACTCCATTCTTAAGCTTGCGCTTAAGAACCCTAGGCCATCCATTCCTATATTGTATAGTCTTCCCAAATTACATAAGGACAACGTTCCTGTACGTCCGGTTTCATCGTTCTTAAATGCCCCTTCTCAGAGGTTAGGCAAAAAACTCTGCTTTTGCCTGAGGTCTTGGATTTCAAACCAAAATACTCCATTAAAAACACATTGGGTCTCATTGATAGAGTGAAAGATACCTCTTCAAATATAAACGACACAATTAAATGCAAACAAATTGAAAGACTTGTTGAATTTTTTTTTTTTTTTTTTTTTTTGTTTGAGCGCGCACTAAAGGGATTTGGCTGCCCTTAAAATGTTTAAACACAGTGCGAGCGTTGGGAAAATAGGGAAGGATTTAAGAGGAGATACCGATGCACATTGGTTTTGAACCTCTGAATATTAAAATGGTCGGGAAAGATAGAGCCGGGTAAAGCATTCCACATTCGGGTAGTGCGGCTAAAAAAAGAATCTCTATACTTGACAGTACGTCCGAAGTTGGACTCGAGGGTAAACTGATGTGCATTCCTAGAGGTACGAGTATTACGGTTGAATTGTCTTAGGGGAGGAATGCAGCTGGCTATTTCACTAGAACAGTGTTTATAAAAGTAACGGTAAAATAATGTTAGACATGAAACATCGCGGCGGTGTTCGAGGGATGCAAATGTTTCTGTTATATTTCTGTCACCTATCATTTTCAAAGCTCTTTTTTGAATCCTATCTAAGATACTCAAGTGGGTTATTGGGGCACCTGCCCAAATATGAGAATTGTACTCAAGTTTCGGACGGATAAATGCTTTATAGATTACAGCCAGATCAGAAGGGGAGAAAAATTTCTTGCATCGCCGAAGAAAGCCTAAGCATTTAGCTGCATTTTTGGCGACGTCGAATATGTGTTCGTTCCACAGAAGGTAGTCTGTGATACACATACCGAGGACTGAAAGCTTTTCGGTTTCTTCAATACAAGTGCCGCTCATGGATAGCGGCATGGGAGGTGTGTTTCGTTTTGATGACAGAAGACAGCATTGAGTTTTCGAAGCATTAAATTCTACGCGGTTTTTGATTCCCCATTGGACAATGCTGTCGAGATCAGAATTTAATGAGCTAATCATACGCTGCCGTTCTAGTTCCACATCCGAAGGACATGGATGTGAATCTGAAAACGAATATGAGAAGCTGAGACATATATTCTTATGGATTCGTTATGTAGATGATATTTTTTGCATATGGACAGGAACTCATCGTAATCTTATTCAATTCCAAAATGATGTCTTAAATAAAATTGAAGAAAATATTCAGTTTACAGCATTCTATAAATACTACAGTAGAAAATTACCAAAAAAACGCATCCGCAGTAGCCTGGTTTTTGTATTTCCAAATTGTTTTAACTGAAAGAACACCTGTCAGAATATTAAAAAAAAATATATAGTATTATATATAGTATTATAGTATACGAAAAAACTAATAGTAACCAACATTTGAGAATGAAATCACCAAAAACCCATTCGAGACTCGGAAAACTATCCGCAGTATGATTCTTCTTTAACTTTTATCGGCAGTACTGCCGATGTTGTTTTTGTTATTGATGTAAAATCCTACTATGGATAGCTACTATGGAATACTACTATGGATAGATTTTCCAATAAAACACGGGTAATATGGACCAAATAATCTCAATTTCTTGGATTTAACGATTTCAATTGAAGGGTGTAAATTTGATTTCGACATTTTAAGGAAAGGAACAAGCACTGATATGATTATCCCCTTTTCCTCGGCACATACATGGAGCACCAAAGTTGCAACGTTTCATTCTATGGTTGACAGACTTCTAAAAATACCTTTGAACAAAGACAATTATCACAAGGAAATTCGCACTATCCTTCATATTGCAACAACAAACGGATACAAAAAGCAAGTAGATTATAACATTTTGAGTCAAAAATCCCATTGTTACGCCATACAGTCTGCATTCCATTTATCTAAGGAGAAATTTGATACAAATTGGAGAAGAATTCCTTATATTCCCGAGGTATTTGAAAAGTTAATACCCTTTCTCTCAGCAGCCAAAATCAAACCAGCCTTATTCAGCGATAACATCCTACGAAGATCATTATGTAATAATAAAATTAAATGCAAAACTGATAATTTGAACAAAAGTGACGGTGTATACAGGGTGTCCCTTAATTCGTCAATAGTATTTTAGGGCATGATTCTTGGGTGTATTCTAAGAAAAAAATTGTTCTACAGTAAGGGCCAATTTTGATATCATTTATCGGGGAATTTAAGAAAAGTCTTATTTTGGTGTACACAGACCCATGTAAACGGTAATTGCGCTGTTATTTATAATGATAGAAACTTCGTTTAGGCCTTAATGTTTAGAAGAAATACCAGTCTTTGTAACCACGTTTAAATAAATTTTATATCTTTTCTGAGTCTTAAGATATTCAGTTTTTAGCCTGTTCCATTTTTCCTGCCAATGCTAATTTTTTGACTTTGGGGTCAATTTTCTCAAAAAAATGCGTAATCAACATGATGTGTTAATAATTTGTTTGAATGTATGTAACAATACTTTAAATAAAAGTCAGTAACAAGTTTGCCGAAAAACCCATAGATTTTATGATAATTTGGAAAAACAGCGGCAGGTAAAATTAAAAAAAAAAAATGTTTTTTTTTATCTTTAAGCTCGAAAAGCTTTGAAGAAAAAATGAAATGTGTGGTTATCAATAATTTTAATTTTATGTGTGAACTAAAACAGTTATAACAGGTGTTGGAATGAGTCCTCTTTGATTTTGTATGCATGCTACAGCCCGTTTTCGTATTTCACTGATATTGATATTAATGAATATTATAAAGGAATAAGCCAAATGTAATACTCGGTGGTAGCCAATACAAGTGGTTGTTGTTCATTCAAAAACCTTCAATGTTAAATATGACGGAGCGAAAGCTATGCAGCCTAACTGCAAGTGTTATCACGAGAAAACACCTTTGAATGAAACTTAATTCTTGACCAGTGTCAAATCTTTCATACAATTTCCCTCCTTACACATATGCAACGAATTGTTGCGGTGATAAGAAAGAGGAGAAAAAGAAAGAACCCGAATGAATAACACCTAACTTGTGTGTACTTACTTACTTACTTAGGTCCTCGGACCTATTACGTCCGTGATGTTTCCCTTACGGGACATAGGGCCTCCACTACACCTACGCGCCATCGTGTACGATTTCTTGAAATGTATTTCAGCTCTCTCCAACTTTTCCCCAGTCGTGCCGATTCCTGTTCGACCGTTCTTCGCCATCTACTTCTAGGCCGGCCCACTTGTCTTCCCTCCTGTGTGAGCGGGTTCCACTGCATTGCTTGAGATGCAATGCACCGATCGCCTTTTCGAAGCGTATGGCCAATCCACTGCCACTTTCTTCTTCGTATAATGGAGTCTATGGGCTCCTGACCCGTTCTCGCATGAAGTTCGGCATTGGAGATACGGTTGGGCCAGAAAATCCTCAAGATGTTTCGTAGACATCTATTAACGAAGGTTTGCAGCTTTCTAGTGACAGTTTCAGTGACTTTCCAAGTGCTGCAGCCGTAAAGCAGAACGGATTCAACATTGGAGCGGAACAGTCGTAGCTTGGTCTTTAAGCTAAAAGAGTTGTTTCTCCATATTTTGGACAGCATTCTGAACGCAGCCTTTGCTTTTCTGATTCGGCTGTTTACGTCCAGTTCAGTTCCACCACCCGTAGAGACAATACTCCCAAGATATTGGAAATCCTGTACCATCTCTACGGGTTGTCCAGAAATATTTACTTGGATTGATGAGGAAGTTCCAAGGCTGATCCTTTTAGTTTTTGCCGAGTTGATCTTAAGCCCTACGATTTCTGTTTCTCTCTCCACCCTTGTTGTCATTTGATGGAGATCCATGATCCTATGAGAGAGTAAGCATACGTCGTCCGCGTAGTCCAGATGTTTGAGGTGAGATTGCAGAGTCCACTGAATTCCTCCATTTCCATTTGACAAAGCTGCGTGCAGTACGTCACTTACCACCAACAGGAACAGTATTGGTGACAGTATACAGCCTTGCCTAACTCCACTTTGGATTTCAAACTCCTCTGACAGCCTACCTTTGTGCAAAACGTGACACCTGGATCCATCATATGTAGCCTTGATAATAGCAATCAATTTATCTGGGATGCCCCTCCTGTGCAAATCAAGCCAAATAAATTCTCTATTGACACTGTCGAACGCCTTTTCAAAATCGATGAACAGCAGGTGAAGTGGTGATCGATATTCAACGCACTGTTCGATGATGATCCGCAAGGTGTTGATGTGATCCACACAGGAAGATCCAGTGCGGAAACCTGCTTGTTCGGTGTCGAGTGTGTCTTCGAGGTGGTCTTTAATTCGGTCCAATATTATCCTTGCTATTATCTTGGCTACTGCAGGCAGAACGCATATTCCTCTCCAGTTTTCGCACTGTGTGAGATCTCCTTTCTTTGGAAGCTTGACAATCATTCCTTTTTTCCACTCTTCAGGAAAGCTCTCTGTTTCCCAAACTCTCTTAATAAGTGGGTGCAGTAGCTCGCTCGATGTCGTTGGGGCTGCTCCTAAGAGCTCTGCAGGAATACCATCAAGTCCAACCGCTTTGTTGTTCTTCAGTGCTTTGATGGCGGTGATAATTTCTTCTTAACTGGGGGGTACGGTGCGTATTCGGGAAATTGTTACTTCGGGTAGCTCAGTGGGAATAGGGTTCACTTCACTTGCGAAAACGCGGTTTAAAACCGCAGAAAAGTGTTCCCTCCACCTTATGAGCTGGTCCTCATCCGAAATCAGCAGGGATCCGTTTGTGTCTTTAACCAGGTGTTGTTTAGAGCTCTGGACACCAGTGAGCTCTTTGGTAATTCTGTAGACGGTCCTACTGTCACACCTACTAGCGGCTTCTTCTGCTTCTGTAGCCAGTGCGTTGATGTAGTTACGCTTATCACGTCGCACACTACGGTGAACTTCCCTCATCTTCATAACTAACTTGTGTGTGGCTTGTAAAAATGTAAGTTGTCCAAATGCAATTGTTAATTAGAAAAACCTTCATTTAGATGGGCACGATCAGGTGACCTCGGTGGTGCAATGCGTAGTGCAACGGCCAATACAAGTGGTAGTTGTTCATTCAAAAACCTTCATCAAATTTTATTATCTTTCAACTATCAATTTATAATTGACAAACGTAATAGGGGGGAAGTGAGATAATTTGGAAGTATTAAATCTTACGCCTTAGTGCGGTACGACAACATTTCGCATTTGAATTAAAGGTCGCTGACAATTTTATTTGTTTGATAACAACGTTTTGGGTGTGTTTAAAAAAAGTCATGAAGATAAGGAATATTTGTCGCAAAGAAACTTGCATTTAAGAATTGGTTTTAACCCACATTCACCGTTAGATAATTATTGAAAAACTGTTTTTAACAAGGGTTCATGCTCAATGCCCTTCCCATGCAATACACCAGGAATGAACTAAATTTAATTCTGTTTAACACATACATAAACTCCCTGTCACTTGTTTGAGGCCTCTATTTTCACAAAAGTTTTTCTGGATAAATACCTGTAGGAAATATTTTTCCTGGAAATGTTTGATACGTGTGAGTAGGTAATTATATTTCGCAATAAAAAAGTATAAATTTAAAGGGGTAACTTGGAAAATTCGTAGGAATTTCACAAATTATAAGAATGGACTGCAAAAATGGGTATAAAAAATTAAGTCACTTGATTGAGGCCACTTGAAAAATTTTATAAAAAAAGAACAAAACTATAAAAATGTTTCCTTTTTTTTTTGGTTTTAAACATTAATGTATTATGTTTTTGTCAATTAATAATGGGTTTTTGAAATTAGCTCTATTAGATGGTTTGGAATTAAATCATACAGTTTTTTGGAATAACCCAGTGAAATCTGTCTCCAGGCAACGCAGTTAGCTTCGACCAAGACGTCCTTATCTCCAAACTGTCTACCAGTATCAGAAACTTTTCGATATAGCCAGGCCCAAACGTTTTCGATGATGTTTGAGTCTGGTGAATTGGGTGGCTATGGTAGAAGTCCACCGTTTTCCGACTGAATTCAGCTTCTAGCTACCCTGGAAGTATAGATAGGGCCGTTGTCTTGTTGGAATATCCAAGGTAGAGGTTCAAGAATATTCTTTAGCTTTGGAAATATCCGTTACAGCAGGCATTTGTAACTATTTCCGTTCATTGTTGTAGTTACAAACTCCAATTCAATTGTTCCATAATAGGTGAAAGCTCCCCACACCATAACACCACTGGTTTTAATAATCCTTAAAACCGTCGAAATACTGGCTGATACCCCACATTTTGACCTTATTTTAGGCGCTGATAGTGTGGAATTTTGACAATAGTCTTACTTCTGTTCAATCTCCTAGCTATTTCTCGGCCTGAAAATCCCAGTTCCTTTAAAGCATCTATTAATCCTCTTTCTGCTACTGTCGACGTGTTTCGAGAGCCCATTTTAACTCGAAATTTAATATAAATAATAGTTTTCTATCCTTTCTTAAATATTTTAAACTTTTGTTTGAAAAAAATCGACGATGTTAACTTTTGCCAAGCAATTTTTGGAATGGCCTCAATCAAGTGACGCAACTTTTAATATCAATTTTTTGCAGTCCATTCACATAATTTGGGAAATTTCTATGGATTTTCCAAGTTAACTCTTTAACTTTATCCTTTCTTATTGCAAAATATATATACCTGCTCACACGTATCAAAAATTTCCAGGAAAAATATTGCTTACAGGTTTTAATCGATAAAAAACTTGTATAAAAATAGTGGCCTTAAACAAGTGACAGGGAGTGTATAATTTACATATGTACGCAGAGTTTATTTTCAAAGGAATTCCCATTAAAATTGTAACTAAGCCATAAATAAAATAAGTGTTTCTTTAGTGCTTATTCAAATTTAAATGCATTCAAAATTTAATAAAATTATTATTATTTTTTTTTTTTAATTTCATTCCACAATTCTATTATTTTCGACAGTTCTTTGTTGTTCTTTGTTCCAAATAACTCAATTTTTAAGTAAACACTATAATATGAGCTCAAGTAAAAAAAACCTACATCTTATGGTTTTATGCGCGTTTATCTTAAATGTGTATAAACAAGATCGGCAAATAATTTAATCTATGAGATAGGTAGGTACCTTCTTTTTACCAGACGATTATTTTTTGTTTATTTTCCGACTGTGTTGTAATACTTTCTTTGTTGCAATAAATTGGTTTAATTTTTTTCTGCTGGAATATTCGTGAAAATTGAATGTACCAACACAAAAATTCAGAACTCAGATATTTACATTGCTTATTTTTTTTTTTCTTTGTTTAATATTCTTGTTTTCATCATAATGTATACAACAAAAAAAAGTTAAAAATCGTATTTTTTCATTCCAGATTGATGTACCGCCTTCCCCGCTGGCTGCCGTCGTTTTGTAACTAACTTAAAAAAAAAATATTATTTTTGTTTTGCCAGAAAATTAAAAATAAAATTATGTGAATTGAAATGAAATGCTTTAAAACAATGATAAAATTGCAATTAACTTTTGCATTGATAAATTAGTTTTTTTTTTAAATTAGTGTTTGTTTATGTGAGTTCAGTTAAGTTTTTGTGTAATTTAAATTATATACTGCAACAACAATTATACAAATCAGAGATCAAGGAATTAACCCAATGTAAGTACAGTATATTATGTACATACATATATACTAAATATTTATTAAAATGAAGAAAAATAAAAAAAAGACTAAGTCAACTGTCATTTTTGTTGATGGGTGCCAACGACAATTGTTTCATAAATTTTACTCCGCAATTATCAAAATGAATTTTACACTCGAAATTAACCCACATAAACTGATAATTTCTCTCGCGTGTTTAATTTCACAAATTTCATATAGTCAATTTTTTGTTGCATCAGAGTCGCAGATAGACCCAGGTTTAACTAAACTACAGTTTAAGACAATTTTGGCTCAATGAATACAGACCGATTTTAATTACAAATTGTTGGTTTATATTTTTATAAGATAATTAACTTGGATGCTACACAAATAGCTTTGAAATGATAACGTTGAAAAAATAGAATCAACGTTCGAAAATTCAACCAAAGCTATGTTTAACTTAGACCCAGGTCTAAAATGACTATGAATATGCCCCATTGTGTCAAAAAGTAGAGTTTTTCTGGTTCTTGCACTGGATACTTAAATTGCTCCATTTTTGACATATCACTTCCTTAAGTTTGTAAGCCATAATTATGTGTAACAAAGTAGCCTTGTAAGTAAGGCAGAAGATCGGGTACATTTTTATAAACCTTTGGTTTGGCAGAGTTAATTGAAAACGCATGCCATTAACTAAGTCCAACAAACAAACAAAACAAAATATTCAACTGTTTCCTTTTCATTTTAATTTTGCATTTTCAAGTACCTGCAACTATTGACATATTCCTTAAGTTGACGTCGCTTAAATCTTATTATACTTATTCTTTTCCATTTTATCCTCTTCTCAAACCCACAATTGTATTGTAATCTATAATTTATTGAACAAATCTGTCGATGTTTTGCTTTTTAAAAATAACAAAACAAAAAGAAACGTATTTCCGGTCCAAATAATTCCGAACATCTATCTGTTTTGAAGAACAAGCCATTAGTTATGCATACATATTTAAATCCACACAAATACCAACAAAAAAAAAAAATTAAAGTCAATGTGATCAATGCGACCATTTGTTATGAAATTATCGTTTCGACCTAGAACTTAAAATGGTGGACGTCGTATTTTTGTTTGTCGTGGAGTTCTGACAGCTGTTCCAACTATTATTAATAAGTATTTTTTGTATACATAATTTAAATTTGATTAACCAAAACTTTAACTTGTTCAATTCACACGATTGGTTCAATAGAAAACCCAGCAACATGTTTATAAACAATTAATATGCTTATCTTTAAATTTGTGTGTTGCTATTGTAATAATTAATTAGAAAAGAAAGCATTTCATTATGACGAACAAAAATGAAATATGATGCCAAATTTCCAAATCTTATCTTTGTTCCTTCGGTGATAAATATTATATTTACATTTAAAAACTAGTTTTGAAAATTTGAATTTAAATATACATTAGCATTGTTGAACATCGATCGACGAAATATTTTGAATATTTGCATTTTTAATTTTACGTTGCCAATCTGTGGCTTCTCTTTTGATATCAAACTGGCTTATAAACGAAAAATCAAAATAAATACTTTAAATTTGTAAAAAAAATCTTTGGTAATTTCTATACAAATAATAATCTTTTGAATTAGATGTACCCATCAATTTTATATACATAAACAATTTTTTTTTTATACCAAAACATGCCAAAAATTCAAAACATTTAAACGATTTTTCTCTTATGTCAGTAAAATAAAAAAAAAGTCAGCTGTAGTACTGTTTGTTGTTGTATTAAGGTACTTTAACTGGGGAACATTAAGTTTGGTTTGTGTGTTTTTAGGCCAACTTTCAGTTTTAGTGAATATATTTAAATTAAAAACATGTTTGGTTTTTCTTGAGCCTACAGCTGTATTCAATTATAACTTGCTTTGCTTTTTGGTAGTGAAACTTTTTAATAAAAATTTCAAGTTTGGAAGAGAACTTTGCGAGTAGGTTTTGAATAATTAGACAGAAAGGTAATTGTTTTATGCCGTTCTTATACTGTATTATGTACTTACACTCCCTGACACTTGTTTAAGGCCACTATTTTCATAAAAGTTTTTGCTCGATAAATACCTGTTAAAAATATTTTTCCTGGAAATGTTTGATACGTGTGAGTAGGTGTGTATATTTTGCAATAAAAAAGGGTAAAGCTAAGGAGTGCACTTGGAAAATCCATAGAAATTTCACAAATTATGTGAATGTACTGCAAAAAATGGATATAAAAAGTATCATCAGTTGATTGAGACCATTCCAAAAATCGCTTGGCAAAAGTTTACATCGCCGATTTTTTTCAAACAAAAGCTTAAAATACTTAAGAAAGGATAGAAAACTATATTTTATTTTAAATTTCAAGTTAAAATGTGCTCTGGAAACACGGGAAACACGTCGACAGTAGCAGTGCTTTAGATGGAACTGGGATTCTCAGGTCTCGGCCTGCTAATAGCTAGCAGACTAAATAGAAGTAAGTACACTGTCAACAACTTTCTAGCAGACACCGAAAACAATGGAAACAACGAAAAGGACGCACAGCTCAAGCAACAACAATCCGAGAAACGCGACTGATTCTGCGACAAGATAAAAAGTGGAGTATCAGTCAGTATTTCGAAGGTTTTAAGGATAATTAAAACCAGTGGTAACATCAAGAGTATGAAAAGCAAAAAGAAACCGGTTCTACGGCAAGAAACTACGGATGAATATCGCCAGGGAGCATTTTGCATGGAGCAACGCATGGAAAAATGTTGTCTTTTCAGATAAAAAAAAAGTTTAATCTTGACGGACCCGATGGTTACAACTTTTATTTTCACGATTAAAGAAAAGAAGAACTCATTTTGTGAAGACATCACAGCCATACATCAGGTGTTATGGAACAATTAAATTGGAGTTGATACCTACAACAACGAACGGAAATAGTGACAAATGCCTGCTGGAACGGGCATTTCCCAGGCTAAAGAATATTTTTGAACCTCTACCTTAGATATTCCAACAAGACAACGCCCCTATCGATACTGCCAGGGTAGCTAGAAGCTGGATTCAGTCGGAAAACATTGAACTTTTATTATTGCCACCCTATTCACCGGACTTAAACATCATCGAAAACGTTTGGGCTATCTGGAAAATTTTATGAAGCTGGTGGACAGATTGAAGATAAGGACGTCTTAGTCAAAGCTAAATGCGATATCTGGAGGCAGATTTCACTGGATTGTTCCAAAAAACTGTATGAATAGCGGGCATACTCATTATTAATTGACGAAAACATAATACATTAATGTTTAAAAACAAAAAAAAAGTAAACATTTTTATAGTTTTTTTTTTTTTTTTTATAAGATTTTTCAAGTGGCCTCAATCAAGTGACACATTTTTGTATACCCATTTTTGCAGTCCATTTTAACCTATAGCTTGTGAAATTCCTACGAAATTCCCAAGTAACCTCTTTAAATGTATCCTTTTTTATTGCAAACTATATCTACCTACTCACAGGTATCAAAAATGTCCAGGAAAAATATATCCTATAGGTATTTATCGATAAAAAAGCTTTTGTGAAGATAGTGGCCTCAAACAAGTGACATGGAGTGTATATGATAGCTTCTCAGGTTAGATAATAATTAAAATACAAAGCTTTTATATTGAGATTTCCAGTCACAATTATGTATCCAAATGGTCCAACATACATTCCCTCATCTAGAAGATCATCCCCTTCAACTCTGGATGTATATTTAACAAATACTCCTAGCTGCTTTACGCAGCCATTTACTGTTAACGCTCTCAGTTCCGATCATCTTCCTGTTTTCTGTGATTCTTTATTAAGCCCAAGACTGATTAATGTGCAATATTTAGATTATTAGAATGCAAGTTGGTCTCTGTTTCGTTCAAATTTCCACTTAAATATTCGCAATTGTGACACTAACATTGATAGTGTGCTATGTCACGAAGACATCGACACTAGTGTAGAATTATTTGAAAAGAATAGATCGGATTCGGCATAAAATTGTAGGTCCCTTCCATTCCTGTCGAAAGGCGCACACAGGAATGGTTGCGAGTTGTTAGTCACTAGGCCCTGGTTCTTCATGAGCCGTTGTGCCACCCGATTTTTTTTTTTTTTTTTTATTTAAAAAAAAAAAATGTCAATAAGAGAGCTATAATTCTACCTCGTGAAATATTTATTCTGATTAAAAAAAAAATGCGCTGAGAAGAAACTGGCAAGATATCGACAACAGAACGATTTTCATGAAATGAACCTACTTAATAGACTTATTTCGCAAAACATTTCAAATTTTTGTAACATTGAATGGGGAAATAAACTGAGCTCGCTACATCCAAATTCAAAACCATTTTGGAACATTTATAAAATTATAAAAAAGAAAAATCCCCCAATACCACATCTTGAGATTTCCGGTAGACTCATTACTAGTTACGAAGCTAAGGCGGAATTACTCGCTGAAACTTTTGCTAATAATCATGCCGTCCCACAGCATTTTAACCCTGAAGTTGAACGTCTTATTAATCAAAACGTGCTTGAGTTTAATCAAAGATCAATTGTTTTTCCCCCAAATGAAACCGTCTCAACTGAAGATATTGAGTGTATCATAAGTGATCTTCAAAATCAAAAATCTCCCGGTATAGATAAAATTAAAAACCAAGTTTTAAAACAGTTTCTAATTAGTGGTTTTTGTTTTCTAGCATTTTTGATTAACTCCTGTTTGAAGTTACAGTACTTTCCCCTTAAATGGAAATCTGCGAAAGTGGTACCAATTTTGAAGCCTACAAAACCACGTAACGACGCTAACAGTTACAGACCCATCAGCTTACTAAGCAATGTTAGTAAAATATTGGAAAAAATTATTTTGCAAAGAACATTAAATTTTCTTGATGAGAATTGCATCATACCAGCTCAGCAGTTTGGTTTTCGTAAGAGTCACAATACTTGCCACCAAGTATCAAGAATACGCCATTTTGTTAGATCTAATTTTAATGATAAGAAATCTACTGGCCTTGTTCTACTCGATGTTGAAAAAGCTTTTCGACTCTGTGTGGCACAAAGGGCTTATACACAAATTAACAGTCCTATTCTGCAGTTGTGAGGGTCACAGGTCACAATTTTTTGTGAGTTTGTTTTTGTATAAGGCGGTCACAATTTCGGATTCTGTGGAAGCCCTCATGATAAACCTCACAAGAACAACGTGCCAAGGAGCAGATCATAAATTTTAAGTTTTATTGAGGCGAGTTCACTACGAGTTATGGATTATTGTGACTTGTAAGGCATCAGTGAGCTTGCCAGAATAAGGCTGTAATATTATATAGTTTCCCTAATTACTTAATCAAAATAATTCAAAGTTTATTAAACGCCAGACAGTCTTAAGTTATATTAAATGGAGTAAGTTATGATATTGCAGATGATATTGCTATATATTCTTCTGATGAATACGGTTCGTCTGTTGTTCACAATATTTAAGCCGCACTTAATGTTATCTTTGAATACTATAAACACTGGAAGATTAAAATAAACGCTGGGAAGAGTCAGGCTATCTTTTTCACAAGAAAAAGAAAGGCGTAATCTAAAGGTAAATAATTGTGATATCCCGTGGGTTGATTCTGTCAAGTACTTAGGTGTTTACTAAGACAAAAAATGTCATATTTTTGGTGCAAAGCTTTTGAGAATTTACGAATAGAGACATTGCGATGCTGGTATTTAAACTCAACAATATTATAATCAAAAGCCATGGCTAAAAGAATAATTTGTGTTCTGTTCGAACAACTTTTGTTATTTTCGCCATGCCTTTTAATATTTATGTTTTTATGTTTAAATACCAGCATTGCAAAGTCTCTATTCTAAAATTCTCTAAAGCTTTGCATCTAAAAAGATGATATTTTACCATTAATGAAACCACAAGCCCGACATACGACGAAATACGACTTAATAATACGAATTTCGTAATTGGGGTGACTTTTTTTTGAAAACACATATTTCAAAACCGACATGGTAAATTTCGTTGAAACTTGGTATAAAGTGATATTTCAGCATTTTCTAGAATTAAAGAAAAAAAAAAACATCAGGTTAGACGCCTGTCTATTTGATTTTAAATCGGTTCGGCTGATTCTTTCTTAGTTTTCATGAGCGGATTCAAGGATAGGATTCAATCCGAATCGCAATTTCGATCCAAGTATATGCAACTGTCAGATCGAAAGACAAAACGCAACAGACACAAACCAAATATACCGCAAACTATCGGGAAATGAAATGAGCACCAACATACCAACAAGCAGCAAAAAAAATCTTCATTTTTCGATTCTTCAACCTAGGTATACATTTTTATTTCCGATTTGATCCAGCTCGACGAGTTGATCGAGTAATCCGGATTCAATTCGCTCCAGGTTTACTAGACCCTAAACATTGATTCAATTCAGATTTAATTCGAAATCAATAACACCGGATGTTTTTGGTTTCAGAGATCATTCGACAACCATGTGAGTTCAGTATCTCTATGGATTAAGTGCCATTAGAAAGAATTACTAACCCAGTTAGGTAACTGATCTGACGGGTATAGATCTCTGTTTTTATCTATAAAGTTTTGCAACTTCCTAACAAAACTAATATTTGTTTTACATTACCAAACAAACAAACAAAATTATAATCGCAATTTAGGTAAGTTAATCAATGTGTGTTTTAAACACGAGTAGCTATGTACATATATGGGTACTTAAACTTTGAAAGCCGCATTCCTAAAATAGGACAGTTTTGTGTTTGGTAAAAATGCATTTAATCTTTTTTTAAACTATATTCTTTGTAATTACATTTTTTAAAATTGTATTCATAATAATGAGAAAAATATGATGATCGTCAAATGTGATTGTATTTTAAACAATTTAACAGCGAGCACCATTTACACAATATCTGCAACACTTTATTGAAAAATTCATCTTAAATGATGATATGAAAAATAAACTAATGAAGAAATGATTGACATATTGTTATAACATAAGCACATAAGCAATCATTATCATAAATATTATTTCAGTAGTAAATGTCACTTACAGACCTCACACTGATTCAATTTAAACAAACGATGTGGCAAAGTGTTTACATTTACTGACTGATGTAGACTTGACAATCTAATCTTTATGAATATTAATGATTTGTTTAAATAAAATTTAATTCAGAACAACTATTCCAATAAAAATAAACTTCTAAAACGTTCAACACATTCAATAAATGGGTTTAAGGCCGATTCACCACGCCACGCCCCACCAATTAGTTATGAACTGGCACTTTTAAAGGGCTATCGCAAACCTATATCAATTAGTAAATCTGGTTCGAGGGCATGGATTTTAGATGTGATTAAAATCATGATCAAATGTGCAGAAAAAAAATAAATGCATCACTACATGCAGTACTACAACATTGATAAATTCTTTCCTCGCATGGGTAAGCTAGGTTTTTGTTAAGTTATTTTATTTGATTTGTATCTCCTTTTGAATAAGTACCTATGTATCCAACTATATCTTAATAGAAAAACAATTCATGTTTATCTCGATGCTTTTTTTTGAACCTTGCCTGCATAGACCCCTTTTTATATGTTTTGGGAAAATTTCACAGGGGAACTATAAGATACTTTGAATAGAATAACTAAGTTGATATAGATAAATAATTACTTTTTAAGGTCTAGATTGCATGTTAACCTCGTCGTCTGTCCAATTTAGTGCGTGTTTTTTTGAAAACCTTATTCAAACTCTAAACCATGTTCAAAATCCCCTTTTTTTTGATCTTACATAGAGGGTTTGTGGTATTTCATTGGTTTCTTCAACCCTCAGACACAAGAAAAAACTTCTAAACGGAAATAGAATCTAAAAAAAAGGGGAATAAATTATTATAACAACGAACAAAATACAGGTGAGGTTGGATATGACCGTTTATCTATTCAATGATCAGTGTTCTCTAATTTTTATTGCCGGATCGTGTTTATTCGTAAGCACCTGATGTTTTGTGTGTTTGTTTGAAAAAGAAAATAAAATAGATACAAATGTGAATACATAGAATTAAAATTTTTCATCTAACAATTAAGATACTCTTTTGGAATTACCTTCCGTGATCTTAAATTCTTTTGATATTTCTATATGTGCGTCGACATAAGTACCTATCTGTTGTGAAGAAGCTAGACCCATGTCAAAATGACACCTTGCGAAAAGAATCATGAACAAAGTAGAAGTGTGATCATGCCGCTGCCGCCACAATCAATGAAGCTTTGTTAAACCAAAAAAAAATGAATTAGAATTGATTTGGCATCTGTTTTATGATGTTGAGTTCTGCCATGTGAGTATATACGAATACTAATCAACTATGAATAAGGAAGCTCGTTGTCAATAGACCTATCAAGGAGCTGATTAATTAAACTACCTTTTTTGTGTGGTCTTTATTTTATTTTGACTTTTTACTGCAGCCTAGTCAATTATTTGCTTTGATGGAGAAGGTCTTCAGCTCAGCCTTATCAAGGTGAAAAAATTAATAAATTGGGTGGCGCATCTTATCGAGGTATCCGTTAAAAAAAAATGAAACAGGCATATCCCGGTATCGGTGCGAACTTAGTCCAACTTTGTCAATATCATAGTAAACAGAAATAAGGTACCTATGCTTATTAGGTATGGCACGCACAATCATCTGCCTATTTTCGCAGAAAAGAAAACTAATTTAATTTAAATTGATTTTTTAATTATAGTCTTCACAATAAATAGAAAACAATAATAAAATATGATCGTGACGTCAGAGATTTATCAAGAAATATCTACATAAATAGCATACCTTGTTTTTGTTTTTAGTGGTGAATAATATTCTACAAGTTGATAATTGCTATGGCCGTTTATTTGACAGGCGTAAGACTCTTTTAATTTAATGATCCAACACCCATAGGAAGGTACATTCTGGACTAATACTAAAGACTAGCCATCTTTCAAATTTTGAGGAGTGGGGTGAAATTCTCTTATAAAGCAGCAAAATTGCCCAAAAGCACACGAACGCGTTTTGGCAACATTTGTGCCAATCTTTAAACGTCAACACAAATAAATAACAAGCGACAATATTAAAATCTTCCGCTGTGACTTCATGTTTTGAATGTTCTTCCAAAACTTTTAAAGCGAAACAGAAAAATATAAAAATTATTAAAATACAAAATTAAAATGAACAAACAAGAAATAAAAACAATGGCCTCGTTCACTAACCAATTCGAAGCAATCCGGATTGGTTTGTGCTGTAATCCCCTGACAAAAAACAGCTGATGATAAAATAGCTATTCTCAAAAAAGAAATCTCAATCTATCCCAAAAATTCTCATATAACTCAGCAATCTGAAGAGAAATGTCAACAACAGCTGACCTCAAATTTAAATTTTACTTTGAATTGTGTGCTTAGTTAACCTATCCCGTTCATGTCGTTCACCAACTTATACGGATACTCGAGTATTCGAGATAACATATCTCAGTGCAACGTGAACGAGGCCAATGTTAAAACTTAACAACAGCCATTTTGTTTTGACTTTTTTTTTAAGAACATCGAACTTACAATTTTTGCCCGAAGAAATTCATCTGTCAAAAACTGACCAAAACATAACATTTGCGTACGCGAACAGGATTGATGATAAAACTTATAGACGAAGTTTGGGTAGCTTCGGACTAGTACGCGAACAGACCTACTTTCTCTTTATTGCTTTGGGCTTAAATACATAAGTACTGCACTTCGGGCAATTTTACGTTTTAGTACAAGTAAACTACTAAAAAAAATTGAATACGCATCAACTGACAAAAATTGTGTACTTAATGTCGTATTTACACAAGCAATAAATGGTCATTATTTTTGACAGAGAACTGACACTGTCACTGTGTTTTTTGGAAGATCTGTTTAATGTGTCAGTTGAAACGGATACCTTCGACACGAAATCGCAGACATTTTTGTCAGGGATTTTTTGTAGTTTACTTTTAAAATTTATTGACTAAATAGTCCAGTGCAATTATAATCTGACCCAGAAGTTTTTACCACCCCCAAATTTTGTTTCTTTATTCGATAGAGAGTGAATCGAATATAATAAATCTCAGTTTTCGCATACGTAACATTTACTCTTTTGCCACCATCTTGGATTTTACGTTTTACTTAATATCTCGGTTCATATTAGTCCTACAAAAAAAATTGTAAGACATAAAATGCGTAGAATAAAGTTTCCTATTTCATGTGTTTAACAATTTTTCGTTTTTGATAATATTTAATAAGTTACAGGCCAACAAAAAACAAAATTTAGTATTTTCCAAAATTTGGGTCATTTTCAATCAAAAATTTGAAAAACTTTCTACGACAAGTTCCAAGTTTGTTGGGCTTCAAATTTCGAACAATTTTGTTGTACAATTTTTGTCTGCATTTCAGTAAATAAAAAAGTTTTCTATTAAAAAAATGTTTTATACCAGAACAAATTTTTGTTAAGTCTTAGATCTAATCTGGCTGAAAATCTTGACTTGGGCTCGCTTTAGTTAGATTATCCCTTTTCTAAAACCGTTTTTAAGATTTTAATTTTAGTTTGTCGCTTGTTGTTTTTTTAAGTATGAGATCTTGGCTGAAAATCTTGATTTGTGCTCACTTTAGTTAGATTTTCCCTTTGCTAAAACCGTTATTAAGATTTTAATTATAGTTTTTCGCTTTTCTTATTTAAAATGGCTTTTCTAATTGGACCCACCAATAAAATTTTCTCGAGTACAGAATATTGGAAATTTATTAAAGGTGAAGCCTTTCAAGGCGCGATTCAGTGAAGTTTTCCTTCCTGATCAACTCTCTCCTGCACCTCATTTTCTGCTGATTCCCCGCGTATGAAGCACAAGTGTTCATTGTCGAATTCAGAATTATAATCCAATGGCTCTTCCAATGCTCTTCCAATGTTCCAATTCCAATCCAACGATGGCGATCATTCTGGTGACAACGTGCGTCTGTCAGTCGCACTTCCGTACAATACCGAAAATCGACGTAAGTCACCAAATTTTTTCCAGCTTGCCACATGGATTTCTGTGCTACTTACATTTCGTAGCATTTCTTCATACTGTTTCAGCCCTTGCCTAATGCTGGCTGATAAAGAGTTTGTATGCTTTTTTTAACATTAGCAGTTTTGCCAAATTCTAACGGTTCACAGCAAATGAAACACGTGTTCATTTCTGTCACTGTTCACTTATTTTAACTTTCACTGAACCACGCTTTGAACTTTTTCTTAATTGTGCAGCAAAATATTATGGAGCCTTAAATAAATTTCCAATATTCGGTACTCGGGAAAAATTAATCCGTTTTGCATTAGAAAAGCGACAAACTAAAATTAAAATCTTAAAAACGGTTTTAGAAAAGGGAAAATATAACTAAATCGAGCCCAAATCAAGATTTTCAGCCAAGATCCTCAGACTAAAAAAAAAATTGTTCTGGAATAAAACATTTTTTTTTTAATAGAAAAATATTCATAACTTTTTTATTCATTGAAATGCAGAAAAAATTTGTACGACAAAATTGTTCGAAATTTGAAGCCCAACAAACTTGTCGTAGAAAGTTTTTCAAATTTTTGATTGAAAAAGACCCAAATTTTGGAAATAACTAAATTTTGTTTTTTGTTGGCCTGTAACTTTTTAAATATTATTAATAACGAAAAATAGTTAAACACATGAAAAAGGAAATTTTATTCTACGCATTTTATTTCTTACTAATATGAACCGAGATATTTAGTAAAACGAAAATCCAAGATCGGCAAAACGGCAAATGTTACGAATGCGAAAAATGAGATTTATCATATTCGATCAAATCTCTAAAAAAATTTGGGGGTGGTACAAACTGCTGGGTCTCCCATATAAAATTTTAAAATTGCACTAGACTATAAACGCATACTACATAAAGTTTGAGAAGGAATGCGAAAAGACCTCTTCAAATCGTTGACCAGGGAGATTTTGTTCACTCTTCTTAAAGTCTAATACAAACTTCCAACAATCTTTTGTTGAAAAAGTGAATTTTTGACATTTTTCGGTGGTGCACATTTGAGAGTGCGTTGTGAACGTTTGACGTTTGAAACCAAAAGCCATTTTTCCGCAGAAAATGAATGGTCCAGGGAATTAATTGTGCAAAAAAGTAGTGGAGACTTCTCCAAACAATCTGATTTCATGATGTGATTTTTGTATGGGACTTTTCCTTTCTCATCAGCAGCGTGCTAGGCTTCTTAAAAAAATCAAGTACCTAATGCTTACGACAATTATGCTGTTAGGGCTCGAAATACACTCCGTTAAAAAATAAATCTACAAATACGATAATGTGTTAATGAAATCACAGACCCATTCCATAGGGTGACTTCCCTGATGTGGTAGAGCAAAGTATTTGTTCAACTAAACAAACAAAAAGCAAAGACAAAAAGAATAATTTCGAAAGTGTGTCTAAATGTTTAATTGAGCCCTTTTAAAAATTCCCAATTATTCTCAGCTGCCATTATTTTATTATATTATGTATAGGTTATTGCAGTTTCAATGAAAGTATGTACATAGTGTATTTCAATTCAACTCACCTTTCGCAATCAGTGGCAAAGTGATTGACCTAAAAATAAAATGTTCAAAATTGCGGTCATTTAGAGTTTCATTTAAAGTGTATGGTAAAGGTGTATGTAACGTTCATATACGCAGGTACTGCCGAAGAAATACTCAACAGCGCCCTTAGGGATATCAAAATATTTTAACTGTTTCTTATTGCATTTTTTTCCAGTCTCAAACTGTTTGCTTGCGGATGCTTGTTTTCTAGATGGAAAAATTGAGCGTACAACTCTCATTTTTTATTTTCGTGATATTTATGATGAGCACGCACCATCAAATATCGGTGATCTCATTTTCATTGTATCTCATTTTTTTTTTTGTTTTTTGTTTTGTTGATGATGTTCCTTAAAAGAAGTTTATTTTTTTCCTCAAATAATGAATTTAGTTCATGTAATGCATTATAACCATCACTTTCTCTCCTCTCGACGACACGGGCGTACAGGAGGATTTTATATTCTTGCTTAAAAATCGCAAACTCAATTTATTGTAGAACGTTTTTTTGGCTGTTTATTCTTCTTTTTATTACCATTTCTGGGCTTATTAGCTCAAAAACAAAAAAAAAAAAACAATTTGCATGCTAAAAATAAACTTAAGTTCTCTTTATTATTTTTTTTGTGGGGCTTTCTGCTTTAATTTTGTCTTAACAACACCTACTCTCACAGTCGATGTTTGTAATCAGAAAAAGAAATCACCATGCCACCAAAATGAGGATAAAATGATTATTATGGCCAAACAAATTTTGTGTACTTATTGAGTTAACAGCTACAAGTGACTATACAATGTTGGTGGATGTTTTTTTTCTTTTAATTTCATATTGAATATCTGGTACAACAAGGGTCGTTGACACAAATTATTGTAAGTTTTTTTGTACACTATTTTTTTTGCAGAAGAAAAAACTTACATATATTCATTTTGACGACGACGACGACGACGACCGACCGACGACGCGACGCGACGTGTCCTCAGGTGTTTCGTGTCTTCTGTCACTATTCTCCTCAATAGTAGTTGTTGTTGGTGATTTGTTTCTTTTAAAAATAAACTTGAAATACAACACACAACTTTAAAGATCATTAATCTCTGTTCAATTGTCCTTGGGTTTTATTTTAAGTGTACATATAGTCACTTACGAGATGCTCGAACTCAATTATATTTGTTTACCAAAAAATATAAAGTCATTCCCGGATCTTAAGAAAATGAACCTTAAATGATAAACACGCCGAATATTTTTAAAATATACTGAGTCAAATGTCTATATTGACCCTACAAGAAATCTGCAAAGGAACTTTTTTTGATGACGTGAAACCATATCTCGATAATATTTTCTTTGTTATTGAAAGGAAGGTACATAATTTATGTTAGATAAGAGATTGAAAGGGAGGTACTTAATACGGCTAATTCAAATTCAAATATCAAAATGACACATTGTTTCTGTCAGAATAATGCATTTCATTGAAGAAGTCAAAAAGTACTACTCGTATTGTTGTGTCAAAACCTTATTGTTTGTTAAAAAAAATTATTTGTGGTAAGTAATTTCATTTTTATTTTTGGAAGGGGCATATATTAAAATTAAATGCAAACAACAACCGACAAATAGCGCAGTTTATTAAAGACAAAAAACTAGACTTCGGTAAGATCTGTTCGCGTTAAAACTGCATCAAAAAAATAAACGCAATGTGGGGTTCAAAATTGGTGTGTAATTATATTTCAAACACAACGCCACAGAAAAATCGTTTTGATGACAAATGTACTGTTAGGCGCACTAAGCATCTTGTCAAAGACAAAATACTGATAAATTATCAATCAATTGCAAACAACTGGGCAATGTTTTCGAGTGTTTGACATAACCAAAATTACTTAAAACTGTACGTCTGACGATCTAATGAATAAAATTATCCCAAACAAAGAGACTATCGTTGATACAAAAGACTATTTTAGCCGTTTTTTCTTCAAAAGTGTATAGCAAGTTCAGAAAATTTTTACAAACAAACATTGATTAACAAATAGATTGCACACCTTCTTCTTCTTCATTTAACCGGCGCGGCGATTGTCATGATCTCGAGGGGGACCACAACTCCCCCACTCAACTGCTTCACCTAGGGTTCCAATTGTGGGGTTCGCCGGGTTGTCCTCAGAAAATGCCGACAGGCCTCCCGGTTTTGGATTGTTCCATGTCTGAGGCCAACTAAATGCAGGTGTCGTTGTATTTGCTTCATCCAGGAGTTTTTATGCCTGCCTTTCTTCCGCGATAGTGTTGGGACGTCTTGTGCTCTTGCCTTTTGAACTGGGTTTTCTTGGAATCTTCTTTGAACGTGACAGTACCAGCTAAGTTGGTCATGCTGTATTTTGTCCAAGATGGTATTTTTGACGTGTAGGCTTCCTCGGATTCTCTTGCTTCTTATTCAGTCACGCTTTGTCACTCCTGCTGTCATGCGAAGCATCTTCATTTCGGCTGCGGTCAATTTACTTTCATACTTCTTGTAAATTGTCCAACACTGTGAACCGTATGTAAGCGCTGGACGAACAACTGCCGTGTAGAGCTTTCCTTTCAGCTTAGGGGGCATTTTTATATCACAGAATATGGCAGAGTTTTCCCGCCACTTCATCCACCCTACGCTTACGCGATGTTTGATGTCGTCATCACAAGATCCTTCGCTATTGATCATTGATCCAAGATATTTAAACTTTTCGCATTTGGAAAGCACTGTTCCATTTAAATAAATGTCTGGAATAGGCCTGTGTGGATCAGAAAATGAACAGCAAAGGTATTCGGTCTTTTTCGCGCTAATGCGGTATCCATTTCCCTCCAGAACATCCACCTATACACCAAGTGCTCGTTACAAGGACACAGGATCTTCACTTATGATGGCTCCATCATCAGCAAAGAATAACTGATTCACTTTGGGGTCCGTCACCTTATCGTCAAGCAGAAAGTCAAGGACAGTTATAAAGAACAAATGACTCAAGACGCTTCCCTGGTGCACACCTACTCTAATTGGGAACTCTTCGGTGATTCGTGCGGGGCATCTTACCTTTGTTTTAACTTGCTCGTACATGTCCATGACCATCCGCACGTAGGCTTCCGGAACTCTCCGTTGCCTTAGTGCAACCCATATCAGATCTCGTGGTTGTCTGTCGAATGCTTTTTCAAAATCAACCAATACAATATGCAAATCTCTTGAGGAATCCCGATATTTTTCAATTCTGGTTCTTATACTGTGAATAGCATCTGTGGTTGATTTACCCAAAACAAACCCGCACTGGTCGTCAGATAGCGGTATTATTTTTCGTGGCGTGTGACATCAGCTTGATCGAACGGTAGCTGTCGCAATTTCGTTTATCACCCTTCCCCTTGTAGATTGGAAGAAGGTAACTTTCCCTCGACTGATAAGGCATTCGGTCGCCGCAGATAAGTTTGGAGATGAGAATCATGAACCATCTAGAACCGATGTCTTCCATCTTTTTCCAGAACTCAGGGTATCTCGTCTGGCCCAATCGCTTTTCCCTTTTTGGAGTTTTTCACTGCATCACTAACTTCTTCGACTGTGATGTCGGTGACTTCTTCATTGTTAGGTGCAGCTATTGGAAAGTATATCCTTGGAAACTGTTAATTTAAAAGTCATAATACTCTTGCCATCTGTGAAGAATTTTGCCGTCATCCACAAGGAGTTGGCGTTGAGCGTTGTTAATGAATTTTGGTGAACGAATCTCCTGAGCAATTTTCCTTCTCTGTGCGGTGATTTTGAAAATAGTTGCGCCCTTGTTCATGTTGGTATGTCGCAGTTCCTGAATAGATTGGTTTGCATCAGCAACCGGGTGCAGATATTTCCTCCAGCTCCCGATACATGCTCTTCGTACTCCCTGCTTGAAGTTGGGCACACTTTTTCTTTGATTATTTCTTGCAACGTCTGTAAACCACTCCAAAGCGTGCTTTTTCATCTATGTTATGAGAGGGGCAAGTTAACCAAGCTTTGAAAGCCGTTTTTTTCCTAGTGATTACTGCCTTTGACACAACACCTATTTCACTAATTTTAAACAAGTTAAGCTATAAGCACCGTACTACCTCCTAACATTTTACTAAAGCTAAAATCACCAATAATTTTTAGTAATTTTTTCTTTTTAGCATCGTACTAAATTCATATGACAATTTGACGATTATAAATGTCAAAATGAACTTTGTTTATGAATTTTTTGCACCAGCTGTCACTTTTTGGATGTGTTCAGCTAAATTTTATGAAAGAAATTGGTTTAGTGTGATACTATAGTCAAAAATTATTTAAGATTTAGTCAATTTTTAAATGTTAAAAATCATACTGATATCATATTAGGTTTTTTTAAATTTGTTATTGTTTGATTAGGTAGGTATACAAAACGAAGAGAGTATACAAAAACTTCGTTATTGTTTGAAAGTTAACTTTGCTGAAATAGCTATTCGCTTATAACAACATTAACTTTAATCTTTTTATTAACCCAACTGTTCCCATCCAGATAGCTCTTTCCTTCTTCTACACCTCAATCTTCGCATGTATTAACCATTATTTTCCTTATACGGTTCAAAAAACATGGAAAATATACCTTAAATTCCATTAAACTATTTTTACTATCAACGAGCCTCCTCTGACTTTTCGGCCTTGTCCCAATCTCTCTACCAGACATATCTTAATAAAATGCAAACTTGTCTCATCTCTGATCCAAAACGTTTCTACCAGTTCATAAATGTGAAAAGAAAATCCGACGGTCTTCCCTCAACTTTCAATTTCCTCGACACGTCTTACTCTGAATCCAATGTAATTGTCAATCTCTTTGCAACCTTTTTCAGTCAATCTTATAGCAATGTAGAGGTGTGTCAATCGTTCATTTTAAAAGATTCAATCGTTCATATATCGTTCAGTTCAATGATTCGTTCTTTTCAATCGTTCATTTTTTCAATCATTTTGGTTTCTGTTTCATTTTGGCTGCGAATAAATGGGAAAATTTCATTCTGTTCCAATCGTTCACTTTTTCAATCATTTAGGTTTCTGTTTCATTTTGGTTTTGAATTCAGGAATCGAAACGAAAAATACGTTCACTGGTTCAGCTAATAAGGATTCGTTCGGCTCAGTTGTTTATTCTACGTTTTCCTTGGAGCCAAAATGAGATCAATTTTCGAATACGTTAAGTGTTTTTTCGTCTAAAATGTTCTTATTTTGTTTGATAGCTCATTTCATTTGAGGGATTTGGCAGATAAATGCTATTTTTGTTTTTTCTCTTTCTATTTTCATACTAAAGATTTAAAGCTTTTAAAATATGTTCGGATTGGGTGCGTTTGTTAAATCTTCACCTAATACAATGCAAATTTTGTTGAATTCATCTAATTTCGAAATATGTATTTGTACACGGATTTTTAAATGATGTAATTTCGGATCTCATTTGTTAATTTTCAACGAAATATAATCACTGGGACTAGTGAAAATGTGGTATTACTTAATTATGTGGTATTCATAGTCTACTATTACACAATAATGCAATTTTTCTGAAAAAGTCAACAAACTCCAACAACTTAATCTGTATTTTTGGAATTATATTTGAATTCAATTTATTTACAACGATTTTCATAAGACTGTCATTCACATTTTTTCTTAATTTGTGAAGAATTTTCTGTAAAATTTTCTAGACAAATTAAAAAATATTGTTTAGGCAAGACTGCACTCAATTTCAGTGGAACTACACTTCATGACAAGGCAAAACAATATTCGCAAGAATTCGTGTGAAGTCTGAAGTGTAGGTAATTAGGCCGCAGTGTAGTTCCATCGAGTGCGGTCTAGTCTAACCTTTATTGGTAAAACTATTCACCCCTATTTCGAGTTGCGATTGTTGATTGATAGTTGATAAACATTGAAATTCGATATTAAACCACCCAACCGAAAAAAGTTTTGGTCATTGGGAATAATGCAGACCGTTGTGAATTATAAAAAAAATTGACAACTATCAATGAATAGTTGATTAAATATTCAGTAAATTGAGTTCTTAAAAATCCAAAATGTCAATATTTATCAACTATCAATCAACAATCACAACTCGCAATAGGAGTGATTATGTACATAGGTAAAGTTAGTTATAAAACATACAGGCTCTCCCAAACCAACGCGGAACATTCGCTATATAGGCGGAATCATTCACAATGATAACAAAAATGACAAATAAACAATGCTAAACAACAACAAAAACCGCCGCCGAGTCGGCGAAATCGGCACATTCACGTTGGTTAGGGAGAGCCTTACTAGGAAATTTTCAATTTTCTTCATAAATAAATTATATTTATTTATATATTATATATTTTTCAATATTTTGGCTGAATAATTTAATACAGTAGCTTACCAACCAACGCTTATTAAGTTAATTGATTTATTGTTTTGGTAACAGAAATAAAAGCATGGATACTAAAATAAATACCTTTTTCAAATATATTCTGTATTTTCAATTTAATTTCTAATCTTTCTTATTGTTTATAGTCTGAGCGTATTTTACTTACAAAAATTCATCTCCACTCCATGCGATTGTGGACTGAATTTAAGTGTAAGCGAACCTTAGGAAATTGGAAAATAAGTGAATGGAACCATATGGAACTTTTTGCAGTAGGTACTTCATTTTCATTCAGTTTCGGTCTTTAGAACGATTAGTATTGAAATAATTGATTGATTGTTTCAAAGCTATGTTTAATTCCCATTTTATATCATCTCATTTGAATGAGAATAAGTTGGATGAACGAAACATATTTCTTTTCTTTTCCTTTGAAACGAAAGACAGCTGGATGAAACGATTGACATTGAGAACGATTGATTTGGTTTACTGCGATTGCAATCACTCAATCTTTTTGATGAACGGGTCATAAAGACCGAATCAATCACGATTGACACAGGTCTATAGCAATGCTCCAAATGTACCTGACCTTGAATACCACAAGTTCCCGAATAATTGCCCACACACGTCTCTCGTTTCGTTGACCATTAATTCCTGTACAGTTTCTGATAAGTTAAGATCATTGAAAGATGATCATTCACCTGGCCCCGATGGCATTCCCTCAATTTTTCTTAAAAAATTTACTTACTAATCTCTTTCAACTCTCTCTGTCACAAGCTGTTTTTCCTTCACTTTGGAAAAAATCTTTTATTTCTCCCATTTTCAAAAAGTGTTGTAAGAACCAAGTTTCAAACCATCGACCGATAGCTAAACTCTCCGTTATCCACAAGCTCTTCGAAAGCATAGTATACGATTTTCTTTATTTGCATTGCAAATCAATTGTCTCTCCACTACAGCCTGGTTTCTTAAAGGGTAGATCCACCACGACTAATCTTATCCAGTTTGTCTCCATGACACTCTCGGCACTGGAAAAAGGTCACGAAGTCGATATAATAACTACTGATTTCAGCAAAGCATTCGATAAGATCATTTACCAAATTATCTATCTTAAACTCAAGGCCTATGGCTTTCCAACATTGTTTATTGAATGGATAAAATCATACCTCGAGAACCGGGTATAAAGGGTTGCTTTCCGAAGCGCAGTGTCTGAGCCAATATTCGCCTCTTCTGGTGTCCCACAAGGGAGCCATCTGGGCCCACTCCTATTTGTGCTTGCGATCAATGACGTAGATAAAGTAATTTCCTTCTCGGATCTCTCAATTTATGCAGACGATATTAAAATTATAAAAGTCATCTCTTCTCCTCATGATTCAAACCTCCTTCAATTCGAACTAAATACTTTTCTTACTTGGTGTAATAAAAATTTCCTCGAACTCAATGTAAATAAATGTCAATCTATAACCTTCTCCCGTAAACGCTTACCTTCAAATCCTCGAACCTATAACTTTTCCAATGAACCTGTCCCTAAAGTTTCCTCTATTCGTGATCTTGGAATAATCTGTGATAAAGAGCTAAATTTCCGCTCTCACATTGATCAGGTTTTTTCAAAAGCAAATTCTTCCCTTGGGTTCATTAAACGGTGGTCTAAAGAGTTTTCCAATCCCTCAGGTCTGGTCTTCTTTCCAAATCACTCAATCTTTAAGAATTGAAGCAATGTAGCGAATATTTCTCCGATTCGCTCTGCGTAATATGCCTTGGTCCGACCCCTTTTGCTTACCCTCTTATGAAGACCGTTTGCTGCTTATCCGTTTGCATACCCTTGCTCAACGTCGGCGAATCGCAGACTTAATATTCGTCCATCAACTTATCATTGGTATAATTGACTGTCCAGCGCTGCTTGCAGTAGTAAAAATTGATACTAATCCCCGTAATTTAAGACTTGTCCCTTTCTTTCGCCTCCCCGTTCACCGTACCAACTATGGTCACTTCAATCCTATGTGCAGAATGCTTCGTTTAGCTTACACTGTCCAAGATGTATTTGAGTTATCAATTAGTACCCCGTCCCTGAGAAGAATTCTGTACACTCCTTCCCCTTAATCCTTCTTCCAATTTAATTATTATTTATTTTTCTATAAGTTAATTTTTCTTATTTTTTCTTTAATTTTGTATTATATTATATTTTATATATTGTATAGGTTTATTGTATATAATTTTGTATTAGTATATAAGTCTACGCTTGCAATAAGCTAAATAAATAAATAAATACAAATTGTTTACAACTTTAAAAGTTAGAAAGAATTTCAATATATATTGAGGAAAATTTAAATTTTCTATCGCATCTCAAAAAGTAAATGAAATGGAAATTATCTGAAATATACCAAATTAAGATTTGATTATAGTAAATTGGGAACACTGATTTAAACTACTCACTTAAACCAAAAAAAAAAACATCCGAAGTAACCATTAAGTTTCATTATGAATTTTTACTGTGCTTTTCTTTTGCACAAGACTCGAAACAAATTCTGGTTTTGGCTTCGAAGTTCGTGTGGTTTTGTTTTTTTTTTTTTTGGGAAAGTCTGGTGCCTTCTTTTGAGATACATACTTATACTTATATGTATGTATGCTGCATGATCTTGGTACTTCTTTGCTTTTGTATAATTGAAGTTGAAGTATTAAGGTCAAGGTTTTGTTGGAAAGTGAAGTTAATACAAACAAAACTCAGACATCAATAATAAATACAATTGGCTTTGTATTTAATAAACAATTCGAAATTGTTAGCATTTAAATGATCATCGCTTATATTCTTAACAGTTTAACCTCAAATTAATGGACTGGAAAATATAGCTGTGAAAGCGCCTTAGATATGCCTTTTTGTTTTATAGTTGGGAAATACTTTACGAGGTTCAATTAAAAAGCTTTCAAGTCGATCTTAAAAAAAATATTCAGTTTATTTGTTAATTAATATTCCATTAACAATAATTATACTCCCTAATACGCGGTACAACAAGTTTAATTTACTTTCAATTGCATTACCAATTCAATACTTTTTTGTATAAACCAACGCACCATTAAACACGTTAAAACCTCATGCGTAGGTTAAATAATAATCTAATCCACAATATTTTCACTTTCTATATAATATCGTCATACCGCAAGCGAAGCAATAATATATACGATACGAGTAATATAACAGATTGTCGTTAATCGAATCAAGTTTACCACCAACACTGCCATTTAATACGCGAGTATACTAAACGAACATTGTATACCTACACCATATAACAGTCAATGTCTAACAACATCCTAGAAAGTGAATCTAAAACTGCATTAAATTGAAACTCATCCAACTGCAACAAAATGAAAGTGAAATTAATCTTTTTTTGTTTTTGTTTACTTGTTTAAATAAAGTTGTAGTTTATGCTGCGCGGCGCATGCGTATTACATTTGACAAATTACAATCAAATTATAATTATAGGTATGGGTGAAAATCTAACGAACGCAAGAAATTTAAAAAAAAAAGTAATATGAAATGTCAAAACCCACCAAACTCGCGATGTATCAAAAACAGAAGCAAAAAAAGAATACATTGATAAGCTATTTGAACGGTAAAATCACATTAAAAATGAAATAACTGTCAAAAAAATTGCAAATTTTATATTGTTCTCACTAAACAAAATCAGCTGTCATAATTAAAATAATATTTGTGAGTTCGAATTTTTTACAGTTCATAACAGATATCTTAATACTACGCTTCCACCGACCACTAAACCGACATTTTGGCAATGAGATTTATTTGATATTTCCACTGTACGAAATACACGAAATTGCGACAGCTACCGTTCGATGAAGCTGATGTCACACGCAATGAAGATCGTTGAGCGTATAGTGGATGGCCGCCTACGAAAAATAATACGGCTATCTGACGACCAGTGCGGGTTTGTTTCGGGTAAATTAACCAAAGATGCTATTCAGAGTATCAGAATGGAAAAATATCGGAATTCCTCGAGAGATTTGCATATTGTATTCGTTGATTTTGAAAAAGCATTCGACAGACAACCACGACAACGAGGAGTTCCGGAAGCCTACGTGCGGATGGTCATGGATATGTACGAGCAAGTCAAAACAAAGGTAAGATGCCCCGCACGAATCACCGAAGAGTTCCCAATTAGAGTAGGTGTGCACCAGGGAAGCGTATTGAGTCATTTGTTCTTTATAACTGTCCTTGACTTTCTGCTTGACGATAAGGTGACGGACCCCAAAGTGAATCAGTTATTCTTTGCTGACGATGGAGCCATCATAAGTGAAGATCCTGTATCCTTGTAACGAGCACTAGATGTACGGGTGGATGTTCTGGAGGGAAATGGATACCGCATTAGCGCGAAAAAGACCGAATACCTATGCCGTCCATATTCTGATCCACACAGGCCTATTCCGGACATCTATTTGAATGGAACAGTGCTTCCCAAGTGCAAAAAGTTCAAATTATCTTGAATCAATGATCAATAGCGAAGGATATTGTGATGACGACATCAAACATCGCGTAAGCGTAGGGTGGATGAAGTGGTGGGAAAACTCTGCCATCTTCTGTGATAGAAAAATGCCCCCTAAGCTGAAAGGAAAGCTCTACACGGCAGTTGTTCGTCCAGCGCTTACATACGGTTCACAGTGTTGGACAATGTACAAGAAGTATGAGAGTAAATTGACGGCAGCTGAAATGAAGATGCTTTTCGCATGACAGCAGCAGTGACAAAGCTCGACCGAATAAGAAGCAAGAGAATCGTCAAAAATACCATCTTGGACAAAATACAGCATGACCAACTTAGCTGGTACTGTCATGTACATTGTACAAAGAAGATACCATGAGAACCCAGTTCTAAAGGCAATAGCACAAGACGTTCCAACTATATCGCGAAAAAAGGCAGGTTTGCGCCTGGATGAAACAAATACAACGACACCTGCATTTAGTTGGCCTCAGACATGGAACAATCCAAAACCGGGAGGCCTGTCGACGTTTTCTGAGGTCAACCCGGCGAACTCCACAAGTGGAACCCTAGGTGAAGCAGTTGAGTGGGAGAGTTGTGGTCCCCGTCGAGATTATGACAATCGCCGGTTAAATTTTTTTTTTTTTTAGTCAAGGGCGCACTAAAGGGGTTTTGGCTACCCTTAAAATGTTTAAACACAGTGCGAGCGTTGGGAAAATAGGGAAGGATTTAAGAGGAGATACCGATGCACATTGTTTTTGAGCCTCTGAATATTAAAATGGTCGGGAAAGATAGAGCCGGGTAAAGCATTCCACATTCGGGTAGTGCGGCTAAAAAAAGAATATCTATACTTGACAGTGCGTCCGAAGTTGGGCTTGAGGGTAAACTGATGAGCATTCCTAGAAGTACGAGTATTACGGTTGAATTTTTTTAGGGGAGGAATGCAGCTGGCTATTTCACTAGCACAATGTTTATAAAAGTAACGGTAAAATAACGTTAGACATGAAAGATTGCGGCGGTGGTTGAGGGATGCAAATGTTTCTGTTATATTTCTGTCACCTATCATTTTCAAAGCTCTTTTCTGAATCCTATCTAAGAGACTCAATTGGATTATTGGGGCACCTGCCCAAATATGAGAATTATACTCAAGTTTTGGACAGATAAATGCTTTATAGATTACAGCCAGATCAGAAGGGGAGAACAATTTCTTGCATCGCCGAAGAAAACCTAAGCACTTAGCAGCATTTTTGGCGACGTCGAATATGTGATTATTCCACAGAAGGTGGTCTGTGATACACATACCGAGGACTGAAAGCTTTTCGGTTTCCTCAATACAAGTACCGCTCATGGATAGCGGCATGGGGGGTGTGTTTCGTTTTGACGACAGTAGACAGCATTGAGTTTTTGAAGCATTAAATTCTACGCGGTTTTTGATTCCCCATTGGACAATGCTGTCGAGATCAGAATTTAATAAGCTAATCATACGCTGCAGTTCAAGTTCCACATCCGAAGGACATAGGTGTGAATCTGAAAATGAATATCAGAAGCTGAGGGTGCTGTCATCAGCGAAACAGTTTAATGGATTAGAAGTTTCAGACAAAAGATCATTTATGAATATGAGAAAGAGAGTCGGAGACAAAACGGAGCCCTGGGGCACACCAGCATTTATTTTGTGGATTTCAGACTTGAAACCGTCCAATACAACTTTGATCGGTCCGAAAGGTAATTTCTAATCCAACGCAGAAGAGATTCATCAATACCAAATGCGCGCATTTTCGATAAAAGAGCTTGATGCCAAACTCTATCAAACGCTTTAGAAATATCAAGCGCAATAATCTTACTTTCTACAAAACGATGTAAAGATTTGTTCCACTGTTCGGTGAGATATATCATCAGATCACCAGTGGAAGCTTTCGTTCTTCAAGACATTTCTTGAGCTGAAAATTAATCAGCGTTTCCATGACGTTGGAAAGAAGGGACGTTAATGCAATTGGCCGATAGTTTGAGGATAAAGAAGATACGCCTTTTTTAGGGACAGACTGGACAAATGCTGTTTTCCATCCACTCGGAAAGAGACCAGTAGAATAGGACAGATAGAAAAGCTTACGCAGTGGTTTTGCCAGCGTTGAAGAACACCTCTTCAGAACAATAGTGGGGATACTATCCGGGCCAGCGGGTTTGTGTATGTCGATGTCTTTTAAAACTCTAGCAACTGCACGAGTGCGAAAGAATATTTGTCCCATACAATCGTTTACGCTCTCAAGTACAGGCGGAGTTCTATCACTTGCTGGCAGCGTCGAATTAACTGCAAACTGTGCTGCAAGCAAATTGGCTTTATCTTGCAAGCTGACAGCAGGTGTGTCGTTGAAGACGAGCGTTGAAACCGAAGACGAAGAACTATTTCGAATATTTTTTACAAATGACCAAAAATTTTTATTACTATTGGGACATTGTAGTATTTTTTGCCTTAATTTTTGGTCATGCATAAATTTGGTTCGTCGAATATGGGCGTTACAGGTCTCCCTGGCTTGTTGAAACTTTTTCCGGTTTTCCTCAGTAGGGTTGGCTTTGTAACTACGGAAACTTACTTCTCTGACCCTAATAACCTCTTTGCAGATCGAATCAAACCATGAGTTTTCTTTGGGTTTGATAGATTTTAACCTGTTCGGTATAAAATTTCTCATTCCACAAAGAATTAAGTTTGTTATCATATCTGCACTGGCATCTACGTCACTATCGAGGAAGCACAGTGACCAGTTAAAGTTACTGAAGAATCCGTTGATACCGTCCCAGTTGGCTTTCTCGTATTGCCAAACGGTTCTCGTTGGTACTTTCTCTTTAACTGAGTTTTGCTGGCACGAGAAATTAGCAGATATGACCCAATGGTCTGATGTGCCTAGGGGCGATAAAACAGTAATAGTGTGTAATATAACGTAGTATAAATGAAGAAGAAGACTGCACAAAAATATCAAAAAGAGGATTATAACAAAACATTCAAATGTGGTTACATTTTTTTGATTTGAAGTGGAAGTGAGATAAATTGTTTTTTTTTTTTTTGCTTTTCCATCTGTCAACGAAAGAAAATCGCGTTTAAATGGGTTGGTTCCGAAAAAAAAGTATGTTTGATTTGACAAACCAATGTTTTCAAGAAGATTTACATGAGTTTTATTTTAAACCTTAATTTGAGGAGATTAAAATTTGTATGGTTAATTTTCGAGATTTAAAGAAGATCTATGATAAATCATACTTAATCTTGGTTTAGTTCTCGGTGGAAACCTACTATAACAGATTTCATAATAGATTATGACATGCCGAACACCAAAGTTATTATTTATACAAGGTTTATTGAATAGCAGAGCAGAATAACAGAATAAAAAAATCTTGCTGCATAAGCCCAAGTACCTCTGTTCCTTTACTAGTCCAACACTTTTAGTTTTTAACAGTTTAGTCCAGACTTCAAAGTTCATAAAACAAAATAAGATTGACAGAATTAAATGCTAATTTCAAACAATAAAAAAAACACATTTAAAAAACAGATTCTTTTTCCAGTTTTCCGGCCGTGTTAGTGCAGCTTTAGTTTCACATGAAATGGATCTCAAAAAACAAAACATAACTATATTTGTCTCATGTGTTGTGTTGCTGTGGCGTTTGAAATATATGAACTGACACACGACTCCACAACACAACACACGAGATAGGTGGGGTTCCGACTTTACACTTGAGACGTTTTTTTCTTAGCTAATTCCACATCTTTTGAATTCTTTAAATTCTGCTTTCTCTTCTTATGATAATTTTAAAGAGCGTTTCAAAATTATTTTTAAAATTCTCGATTTGTGTAGCAAGATTTTTGTATTTACTTTTAAAAGTGTCAAAACAAAAAAAAACTGAAAACACATAATTTGGCGGTAGAAGTTTGGCATTCTTGCACAATAATTAACTTAACCACCATCTCCCATCGAATTCCAAAACAATTTCCGGTCTATCCACTTAAAATTCTGCATCGGTGTGGCTGTTGCTACACTACATAGCACATAGCAGATTTGCAGAGTTGCTGCAATCAAGCGCATGATGCCGCCTCAAATGGTGATCTGGCTATAAACAGAGTAGTATAAAGTAGTAGTCGTGCAGTCTTCACTTTCAACCGATAAATTTGCTTTTTCCTTTTCGTTCATTCTCATCTCTCCTTGGCTTTTAACCATAATATTCGTATAAATTATAATTCACATTGAGTAATAAAAACAAGTGAATGTATCTGCAAAAATGTGGTTCAACTATTCTATGGGATTTTCTCATCGTGTGGACATAACCTTGTTTTTTTGTATTTTCCTATTATTTGTTTTCTTCATTTTTACAAATTTATGTTGTTTGGGTACTTTTTTTACAAAACAAGATTTTAAAGTGCATAGGATTTTCAATCTTGTATTAATGATGACTCTAAAATGGCATATTTATACTATGGTATTAAAAAAAACACAAAGCAATCCTACTCCATTAATGTTTTGATTATTCGTTTTGTTTTAACAACAAAAATAAAACAAAAAAAAAAACGAAACTAACGATATCGTGGTTTTATTTGAACTGCGCAAGCGCACAAGGCGCAAACATAGATTTGTCATTCATTTTCGGAAAACTATTTGGTTAAAAGCAGCACATTAGGTGGCACACAACATGAAACAACCAACATTTTAACAACTGTTTACCATAACCTAACTGCTAGTTATTAGATAGTTGTAGGACATAGTGGGTACGCTCAAGACCCAGCACATGACCAAGACCAAAAAGATTTATCATTACAAAAAGTTGGCAATTTGTGGGTTATAAAAACGTGGCCACATGTGTTGTTTTTAGGTGCGGGTGATTTCAATGCTTAAGTTCCTCTCTGACACGCCACCGACCGACGCGACGCTACTTATCTATCTAAATGCATTTTTAAGTTGTCTTAAATAATAGTTAATTATGTTTGCACTGTGCAAGCACCTAAAACTTTTAAGACAGTTGTATGAACGAGTATGTATTTCTTATGTTTTTGATGTGGTACCTGCCTACATATTTTGAGGTTTAAATGTTAAAACCCAAACATTTCGATGTTGTGATTGTGACACGCTGTAAAGTAGATATATATCATTTTATAAATTTATAAATTATTCATTTTAAAAGAATCATTTAGCTATATTATACAAAATTTAGACGTCATCGTCAGTACATATTTGTTGTAGAATTTAAGGTTTATTAGATATACTGTGGCATATCAAAGACTAAATAAAAAGAACTCCATTTAATTTGTATGCGCAGTGGGTTAAGCACGATTTAGAGTCATGCCATTGGGAAATTTTGGCTTGGTAAACCTAGGTACATTTGTGTATAACTGGTAGAGATATATACTATACCTACCTTATACCTATACTTAAATAGATGGAAATATTCCAACTCATTTGAATTTGGTTTTGAAATAGTTTCTGTATAGAGAGTATTTCGTTTTTGCTTCTATTTGTATTTTTATTTATTTTTTTTTTCTAAATACATAAAATTTTTTAGTGAGTATTTGTAAATATATTCAAATTTAATTCAGACAAAGCCTGCCATGTGTTGTATATTTGATTTAATTTTTAGTTAGAAGTCGCACTTTTGGGGAATCATTCTTAAAAGTAACATACATAATTTCTTTTATGAATCAGATAAATAGTTGAATAGTTTACTCTTTAGGTTTTGCTTTTGTTATGAGAAAAAAAAACTTACCTAACAACAATATAAATGTATTAATTCTTTGGGTTTATTATGATATTAGTCATTTATTTCTGATTAAAAATTTTTAAAACTCTAGTGTTTAAAGGAGAACCTGGGGTTAAATGTTGCATCAAAAAAAAAAAAACGTTCCCATCAAGGTTTAATTATATGAAATACTTAATTCTTAGAAAATACAACATTGCTAACTTCTTTTAGCTTACGAAATGAAACAACAAATTCTTCATACTTACAAAACAATTAGCCGTGTATTCAATGTAAAAGTTGTTCTTAATTTATTTAGGGAGATTTGGAGTTTTCGCATTATAAAGATGTTTCAGTGGAATTTTACTTAACAACTGTAAAACAACATGTTGAGACTTCCAATATTTTCTTGGTCCACGTCAGGAAAATTAAGAAGAATGAGTGTATGATTCAAACTGGTAGTATTTGATAACAATGTGAGTGTTGACAAAGAATTCCGTAGTTGAGTAAATGATGCAATACACCTGTCAGTTTAAAAAAGAAAAAAGATAATTACCCCTGTTCTGATTTCGTTCCGAATTGAATTCGTTTGATTTTCGTACGGATATATAATAAAGAGTGTTCTGAATTTCTATCGAATTTGCTTTACAGTGCAGCTAACATTCAAGCTACATATATTAATTTATATCAAATTAAGCCTTCAATGACAGCTGTCAACACTGTCAAAACACATGGAAGTTAACAAACGCTACGACCAGCTTCTATTCACAAGAAGGTTTCGACGAAAATTTAGATAACATTCCAATTTAATGTAAATTGAAGAACGAATTTTAGCAAATTTTACTATTTTGATATAATTCAATTAGCCAAATCTCTTGTTTAAGGTTTATCGAACAATTCATATTAAAAAGACATGTATTTTTGTATAAACTTCAAGACTTTGGTCTATCGGGATATAAAAAATTCACTCAATTCTAAAACTTGCGCCTTGTCTTCGTTTTTTTTCGCCGAGTTTGGATACTAGCGTAGTGTAGGAAATGCTTTTAACATTGGATTGCAAAGAGCTCCGTTTTGCCTTAAAGAGTTTCTTACAATCGCAGAGGAGCAATTGTGTTCGAAACGCATTAAAATAGAAACATGCGAAGAAAATATTCGAAAAACAAAACGAACTTTTTTCGATAGAACTGCATAGACGGTACACTTATCCGAATTGTTGATAGTAAGTAATTCAAGCAAACAAAAAATAGTTTTATAAGATATTTAAAAAAAAACTTACATTTTTATCTCTACGAATACAAATTCGCCAACCAAAACCGGAACGAATTTAAAACGTCAAGATATTTGAGTATTCATATACCAATCCGACAGTTTTTAAGAACACACATACACACAATTCGCAAGTATTGAAAACGAAATTCAGATCACCTCCGTTTTTAAAACGTAAGTATTGTTTACTGAAGCGCATATCAGACCAGAGGTAAATTTTCTATCTGCTCTATAATAAGTTTCGTGTCAAAACAAAAAATCAAATATTTTCAATAAACTGCAGCTGAATTGCTGAACACGTCCAAAAAATAACACTTCATCCATAAAACTAATCAAACACACCATTTTTGAAGTTAATGAATGTCAAAGTGTGATATTATAGATTTACTACTATGCTATATCAGTTTAAACTATAAAAAAGTTATATTCGTCGATTTTACCTTTTTAATAATATGTATGTTCTAGATAGTACACAGAGAAAAAAACAACGTAAAATCAAAGCAAAAAACTTTAATTCTAATATTTTTCGAAACGATTTGGCGCCAATGCCGAAAATTCTTAAATCAAAGTGGAGCGACTTTATTTCAAAGTACTTAAAAACGAACTAGATTTTACTACGATAACATGTTGATTTAAAGTGGAATCATAGGTAAGTCAAATTCATCCATCTTTTAAAACAACATTTATCTACTTCGAATCAACGTAGATTGAACTTCGCTTGGTTAGGTATTGATTCAAAATGGCTACCCACGCCACGCTTCTTTGTTTACATTTATATAAGACAAAGACAAATGTATATTCATGATCGACGCATTTCATTTTTGTGGTGAATCATTTATTTGTGACGACTTAAGTGAATCGTTTGATGCTATGAGTATTTCATAGTAATAAATATAGGAAAAGTAATTAAATATTGTTTTTCGATAATATGAAAGTGAATTTTGAGTGCGCGTTTAATTTGTTTACAAATGTAAGGGCTACTTCGAAAAACAACAACGCGCTCTCGAAATTCTTTATATTAAGCTTACAAATATAGACAAATTAAGGTTTACTTAACTATGCAAAACTTTGAAACTACGTTGATGTCACTTTAAATGCCATAAAAGTGGATCACAAAGTAAAATGTGGATTTCAATGTAAAAATTAATACGTTTCACTTTGAAACAAGGTTGAGCGTACTTTAAATGTGGATATCAATTTAAAAATGATAACGTTTCACTTTACAACAACGTTGAACGAAATTTATATGCACAAAAGTTGATTTCGATGTATAAATAAACACGTTTTACTTTGAAACTACGTTGAATCTCTTATAATTACGTCGCATATTCAAATTAGGATTGTTTCAACGTAAAAATGAAAATGCTCCACTTCATTTGAATTTGTACTTTAGATAATATACGCTCGTATTTAACTTTAGAAAGCATTTTTATCCCTCAGTGAGGGAAAATTGTACCTACATATCTTTAACTAAATATCTAACTCCACCAATTGATTTCTATTCAAATAGTGAAGAATTTTAGGAAACTCAAACAAATTTCATTTATTTTTAAGTTTGAGTTCTTACGTCTTACAATATAAATATAGCACGTTACAAACAAAAATAAAGCAAATATATAGAATATAGTCATTTTGTTCAAATATTGATACACCTTTATCGACATGTTTAAAGAGTTCTTTTGAATAACATTATATAGGGGTTATTGACTTTTGCCAAAAATATTGACAAATAAAAATGCGTAAAAGCAAACATAAAATAAAAAGGTAAACATTAAAATTTACATTACCTACAGTCAAGATAAGTACATGCATATTTAAGAATTCAAAAAGGAAAGATTCGTTGTGTTGGAATTTTTTTTAGTAGTTATGTATGATATATACCTATGTATCGACTCATAATATCAACTGTTTTAGAAAGAATATTTTAAAAAAAATAACATTTTTGTATTTGTTCCCAATTAATGGATATATAAACGAAAATAAAATAGATAAGCTAAAATACAAACTAAATGTTTTTTTTTTAATTTTATATTTTTTTCTATGAAGTTCTTCTATAAAGGGCCAATTTTTCAATAGTCAGATAAGCAGTCAGTAAGTATTTAATCCTCAGATAGAGCAAACATCAATTTTTCAATGGGCAGATAAAACTTATTCCTAGGAATAGGAACAGTAAATTTATCTGCTCATTGAGAATTCAGATAAAGTTATTCATAAGAATAAATATTTTCAAAGTCAAACATTACTGTTTGTCAACATTGCTTTAAATAAACGTTAAATAAAATTAAAATTACTTTAGAAATGTTCGATATACAGAAACAAAAACATCAACATGTACAAACATACATGAATGAAAAAATAAATAAATAAATCGGGTGGCACAACGGCTCATGAAGAACCAGGGCCTAGTGACTAACAACTCGCAACCATTCCTGTGTGCGCCTTTCGACAGGAATGGAAGGGACCTACAATTTTATGCCGAATCGGAACGACTAGACGAGAAGCACTTATTCGTGACAAGTGATACTCTTGGAGGATTTGTCAATTCCTCGCAAGAGGCAGTAGCCCTGGAAAAAAAATTTTTAGTTTTTTAGGTGGACGAAACTGGGAAGCGATCCCAGACCTCCAGCGTGACAGTCGAACGCACTAACCATTACGCTACGGGCTACTACTACATAAATGAAAGTGACATTCAAATTATAATATTCTATAGATTATTTATTCCCAATTGAAAAATTCAATTTTGCTATCCGACTATTAAAGAGCAAAATAACTTTATTCTTCCAGTAACATACTGGCTCTATAACTGACTATTGAAAAATCGGCTCTAAGTCGTCGAATAAATATACGCATTTTAAACATTGTCTTAATATGACCTCGTATAAAGGGTGGGACATCTAGTGGTTTCTTTTTGAATCATAGGTTGTTTTTACACTGACAGCTGTTTCCAGTCGAAATCTTGGCAGAAAGTCAGTATCATATCGAAATGAGTCGCTTTACTCTTGAACAACGTTGGGAAATATTGAAAACTTGTTTCCGAAGTGAGTACTGTGTAGCGCAAACAGTGTGTTTTTTGAAAAGAAGTTTTTGTCGAAATGAATATCCTACAACATCATGCAATGTTAACAAAATTGGCGCATCGGGGTATCAGAAAAGCCGCACTTTATTGATAAGAAGGCAATGCATCCACTTAGTGACAGTTTGGTGGGAATTGTGGAGTGGTGACATCTTTGGACCATTTTTCTTCGAAAATGAGGCTGGGAACAACGTTTCAGTCCAACGGTGGGCGCTATAGAGCCATGTTAACTGACTTTTTTTTTTACTGAAATTGAAGACATGGAATTGGACGACCTCTGGTTCATGCAGGTTGGCGCGCCAGCCACACGCTAAAATCGATCTTTTGTGACCGAAATTCTCAAGTCGTGTTATCAGCCGCCTTGACGATGTTAATTAGCCGCCTCGGAGCTGATGCTTTTTTTTTTGTGGGAAACTGTGAGGGACCGATGTTATGCCAACAATCCGGAAGCGATTCGAGCACTTAAGGCCAATATCATCCAATCAATCCGTGAGCTTCAGCCCGAAACCATCAACAAGGCCTTGGAGCGACAGAATGCGCTACTGCGAAGCCAGTCGAGAGCGAGACAGCCACTTGTACGACGTTGTGTTCCATAATTAATGGGAATGTTTGCTCTTACTAATGAAGCCATAATACATGGAAAAAATTTTACTTTGTTCATTTTATTGCGTTTTTAAAAAGAAACTTGTATTTTGTCCACCCTGTATTTAGTGACACACCTATAACCATTCATTCGCAAATGAATTCATGAATTAGAGTGAACTTTTGGACTCGTTCCACGAGAAATGTTCTTTGAACGTTTCCACTTTAGCTAAGGCTTCTACAGATAATAATTTTTTGTTTCAAAATTACACAACCGATGGAAAATTCTAGTATATGTTGGTAAGGTTTTGGATTTGGATACATGTCTAAAGTTAGATACATTTTAGAATTGATTTATTCATATAGCTGGTAGATCTTAGTGCGTTGAGAATGCCAATTAGTCTGGTTTTACAAAGAATTACAGCATATTCTTGCAGCTAAGTAAAGCAGCGCCGATGCATAAAAGGACTATAGCTGTTGGCAGGCTCCACGAGCGGAAGGGGAGAAAGGAACTATGACTTCTCAAAAGAAAAAAAGTCTGTTTTCGTGTATTCTTATATGAAATGTCGAGTTCAGAAGCCGTGTAGGCTATAATCTTAATCATTAGTCATTAGAATAAAAGCTATAGTTGGATTTTTTTTTACGAAAAACGAACTTAACTTGTCATAACAAATTCTAGCTTACTTTAGCCGATTTAAGTCTTCGTTTAAGCTGCCTTTTCTAAGTGCAAATTTTTCAATAGTCAGTTAAACCTCAGATAGTACTTATTCTTGAAAAAAAAACAAACATTTGTTCCTGTTGCTATAGTATTTATTACTCTGATAGTTTAACTGAGGATTGAAAAATATGCTGTAAGATCATCCGATTTTTCAATTATCATTTAAACTATCAGAAGAATAAATACTATACCAACAGGAGCAAATGTTTGTGTTATTCAAAGAATAAGATCTATCTAAGCTTTAACTGACTATTGATAAATTTCTGTTATTTCACTTACTGTCTTGTAGTCGATTTATTTGTTCATCAATTTTCTTTTGTAAAATGCGATGTCTTTATTCAAATGAACCGCAGTGTCTATCAAATCAAACTACATGCCTTAAAATTCTTATCGATATAGTATGCCTTATTCCTTTGTTGTCGTAATCTTTTTTCAAAGCCCCACAAATGCAATTTAGATTAAAGCGTAACCAAAACTTTAACACCGTCTGTCTATAATGTCTTATCAATAAAAATCAACAACTTCCGTTCCGTATTTTTATCTAAAAATCGATTTAGAAAAAAAGAAAAAGAAAATAAAATATAAGAATGAAGAATGCACTTTCCTTTTCGTTGCTCTTTTCCGCTAATCTCAAAACATCACCCTGAAGATACTCCTTCTATACTTATACTATAGCATTTATACATATAAATACTTATTGCTATCAACAATTCAACCGAAACTAGGTCGAAAACGACGGAAATGGTCTGTCCATTTAAATTTAACAAAGTTCGCGACGCTTGGCAACGATGACTTTCATAATACATAATAGAGAAACAAACAAAAAAGTCCGTCAGTTTAACAGATCGGATAGGCCACACAATAATCCCACACTTAATTGTGGGCTTCCTTTCAATTTCTTCCAGAGATGTAGAATAAAGAAAATGATGATGATGATGACGACCAATACACGACTATACGATGTGGTGACGACGATCATAATGACGATGATAATCCAGATGAAGAACTTATACAATTAGCCAAGTAAACTGGTAAAACCGGCCAAAAAAACGTTCCATTGCACATAGCATCGTCTTCATCATTATTATCGTTGCCGCGGAGACGCGCCTCCACCTTTAAAAATGTAATCCGCACACATGTTCGTCGATAGGTATACAACATCCTATTTTGATCTCGACAACTTGCAATTTCTAATCCAATCCCATAAAGAAATACATACAGCAACAAAAACAAAATAAGATGCAACAAGCAAGCCAAACAAGAGAAGATGTTTCTGCGTTGCCCGCCGCGCCGCGCGCGCCGTCAGCACTGCACCGCTCCCCGTCTAAATGGCACTGCGCTGCTGGTGTAACAATAGTGTTCAATGTAGCATACAACTTCTTGAGAGCCACCACAGCCAAGTCAAAGCCACTGAACGAACGTTCACTTTCGACATCACATAGCCATGGACAAGCTTATTCGACAAAAAAAAAGAAGACTTTAAGCAGAGCCTTGTCTCTTGTTTGGTCGCCCATAAGTTCAGTATTATAGGCTTGTGGAGAGGAATTTATTGGCGGAGGCGGACCAGCATGGGAAGAAGCATTGCAACGAGCAACGATTATCTGAAGACATTGAATGAAAGAAAAAGTTATACAGCCACATGCTGTACGTGTACACACAAAAAAAAAAAAACAAGATCCCACATCACAAGAGCAACATCGATGGGAAAAGATTTACATCTAAACCAAATCTAATTTAAATGCATTCGCTGAATTGTAAATTTACTTGCGCGATATTTTGCAGATCCACTAAACGAGTCGTACCTAACGATAAAGACAATAAACACAAAAGAAACCAATCCATATGGACGAAATCTGTCGATGGCGAAAATTTATGCGTTTGGCAATGATTTTATGCATTTAAAACAAATATTTAAAATCTCAAATATATTACTTTTGATCGTTTGTCGATATAGAATGTGTTGTGGATTGAAATTTCGTTTGAAAATGATGTTAGTGATGTTAGTTTAAATATATGTAACATGGTTTAACCCTTTCGGTACGGATGTGGTACAAGTCCATATAAATGTTCTTTGTCTTGTACCACATCCGTACCGAAAGGGTTAACTGATTATTTGTCTTTGGCGTGACTTTTTTGCTAAAATTAAAAGATTAAACGAAATGGTACTCAAAGAGAGTCACCAAAAATAATGGCGCACAATTTTTGTCGATTTAGTTCAATGGTAAATCATTTTAAGTATGACACTAGGTTAAAAATTTTATTCTTCTAATTTTAAACAATTTTAGCATTGTAATATCTCCTAACATTTTACTAAAGTTAAAATTACCATATCGCTATTTTATAGCCCTTTCAAATCAAACCCAAAACCCTATTTTCGCGAAAATATTGGTTTTGGCTGAAAACCAAAACTGAAAACACAAGATTTCCCACACATATTTGCTAAACCACAAGCACCTAAAACCCGGTTTTCGCGAAAATATCGGGTGTTTGACTGAGAACCTAAATCGAAAACACAAGTTTTCCCATATATTTTCGCTAAAGCACAAGTTTTAAGTAAAACCTGTCGAAAACATATTGGATTTGCAAGATGAACTAAACAACCGCACCTTGTGAAACGTCATATAAAAAGCAGACGGGTTGCTGCCAGGAAAAAATAATTTTTCAGCTGGAAGCTGGAACACAAGAGACCGTGACGACGACGCAGTGTCACGCATCCTTACTACTACGTGAAATTGATCGGTTAAGAAATAAATAAATTAAATTCCAATATTTATAAATTGTCTTTTAATTGCGCATAAAACATTCTATTTTTGCCCTTTAATGTAGCAATGCAATATTTTAAAGTGGCGCGGCCTTCCTCGAGACCATTGTGTTCAAGCTAAAAAAAAAAAATAAAATGTCAAATGAAAACATGTACATTTTCGGTGTGAATGCATTTCAAGTTTTCGTAAACCAATTTGCCGAAAATCCCGTTTTGGGTTTGGTGTGAAAAGGCTATTAAATGACATCTGTCGAAAACTAGTTGGATTTTCAAGATTAACTAAACAAACACACCTTATGAAACACTCAGCGGTCAATTAACCGCCAAATAAATAGCTGATGCGTTGCTGCCAGGTTAAAATAATTTTACTGCTAGAACTGGAACACAAGAGACCGCGACGCAGGGTCGCGCATCCTTACTACTACATGAGCTGGTTCGGCTAAGAAATCAGAATCAGAATTCATTGCATTCCCATTTTAAGGCCTAGTACATAAACATACTTGTGAACCAACTCGTGAACCAATACAAATTTCCCTTTTTTGTTCACCCGTGAAGGTGCTAGTGAAGCTGAGTGGAGAACAAAGTGGAGAGTTTTCGGTCACGGGCAATTCACGAGCAAAATGCACGGAAACCCTTTGTGAAGCTTTGACTGTTGGATAAAAGAAAAAAAATTGTGTAAAGTTTCAATTTGTGCGCATTCCTAATTTATTTTCTGTTTGTTCTTTGCGTAGCGTTAAAAAAAATGCAACAATGGATTCTTTAATAATGAATTTACACACCAAAGATTTATTTTGTGCTAGGCATTCGATGCATTGAAGTTTCAAACGTCAATTGTTCACAACAAATTCACAAGTACCAGTGATAAATGTCAAACGTTCACTTTCTCCACAGGCGAATGTTTATAAATTATCTTAATTTCGTATAAAACATTTGATTTTTGCCCTTAACTTTGGCACTTCAATGACACAATCTCAAACACACAAATACCAATTGGTGTCAAAAAATTTAAATGACAAATTTTCAGTAAACCTATTGCCGAAAACCCGTTTTTGGTTTGCTGTTAAAAAGGCTATTATCTTTTAAGCGTCCTACTAAATCCATTTGACACTTTGAAGTTTATAAATGTCAAATTCAGGTATGTTTGTGAATTTTTAGCACGAACTGTCATTTTCTTGGACGTGTTCCGTTGAAGTTTATGAGAGAAATTAGTTAAGTATGATATAGTACGGGAGACGACCGTATGTTTACCTATCTCATCGCAGCTTTTGATAAAAATCATGCCAAGTCATAGCTTTCGTCTTAACATTAAGAAAACCACTCATCGAGTAAGGTTTTTCAGGTTGCTATGGGCAGCGTTCTGACTTTACTGCGAAAGTAGTAGATCTACTGCGCTTTTAGCTAAATTTTCAAATCTACTGCACCACTGCGCTTTTCCTACAATCGACTGCAATTATTCTATTCTCGATACAATAAATAAATCAAGAAAGAGTTTATTAGTAAGAAAGTTGATCGTGTAAGCCAAGGCTATCAAATTCCTGTCTTAAGTATTTGTTGTGGTCTTAGTTTTTAAACGCTTAAATCTTTAAATCTTTTTGAAGTAGAACCAAACATTTTTAATTAATTTATTAGTTACGCTTTGCAAACAAATTTAGTATTCTATTTTTCTAAAAGGTCCATAGAAAGATGCTTGAATATCCTCATCCGAACAAAATTCAAGAAGGTTATCTGCCTTCAGTTTTGAAAATATCTAAAGCATTTCCATTCAATAAAATAGCTGTTGAAATTATTATTGATCAAATAAAAGTGATAAAAGTGCATTGAATTCATCAGCGGACATTGTTAGTTTCTGTGTTCTTTGACAGAGCAGAAAAATGTCGTAGAAGAATTTATTTTACAAAATCTTTCAGAATACATGCGATCTCTTATCTACGATTTTGCCTTTCAGTTTTTTTTTGTGTTAAAGAAACGCTGAAATTTAATTTAATTAATAATTAAATATAAAACTTTAATTCTACTGCGAAAATTTTGGTTTCACTTCGATTTTTGTTTCAATTTACTGCGATTTGCGATTACTCAAGTCCGAACCCTGGCTATAGGTAGAAAACGCACTTTTTCGGTTTCATTCTGAGCTTAGTGTACCATAAACCAAGATTGATTTTTATAAATGAGGTAACAAATGAAAGCTGAAAGCTATCCTCTTTACAAGACCACTGATTGGATAAAATTTTGTTGGCTTTTGGGGCAAGTCGGATAACTTTTGTAAAATCTTCAAGATTATGTACATATTTTAATATTTTTATAAATACAGTGTTTCTAATTCTTGGCCATTGGTATGTACCTATCTCGTTAAGCATATGAATCATTATGATTTCATTATTCTTTTAATTGATACAATAGGTCCAATAACTAGAACAAATAAATTCAGAACTTTTGTTCACTCGGGCGTATGCGTATTTTTTTTTTATTTAATTCACATTTATTTCTCTATGTCATTTTTCAAAGATATTTTCCATTTTGTGCATTGTGTGTTCACATTTATTTTTGTTTTAATTTAATAAACAAAAATTAAAAATTAAAACTTAACTTATTTATATTTATGTATATAAATTATGTTTTCTTTTTACAGAAGCCGAAATTTTCATAATTTCAAATAACCCAAGGTGAGCTCAACATTTTGTTCAGATTTAGTGTTTATTTAGACCTAAGCTCTAAACACCCGTAATCATTTTCATTGCAGTATAAGCCTCACAAAAAAAAAATACATAATTTCTTTTCATTTCGTTTTGTTGTGAAAAATCTACACACTGTTCCGCCGGCCGCCCGCCGCCGACCACGCCATTATAATTACCGATTGCGTATTTTCTATTGCAATTAAAATTCCATAGAAAGAAAAAGTGCAGCGTTAAAACAAAATAGAAAAAAAAAAGTTCCATCATGTTGAATAAAAAGTCCATCAACCAAGAAGATAGCGAAAAAAAATATGCATTACCAATGCACGCTGACATAATTAGTGAAAGTGAAATGTTTTTTTGTTGTTGATGTTTTTTTTTTGTCCGCTCTACTGTTCATTCATGATTTAATGCTATTTCTGAACCCATGTGCATATACCCTATTAACAAATTGAATAAATAAAGAACTAGATACAGATAGATACCGAGCGCACTGCACTCTATATAGAGACGATCATTGAGTTGGGGTGTTTGTTTTTTTCTTCTATTTTTTTTTATTTTTCTAGTTGTCAACATTTTACGCACTGGGGAACTAGTTTAGTAGTGGAACTGTCATCTTGTGGCGTTTCAAGTGATTATTTTTATTTTATCATAGCACTTGCAGTGATTGATGTGTAGAACACATTTGTATATATTTACTTGCATATAGTTATAAAATAAGTATTCGAACATTTATGCATACGACGAAGACGCCGCGCCGACGACAACGACGACGACGAAGTGATCCCGATTGCGTGTTACCAGCAGTTGAACTAAGTAGGCTCAAGCGGGTTGAAGATAGAAGTATTTCCGTCTTCATTAATAAGTTATAGTTTTTTTTTACTTTTTTTTATATGCTTTCTGCTAAAAGGACTCGATGTTGACACTTTGTCTGGAAGCGGATAAAGAAGTGAAGTTGTGTGTGTTTTTCTTAAATTGATTTATTGGTAGGTAGGCTAAGTTATGGGCTTGTACAAAACCAATCTCAAGATTTTTATCAATTGTTTAGTCCTCCTAGGTATCTATAGAATTGTTTGTTATTTTTTTTTGTTTGATGTGAAAATATCTACAATTTATACACTTAACGGGAGGGTTTACCCCTGAGGATATTTTTGGATAAATTATTCTCATGTCAAATACATCACCATTTCCGCTTAGTTACCGATGATAAACATCCTTACGAACTAAGAGGATATACTAACCTGATAAAAGGACGAGATTTAAGTCATATCAATATATGAAAGAAGTTGTGATGTTGTCTTGAGTGTGGTTACACGCATTTGGTGGTCAACATGCAACAGCACTTTGTAAGGGAACATCTTCAATTCTGTCACAAAAATTCGCTATAAACACCGCCGAGCGATGCAAGTTGCGTGGCACCATTGAGTTTATACACATAGAGGAACCACCTGATTGTTAAGTAATCACCAATCTAGGTGGCGCCCTTCATTTCACCTAGAACAAGAACCCAATACAGGAACCATTTGCTCCATAAGACATACTATCACCCCTATTGCGATTGTCAATTACTGATTGATAGTTGATAAATATTGAAATTTTGTATTTTAGAAAGCAATTTTTTCTAATCAACAATTCACAGATTTTTGCCAATTTGCTTGTAATAAACGGCGGCCTGTATCATTCTCAATGACCAAAACTTTTAGCGGTTGGCTTGTTTAATATCGAATTTTAGTATTTATCAACTATAAATCCATGATTGACAATCGCAATAGGCGTGTATTTCTCTACTATTTCCAAAAATAGTCTACCTTAAGGTGGAAATAGTCTACCTTAAGGTGGAAATAGTCTACCTTAAGGAGCAAATGGTTTTTGTATTTATTATCACTGGTTCTTGTTCTAGATATAATTAAGGACGCCACCTAGATTGGTGAGAACTTAACACTGAGGTGGTTTCTCTTTGTGTATAAACTCAATGGTGGCACGTGCATCGTCTGATCGATACTCCGGAGTCTTCTGCGACATATTCAGCCACAGCTGTGTATTATTTGTATTTGTATTTATTGAGTGTACAGAACGTTGAGCAGAACGGCTACTCTCTGGGGTCGGCCAGGCCTGACAGAATCTCGTGTTGTCCCACATTCTTCTAAGCGAGCTGCTTAACGTCGCGTGTCATAGTGTTTGCCCAGTTGGTGTCTGCCGACCGGGAAATCTGCGAAATTCAAATCGAATTCAAATCGAAACATTTATTCCGCGTTGTTTAGAAGTATAACGATTCATGTCTTGTTGACGTGTATTATGTATCTGTTTATTTCACAAATGTCAAAGTAGAATTGACAGTTGCTATCTACCATTTGCAAAAATTATAGCATCTTCCGGAAGGGGGCTGAATTTTGGACCACCTTGTATCAATACGCTTCTCGCGGCGTGCCAACGCGCGCCCTTTGAAAAAAAAAAAAACTGGATGCCCGAAGTTTGCCAACTGGAAAAGTGGGCCTGCGGTACTCCGTAAAGAATTTTGTTAAGTCACTTCCTAATATGAATGCCGAAAAACTGTTATACATATTTTTTTTTTTTTTTTTTTTTTTTTACCGGAAAAGTGCGTGCTAAAGAATTCTTATATTTTAATGTAAATCCCTAGTACCCATGTACGTGGGCCTACGAATTAATTCGTCTAGTACCTATTTTTATTCAAAGAGTATTTCAATAAAGCGAATGAACGTTTTTCTCTCATTTAATTGAAATAGTGGATTCAATATGTCAACGTCTTTCATATTTACAACAAAAACCAAGGAGTACCTACTATTAGATGTCAAATTTAAACCAATCTTACGAATAAAACGGTATCACATGGCGAACAGTTGTGCTTTTTTTTTTTTACTGAAATATCAGTTAATTAAAAGCAATCAATGCATAAACGAAGACGAACAAAAAACTGGTCCATTTACACAGTCGCATATGTAGTTGGGTTTTATTTTGTAAACGAATTTGTCTGCGTCAGGGTGGGGCTCGAAATGTCATCGGCATTCGGCATATTGATGCTGATTGAAGCTCAACTCTCCACCATCGTTGGTCATCATCGTAATAAAAGAAACAAATCTATAGGGCACTGTTCTTTTTATTACCCTAGTCCCAACCCAGTTACATTTGCTTATGTATTACATACGGAGTCCTTTGCACTACTTTGTTGTTTTATTTTTAGTCCCCTTGTTCGTTGTCATCTTTTATAATCTAAATTTCTTAAATAAAAACATAATAATTTCAGTGGATCTACTTAACTCTCATGTTTTTATTTCTCTTTTTCATTACAATACTCATTGCCAGTGGTATTGTAATGATTGCTCATTGCGCAAAGTGCATCGGCGCACTCTGCATCTGCATATTGCAAACTTGCTCTCTCTTCCTTTCGCTTTTTGACAGCAGTTGTTGTATCAGCAACGGATATAATATGAGACACAGAACAGAAATGAAAATTGCACTCTCTTAGCTCTTTTGATTTTCCACTCTCGCTCGTTTATTATCAATCAAATCATTGCAGTTGCACATGCACTGCCAACTCTTTTTGCACTCGTACTTTTTCACTCATTGCATTGCATGCATGCAGCAGAGGCCGAACGCCGCCGAAGCAATTGCAAGTAAATTGACACAAAGAAAAGTGAATGCATAAAAGTATCAGCAATTGCTTTTGCAATTGTATTGCACTCTCTTTTTACTCAAGTTATTATCATACTGAGACTGACACATACCATCAAATATTATTATGGAGAGTATAGATTCAGAAAATGTGCAGCAAAAAGTGCAACAGTTCTGACTTTTGCATGTGTGCTATTATGTGAGGTAATTAGGTGTTGCTGACCTACCTCTCTAAGAAAATTATTGAAGAACAACCTGGCCGACAGCAGCGACAATATTACATACGTACGATGGAGTGATGGTTGCCTTGCAGTTTGTTTTGCTTTAAACATTGACAATAAAGACAATTCGCATTTACATGTGTATGCATCATGCATCATTGAGAGTAATTATTGTTTATTAAAAATATTGAGTTATATAGGATAGATCAAAAGACATACTGTCTATGCATGCACGCGAAGAGTACATAATGTAGGTATATCAATATGTATGTGTATATCATCCACATTTGTATATGATATAAATGTTATTCCAAAATTAGATGGTTGTTTTTTCTTCTTAATATCAAGCTCCGCTCAGGTGCTGCAAAACGACTAACGTGTTTTCGCCTTCTTTCTTGAATGTTTCTTTATGGTTTATATGTGCTGTTGACATGCAAGATAAGATTACAGGGAGCTGTCAATTGCTTCTGTTACAGGGTTGCCAGGTCTGTTGAATTCTTTTATAAAAACCAAGAATGGGGCAAAGGATGTTGCCTAGATCTATCTGAATCTTTTTCTTTTAGAAAATTATTTTTTCAGCAGTCATGAAAATCGCCAACTTAAGGAAAAGTTTAGCGGACACTAACCAAATACAGCGAAACAATAGGTTTGCCATCACAATTATTTTTAACAGCGTTTACAACGTTTAATTGTTCCTCAAAGCCTTAAGCAACCAACTTTTTCTTCTTAAAAAATCGTTAAAATAACTTATATTTAAAAGTCTGATTTAAAATTGGTAATAAAGACTTGTAAGTGTTGCCGTTGTTTTTCTTTTTCTTCCTTAAGCACATTTTTTTTTACAAAATTTCGTCTCCTGTCTAACCGGATTGAAAAAGTCCCCCTCCTTTTTATTTTCTTCTTTCAACCCAACCTAACACTATGTTTTTGGTGGACCTTATTTGCATATTCTGGCTATATAATGAAAGACATCTTCCGGGCACTCTATTTTTTAACTTGCTTCGTTCCTACTTTCCTGTCCATATATTGTGTAATGAAATATATTCACTCGTCCGTCCTCCCTGTTTAACTATTTTTTTCAAGTTCATACCTTCATTGCTCCTGAAAAGCAATAATGACACGTTATAAACAAAAAATATTATAATTTTTTATTGAACTTAATTGGCAATGCAACAGGCCCAGCATTCCGATCATCATGATGCTGCCTTGAAGCTGATTAGCGTCACATTTTGTTTTTATTCCGAATACCAAAGACGTTGTTTATTATTATTTTTTTTTTGTTGTGTTCAAAATGACGGAACCGGTGCAGGGTGTAGTGCGTAAACTGAAAACTGACTCCGTCAGCTCTTTTTGGTCTTTGCTGAATGCGTTTGTGATCGCATTTGCAGTTCTCAAGAGCAATACACCATCATCGTCGTCATCAGTTGCCTATTCATGGCATTTATCATGTTTATGCATTTAACAAACAACAACAAAAAGAACAAAAACAAAAAACTAAAGCAGAAAATAAAAGATGAGTAAACCCGTGTCTTTAAGACCAGTCCACCAACAGTGCAGCACTCGCTACTAGCTCTCCAGCTTCCAACATTGCATAAGAATCATAAAAACATAAGAATACGAAATGGGAGGATTACCGTCGTAAAAAATATTCTTCCTTATGGGAAGAAGCGCACCAGTCTACCGATGCCGCTTTTGTAAGCAGTGTTATCTGCTTCTTTTTTGTATTCCTCGTCGCGTCTTTGTCTTTATAGTGGTCGTCCGTCGTTGTTGGCTGTTGGCTTGCATCTTCCTCACGTCTTAGCTTTTAGCTCTCTTTTGCTTCGTTTCGATGTTTAGTTTTTCTGTATGTGGATCTGATTTTTTTTGCATGAAGCAAGCTGTCGGACCTTTTATTAGAATCCAGAGACGCTGCAGGCTCAGGCTTTAATCGACCGGGAGATATAAGGAAGCAGACATAGACTCATAATACGGCCACGATCACGACTGCGTTGGACGTCCACGCCGCCGTTCGTCGTCATCGCCGATGCTGCGGCTAAAGCGAAAGTGTGGGAAAGTCTCGGGAGTGCGCATGAATCTAGCAAAAACGAAGATGAAGAAAAAATAAGTACAAAATTTAAAATAAAAATAAGAACAAATTTAAAAGAAAAATATGCAGTCCTACCGGGGATCGTGTGAAGTGTATTTTTGGAATGCACGCATTCTTTTAAGAATGATTGCGTATTATTATTTTTATATTTCTTGTTTCATACAGATGTGAAAAGTCGCATTGTACGCTCGAGTTTCTTATTTTTTTGTTCGTCCAAATAGTTTTGTTTAATCAGATAAAACCTACAATTTCCTGTTTAGTAAAATGCAATAAATAAGTTCTCTTCGTTTAAACATGCTCCGCATATTCGAATTGCGTTTTTGTTACTACCTGTATAAAAGTGCTCCCTAATGTCATAAATTTGACATTTAATTTTGTCGTATTAATGGACGAGACAAAATGTTTGTGTTGTTTTTTGTTTGTATAAAGTCAATGAAAATTCACTCTGTGCACGAAAAATATTTTGTGTAAGTTAAATATTCTTGTTAAGCTATTACCTTGTTGCTCATTGATTTATATTTATTACAATTCTAAAAAATCATTACATAAATAAATATTCTAACGAGACCTTTTGTCTAGTTAATAATCTCGGCAAAAAAAATGATTTGCCTAAATTATACGGAATTATAGTTTGTGTAACGGATTCCTTAACATATTTCTGTCACTTGAGGTAAACGTCAAATTATGTTTGTCCTAATAGCATTCTTTCCAAAGACGGTGTTCACATTTGACTGACTCCTCTGACTTTTGTTTACTTTACAAGAGTAAAGTCAAAAAAAATCGGATGAGTCAGTCGAATGTGAATACCGTCAAATAATTCTTATAAACTCTGGATGCTCGCGAATTTTTAATGGAAAAGGACAAAATAAACAAGCGGTGTAAATTAATTGCGGGTAATTCTGTCACTGGGTTTGAGTACAGACGTTTAAGTACGGACTTTTGAGTACGGACGTTTGAGTACGGGATCATTTTGAAACAAAACTAGTGCCAAGTGTAGTTCTGATCTTTCTCTCCTTCACGCTCATTTATGTATTTCAAAAAGAGTCCGTTCCGGACTCAAACTTCCCAATCTAAACCAGGTCTATCTTCAACCATAATATTTCCTGAAATCATCTTCGAAATTGCGCAATGTCCCTTAACATTGACACAATTTCAAATTCAAAATTAATAACAACTTTTGGTTTTATATACTATATACTTATATAATACTATTGACTAGTTTTTCAATCAGAAAAAAAAGCTTAAAAAAATGGGCGCTATTAATCGCTGTCATTTATTAATCCGTTTAGTATTCACTTGTGTTATGCGGTGGTCCGAAAGAGTATTTTTGTAGTACAATTCTCGAAACTTAAGGGCCGGCCTGTCAGTTTGTTAGTAGGAAGATGAAAAAAAGTGCATAGCTACAAATTGTGGCTTTTTATTGTTCCTTCATTTTGATTTAATTTGAGTTAAATGCGAGTTCAATAAAGGAAGATTTCGGAGGGCCTCAGCAGTCTCAGTTGCCTGAAGAGGATTTCTCAGCAAAAAAAAAATCAGTTTGGCTGTCAAAATACTGAGGACAAAAAAAATTTTTGGATTCGCTTGCTCAGTTTTTAACGGAGCAAAATCTCCGATTTCTCTCTTTCCTGAACGCTGAATTTGTAGAAACTGGCACCAAAGCTGCCAATCAATCAAATGAATATACAGGGTGTCCCAACGTCACCGGCACAGAGGAAAACTATGGCTCCCAGAGTTCATTTTATGTCGAAAAACTTAATAGGTAATTTTCTCGTTTTCGCTTCCTTTTCGGCTTATAACGGTTTTTATGATTTTTCATCTTATTGCTTTTAACTAGCTCTAACTTTGCCATACCGCATCCGATTCTTTTTTTTTCTGTTTTTTTTTTATCAATTTTAGTGTTGTATTTTGTTAAGAAAGTGTTAAGTATTAAAAAAAAATAAAAAAATGGGCTCTCATAAAAAAACAGAACAGATGCCGGTAATAAGGTGTTTTTGTGGAAAAAATGGCTCCAGTAAAAAAAAAACGGCCTAAAAATGCCAAAAAAAAAAAATGGGTTTGATATCTAATTGTGAGAAAACCGTTATCCGCATAGAAAAAACTGTATGGGAAGTATAAAGCGGAAAAAACAAAGCTACTTTTGCGTTAGCGTTGAGTGACGTTGAACCATAGGATTCCCTGAGTGCCTGCCCATATTGGATTTTTAATGCTGGGTGTTATTATGTTCGTCCTGTCCATACGATGAAGAGAAAATCCTCTCAGTTCAATAAACCCATCCCTCTTACACCATTGAACACCATCTATCTTTCACTCACACAACAAAAGATCTTTCATGTTGAATCCGAGAATATTGTTTGAAAGTGGCTCATCGGTGCATTTTGGGTGGAATCTACCCTTCTCTTTTTCATGCACATAAAATCTACCTGTCTCATTGGATCCACCAATCATTCAAAATTCAATGTGGACAGGCACTAACAATCTATCACAATACAGCTTTGTCGCTCAACCTTCAACCGTGGCAAAAGCTGTTGCAAAAGTTAAGATATTATCAACTTAAATCAGTATGTTGCATCGGTATGCGTGTATTAACGTACACTAGTGCAACTTACTTATTATGTAGATGTCAGTCAAATTACAATAAAATTTATATTCGAACGTAGCGCACACAACGCTAACACAAAAGTAATTTTGTGTGTTTCCGCTTAAACTGCTTATAAACAAAAAAAAAATCAAGAATTGGATGCGTTTTGGCAAAGTTCGAGCTAGTTAAAAGAAATAAGATCAAAAATCATAAAAACCTGTATAAAACGGTGTTCACATTAAACTGACTCTGCCGACTATTTTTGACTTCTCTGATATTTATCTCCCTCCCACTTCATCGTTAAAAAGAGCGAGTAGTAAATTTAAAAAAAAAATTAAAATTTGTGGATTTTTTTGACGTTTTCGTTTGAAAATTCGGAGGAGTCAGTCCAATGTGAACACCGTCTAAGTCGAAAAGGAAGCGAAAACGAGAAAATTACTTTTTAAGTTTTTCGACTTAAAATGAACACAGGAACCCATAGTTTTCCTCTGGGCCGGTGACGTTGGGACACCCTGTATAGAACTTGTTACTGACATTAAGCAAAGAATTAACAGGATTTGACATTCCGTATTTATGTTGATATGTCAAAATCATCTACAAATGAGAATTTGTTTAAAGCAATTCTCGATTTTTGGAGCAATTCTTTCAAATTTCAACTAAAAATGGTACCTATAAGTCTAAGGACCATTTTGTTCACAGTGGGTTAAATTAAGTATGTGATTTTCATAGGCTTTAATTAAACAACGCTAATCAACCAAAATTGGATGATTAGTGAAATCCATGATTTGATCAACGAACACATTTGAAAATTTTCCCAGCTCCACTAATCATGGATTAAAGATGATTAGCTGTGAACAAACTGGCCCTAAGTTTGCATTAGCAGTGGAGATTTATTTATAACGTTTTGACTTAGCAGACATCAATTCACAATCGACTATTGTATAGTCCACTAGTACATTTTGTGCATTTAAGTAGCTCATAGGATATTTTTTATTTGACCGTTAGGCCCCAGTTATAGCTATCATTGGAAACCATCATTGAAAAAGTTAGCTGTTGAGTTTGAGTTGATTCATCATTGGAAAATTAAAAGTCATTTTATGAGAAAAGTTGTGCCAAATTGAATTTTGTTTTACCTAGAAATAATTATTAATTCAAATAGCTTTACTTTGGCATCAAAATAATCATTTATTTTTTCTTCAAAATCTCTCAAAATTGACAATTAATATTTTCAATGATGGTTTTCAATGAAAGCTATAACTGACCCCTTAAAGCAAGAAATTCAAAAGCCATCTCTAAACTTATTGACTGCAAGAGTTTGACTCCCAAAAAAAAAAAGACCACAAACCCTGAAAAATTGTGTGTTTTATGGGAATCATTGATAAACAAGACTGTCCAATAAAATAACACACGAAACCCGCATTCTGATAACCCATCTATGATGGAAAGTATCCACCACGAAGTGGTCTGCAAAATGCCATCTATCCGGTCAGTGTGCTATTCAGTTTATTGCATCGCAAATTGCGTAAACACATGAAATAATTATTATTTCTACAAGTTTGTCGCCTTCAATCTCGATGAGAAGATAACCGACGCGATGCGCCGCGCCACCGGCAGTCTGACTTTTCCATCTGGCAGTTGGCCTGTCGGACACTTGGTCACATAACACATAAACTTAAGCAAAGCAGAGCAGAGCAACTTGCACATCTTCTCGATTTCTGAATCCGTAAATAATGCTGCAGCAGGCGGGCCCGGTATACATAGATATTCCAAGATCCATTTATCACTTCGACGTTTGTAAGTGCGTATTTATAATTTGAGATCAAGGCGAGGCATCCGCGTTAGTGGAAAAGTTTAAGGACCCCGAGCGAAACAACATGCAAACCGCATAATGGATTTTATGCCTTTTTCTTTTTTTGCTTTCGTGAATTTCGTTTTCGTTTTCACTGGCTGAGCGAGCGCAGCAAGCGTCCAACAACGGGAGCAAAAAAGTAAATTCAGATTTTGGTGATCGTGCGTATGGCGTATGCATTATTTATTCGTCGGCTGTTGCTGTCAGCTAATAATGCACTTTTATTAGCATCTCCTCCCCCACTTTAACGGGAAATGCGTATGGTCGCCATCATAGTCGTCGTCTTTTGAATTCACCTTTAAGATGGCAACGAGTACGCTTTGCATTGGCGAGAGTGAATCGCAAGACGGACAAATGATATTCACTGACCTAGTTCACTAGATGTGATGGTGTTGGGGCGCGAGCTGTCAAAAACAGCACAATATAACAATATTATTCTTTTCTTGGATTGCATTTTTATGTATTTTTGTATAACGATGTTAACTTGACAGTTATGTTACATTAAGTGGAAGAACAACCAATAAATTTTCATGGTTGATTTTTTTTTATATGGAATACTTATAATAAATGAACATTTCTTAGAACCCAAACAAGTTGTTATTTTTTTGCTGATTACATCATACTTTTAGAGTGTGCTTAAGCAACTTTTAGCAACAAGAACAACCATATTAATAAACAAAAAAAATATTAAAATCGAGGTTAATTAATATGGACATACATTATTCCAATGCAATTGCGTGTCCAATATTATGTCTATGTTACATTGTTGTTGTACTTCTGATACCGAAGGCTATTATGTAGTTTAAATTGTATCAGACAGCAAATTAGATTTCACTTAAAACTCATTATTATAGTTATTACATATTTCAATTAATTCTTTTTTTTTTTAGGTAGGTAGATTTATGTGTCTAGAACTTACTATGTGTATTGTAGGTAAGCCATGAACGAATATTTAATTTACTTGCAAACCATAGTAGGTACCTAATATTTCTACTGCATTTCAAAGTTCGATAAGATAATTAATACATTTATTTGAAGCGTTTTATATTTCTTTTGTGAGTGTTTTTGGTTAAACATACATATGTATATACAAAATCTGAACAATGAAACGTCATCATGCCCTAAATTTCAATCTTCTATAAAGTCATTCCTTTTAAAGGTTTAAAACAAATAATCTCAAAAAAATTCAAATAAACCTCTACCTGACTTAGCGGCTAAATAAAATACACTCATGATTTATAGTCTGCACATTTGTGTAGGCCAAAATCTTTCCAACATTATACATTAGACTGATTCAAAAATAAAAAAAAGTCTCCGATTTCTAATGCCACAAGCTTATTAGTTATAGTTGAACAAAATAATAAGCCTGTTAAAAATTCAACCGTTTAGATTAATTTTTAGAGGTCACTCATCGCTATTTTCTATTTTCCATACGATTAGTATGTGGCAAAACACATGTTTGTACTCTTGGAAATTTATAACTTAGGCCGTGTGTCAATTGCGTTAAAAGTGCGTTAAATTTGATCACATGGCTAAATTTTGACATTACTGACGTGAATACAGTCGTCAAAATTTAACCTGCTAAGGGCCAATTTTTCAATAGTCAGATAAGCTAGAGCAAAAATCTATTTTCCAATGGGCAGATATAACTTATTCCTAAGAATATTAACAGTAAATTTATCTGCTCATTGAGAATTCAGATAAATTTATTCATAGGAATAATTATTTGAAAGTCAAAAATTACTGTTTGTAAACATTGCTTTGAAATAAACGTTAAATAAAATTAAAATTACTTTAAAAATGTTCGATATACAAAAACATATACAAACATAAATGAATGTGACATTCAAATAAATGTATTCTATGACGGTGTTCATATTGGACTGACTCCTCCGAATTTTCAAAGGAAAAAGTCAAAAAAAATCCAAAAATTTTTAAAAAATTTAAAATTTTCATAGATTTTTTTTTGACGTCATCTTTTGTGAAGTCGAAAATAGTCGGAGGAGTCAGTACAATTTGAACACCGTCTATAGATTTTTTTTTCTCAATTGAAAAATTTAATTTTGCTTTCCGATTGTTAAAGAGCCAATTAACTTTATTCTTCAAATAAATAACTGACTCTTTAACTGACTATTGAAAAATCGGCTCTAAGGAGCTCGTTTGAATTTTAACCAGTGGATAAATTTTGACGTTTATATTAAGCTTCTTGCACATTACTTATACCATCGACCTTTTATACCTGGACTGCTAGGCGCCAACATCACGATGGTTCCCTTTATTAAAAAAAATCGATACACTAACGGCAATTTGAAAACGACTTAGGCCTAATTTATTTACGCAAAGTTAAACATAACTTTGGGATTTTTACAGTCAACTTGAAGTTGACGTTTTTCAACTTTAGATTTTCAACTCTAGAGTTGATCAACGAAATAGTAGAAGTTAGTGAGTAAACTTGGGAGCTTTCATCATTTCTGTTTATTTATTCATGATATTTAGTTGTGTAAATTTTTCGCTTTTGACTTCGAAAGGAAAAAATCTTAAAATAAATAATAATCAAATAAAAATAGAGCTCTGTTTTAATTGAATTAATAAAATAAAAAATGTTTCTTTTTAGAGCAGCGAAGAAAATATCGGTTTAAAAAACAAAAACAGGTTCTCGTTCGATCACCGAAATCAAGCATCTTCGGGCGCGGTTAGTACTTATAGCCTTTTCACACCAAACCCAAAACCCGGTTTTCGGAAAAATATCGGTTTTGGCTGAAAACCTAGATCGAAAACACAAGTTTTCCCATACATTTTTGCTAAACCACAAGTTTTGATAAAACACAAGTTTTAAATAAAACCTGTCCAAAACATGTTGGATTTGCAGGATGAACTAAACAAACACACCTTGTGAAACATTCAGCGCTCAATTAAATGTCATATAAATAGCTGACGGGTTGCTGCCAGGAAAAAATATTTTTTCTGCTGGAACACAAGAGAGCGCGACGCAGTGTCGCGCATCCTAACTACTACATGAAATTGATCAGTTAAGAAATAAATTAATTATAACGAATCAGGATTGATTGTATTTCCATTATTAAATTCCAATATTAGTAAATTGTCTTTTAATTGCACATAAAACATTTGATTTTCCATTTTCTGTGGCACTGACAATTTTCAAAGCGGTGCGGCCCTTCCTCGAAACCATTGTGTTTAGCAAAACAAATGAAATGTCAAATGAAAACTTGTAAATTTTCGGTGTGAACGCATTTCAAGTTTTCGTAAACCGATTGCCGAAAACCTGGTTTTGGGTTTGGTGTGAAAAGGCTATTAGATGGCGGACCGCATGATCATTGAGTTTTTTGTCTTGTTATTCTTTTGACTCCGCGCTTCAGATGGGATGAAAAATTCATTCCAATTATTCTGAATAAATACAAAATCGACAATAATGGTTTATCCCGAGTATTTTATTGAATAAAGAGACACAAAATTCTTATTCCAAATATTTTGAATATCTAAAATGAATAAAGAAACATATTTACACTCAAATGCAAAATTATTCTAATGCAAACCAAAAGTTTAAAATGACGTCTTGTGTGTCATGGTTAACAAATGAGAATGACGATCGATTTGTGTTGTAATTCCTTCTGAAAATAGCTATTGCAACAACAAATCAAGGTATCCACCGTCTCAGATAGGTTCCTTAACGCAAGGAACGTCGATGGGAAATGTATGTTTTAAAAAATTCCATTTAATGCAATTGACACAGCAAAACCCTTCAATTTTATTCACCCCTATAAAAACGGATCAAATTTAACTGGGATCAAATTTAACGAAAATTTTAACGCAATTGACACACGACCTAACTAGAAAGTATTTAAATGAAAGGCATAACTTTTTTTTGTTAGAAATGGAAAAGGTCTTAACTTTTTATCCAATAAATGTACTCCTTCCAAAGCTAACAAAGGTCAAAGCGCAATTAGTCGTTAATTTCACAGTTTTTTTTTTTTTTTTAACTATTATACAGAGCGATTCACCTAAGGTGTGACAAAAGCTTGAGCATATTAGGTTTGGCCAAGGAAACAAAAATAATCAGTCGGGAGGGGGTATCTATTTCCTCTCGTTTGCTCGGGAGGGGCAGTTTTCTAAAAAAAAAAATTACTTAAAACAGAAAACAAATTATTAAAAAAAGAAGGCGACACTTACAACCAATAGCGGATCCAGGGGGGTGGCTAAAGGGGCTAAAGCCCTCCCCCCCACAGCCGAACCATAAAATAATTTTAAATATAGAAAGCAATACATTACAACGTGTAGAATTTTATATTCCGTCTAAAATATTGTTAAGTTATGAAATTTGATGAACAAAATACCGTGGTTGGGGCTGAACTATTTGCATACATGTTATGTAATTTTTTTTCTAAGCCCTAAGATTGGGGCTAAAGCCTGAAGCGAATTGGACAAAAACTAAGTTGGGGGCTATGAATATAGATATTTTTAATGTAACGACAATATTTCCCTAAAAATTAAACCCAGAAAATTGGGACGAAAAAAACAGCTTTGGCGCAATAAGGTCTGAAAATATTGGACAAAAAATAAAGCCAGGGTTAAGCAACTTACTTCCTACAAACTAACCTTATTCCAGAGAGTTTTGGGGGCTCAAGTTTAGGGACTGTCAAAGTCCGAAGTTGGGGCTAAGGCTTGAAGAGATAAGTAAAAAGAGATAAAAATGGTCGGGGCTTTAAATTAACTTGTCAAATGCCCCAGCTGTATATACTAAAAACAAAGCTAATTTACAGAAAGAAACGCCTTTGAGGCTTAAACCATTGGAGAACAACGGGATGTCAAGTTTCGTGTATGTTAAATACAACAGGAATTGTTTCTTACGGCCTTGGCTGGGCTTAGAAATGTTCGGGTCTACGTTTTCAAAATTTGAAAGGTACAAGGCAATTGTACATACAAAACATAGAAATTCTCTAGTCAAGGAGCCAAATTCCAAAAGCGTGAGTTTTCTCTGTGCGCGCTGAGAAAATCATGCAAAAGCAAATGAATATTTGCAATCCCTCTAGACTCTAGAGTGACGTGCAAATTTGTCGACATATTTTTTTAGCATGAATACCTATAAAGCGTATGCAGCGTATACACGAAAACTCATTCACTCTGGCAGAATTGGGCCGCGGCTTATTTCTTAGAGCAGCTTTGTCTTATGTCGTAAAGTGTCAGTTTGAACAAAAAAGTTTCTCTTTGATTTAGATAATTCAGGAAAATGAGATATTAGAGGAGTAATACCGTTTCAAAACACATATATATGAGCTTTTGCCAGTACGAACACTTAAATATAATTTTTCTGAACTAGCCAATTAAAAACAGTTTTCAAATCTTGTCAAAAATGGGAAGTTCAAAACATACCCACAGCTAATTTAAAAATATAACTACGTAATGTAGGTACCTAATCAATTTTTAAATAATATATATATGGCTAAAAATTATTGTGCTACAGCAATTATGAATAATTGTTATTGTACTTTGTATTGAAAACTTTTTGAAGCGCAACAGGAGCGGATATAAAGGCACACAAAAAACGGATCTCATTAAAGGAAAAGGAACAAAAATACTTGAGCCTTAAAGGTTAGACCGCACTCGCCGGAACTGCACTGCATCGAAACTACACTTCACACGAATTCGTATGAAGTTCAGTTGCCGCTTAGTGCGATATAGCTCCTTAAATTTCATAAAAAATAATGTTTTGCCGCGTTGTCGTGAAGTTTAGTTCGACTGAAGTTGAGTACGCACTTGCATTAAACCTAAACTGATCTCTATTATTTGTTATAAATTATAAAATTTATCTTGGGACAAGCAAATTTTATTACTTAAGGTCTCAAAATGGATCTCCAAACTGCAAGCCCCCCCCACAGCCAAATCCTAGATCCGCTACTGCTTACAACGCCCTATTATACCTTTTTGCAAACCCAAAAATAATAAAAATATTTCTTTTTAAATAAAGTTTTCAAAATTTAAGTAATAAGTAGTATTTTTGCTTCCAAAATAAAATACTCTTGTTAATTTCTAGTCAAGCTTTCAAAACTGGATGTTTCTAGGACTTTTTTTTCAAGAAAATGTCATTAATTTACATTTGTATATGAAAAGGCATGTTGAGGAAAAAGATATACCGGAGGGACCTCAACAATCTCAATTGCCTGAACAAGATTCTTCAGAAAAAAATCTTCGTTTGGCTGTCAAAATACTGGAGATAAACAATTTGGATTCAATTCCTCAGCGTTTGATGCAGTATAATCTCAGATATATCGTTTTCCGGAATACGACAAATAAGACCTTATATAACAAACAATAAACTCTTCATATATTAAAATAAAAGTAAACAATCCTTTTCATATGTGTATCTTTTCCTCGTTTCTCTTACAGATTCATGTCTGAGCCATAAGTCCATAACACCTTTAAATACTCATGTAAGTTTTTAAAAACTGTTTGCTAAATGCTCTTTTTAACTTTTTTGTAACTTTAAAAAAAAAACAAATACCTATAATTGCATATTTTCTCTCGCGCACAACGACACTATAATCTTAATTAATTTTAACACTTTCGATAAAATGATTCGTCATAGACCAGCATCTATAAGTGTTCACATCACATTACCATCTAGACTCTAGTGAGAATATTACTTTCCACGAATGACAATTGCTGTCAATCATAATAAAATTTATATTGGCTTTTATTTTCAATTGAATCCCTTTAACTTTGAAATAACCTTATAGCTCATCGTTATTTTTGTTTGATCATAAAACTACAACGTTCAACCAACAACGAAAAAAAGCAAAACTTTCTTGTCTTCTATTCGCAAAGCGCATAGTTACGTCACTTTTTTTTTTTTATAAGTGTAATTTTTATGACAGTTATAAACAGCTAAATTACAATGACATTCAATCTCATGTTTTTATTTCTAGAAGATATAAAAAAGAAACAAATTATCCAGAATCCTGCATAAATAACAAAATTAACTTAAGAAAAAACATACATAATTGATTCAATATAGTTGGTACATTATGTTTTTTTTTTGCCTATCTAATAACAATGCACTTTGACGAGGAAATCTTCATATTTTTTTAAACCTATTTTATTGCTCTAGACTTTTCGGACAAAAATTACAACTTTTTTGTCTGTAATAGAGACTGTTCAAAACTGTTCTGAATTGCAACGCAATGAGTCTGTTTGGAACAGTTCAAAGCAAATTGTCTGCATTAAAATTTCATTAAAAAAATAATAATTTTTTTTATTTGTTGATTTTTGGTCACATACCACTCTTTCGAGCTCGATCTTTTGGATAGTTCTTGCAGCTATTTAAATATTTAAATACGGACAGATGGAAAGTCGGACGAACGGATGGGCGGACGAAAGGACGGATGGATAGACGGATGGGCGGACGGACGGATGGAAGGACGGTCGGATGGACGGACGGATGTAGGTTTGGACGGACGATTGAACAGATGGGCGGATGGATGGATGGATGAATGGACGAAAGGACGAAATGTCACGGTCGGACGGCCAGACGGATGGACGGAGGGTCGGACGGACGTTGGGAAGGTCGGATGGACGAAGGGCTGGGCGGACGGATGGACGGACGGATGGATGGAATGACGGTCGGATGGACCGACGGATGGAGGTTTGGACGGACGATTGAACAGATGGGCAGATGGATGGATGAACGGACGGACGGACGGAATGTCAGACGGTTGGACGGCCAGACGGATGGACGGACGGACTGTGGGATGGTCGGATTGACGAACGGCTGGACGGACGGATGGAAGGACGGTCGGATGGACGAACGGATGGAGGTTCGGGCGGACGGACATACGCATGGAACACATAAGCCTCAACCCATTCCAGAGATTTTTGGCAGTTTTGTATTTTCTTCACTGTGAGACAATTGCATCCCCCGCTTCTCAAAACTTGACAGACTGCATATTTCTGTCCCAAAAAGTTTGTAACAAATCTATAATCTGCTTATTTACCAAATACCAATATTATCCCACTCTCTTTTGTTCTTAAACGTCAAAGTCTTCACTTTTTCCTTATTTTGACGGTCATGGAATTTCGTGTACATGGATTTTTTCGAACATTGAGGAGTATTGCAAAAAAAAGAAAAAGTCTTAAATTTTCTATTCGTGCCGTCGACGTCCGTCGTTACTGCCTTCTACCTACATTCCTGCAGCCTCTGTTATATAAAGAAATAAAAAAAATAAATTGGGTGGCGCAACGGCTCATGAAGAACCAGGACCTAGTGACTAACAACTCGCAACCATTCCTGTGTGCGCGTCGACAGGAATGTAAGGGACCTACAATTTTATGCCGAATCCGAACGGCTAGACGAGAAGCACTCATTCATGACAAGTGATACTCTTGGAGGATTTGTCAATTCCTCGCAAGAGGCAGTAGCCCTGAAAAAAACTTTTTAGTTTTAAGGTGGACGAGGCTGGGAAGTTAGACCTCCAGCGTGACAGTCCATCGCACTAACCATTTCGCTACGGGCTACTACTATATAAAGAAATGGTAACATATAACTTAGACCTTTTACAGTATCCTTATTTTACTTAATTTTAAAATATTATTTTAAATAAAGTCATTGTGTAGCCGTTATGTATACAAAATCAATAATAAATGGAAAACAAAAAAATCGTCTGGTCTTCCTGCAATAAATAAAATCCAATTTCAAAACGATTTTATGACCAGTTTTGTGCATTAAAAAGCCCATTAAGCTAAAAGGAGAATTATTTTAATCACCAACACAGTTTTTTCTTTTTATTTGCTTTCTGATCCAACAGACCGTTACATTCCAGGAAACGATGTCAATATTCAATTTTTATATTGCGTTTTTTAGCACAACAAAAAAAAAACAAAAAAAAAGAAAACAAAAAGAAAAAGAAAAAGAAAACAAATAACTTAATAAACACAAAATCGTGTAAACTTATTAAAAAAAAACCATTTCGTGTTAAATGAATCACAAAATAAACCAAGAGAAGGAGTGCCACCAAATATATTGAATACAAAATATTTTTGGTTAAACAAAATTATTTGATTGTTCCATTAATTTGAGATGTGTTACTTTTTTTGGCAAATAAAAATACAATCCACAAACGTTCGATAAATGTGGACATTTTTGTTCATTATACTTGAAGGTGGTTCCCCATGGTTCAACACCGCGTTGACACAGAGAAGCATGGTAGAATAGGACATAACGAGTATATTATCGGTACGTTGATTTTGGTTATGTCCTTTTTGCTTCTCCCCCGCAAAAAACGTAAATATATGTATTACCTTGTAGGGGAGCGTATGTATGTTCTTTCCTTTTTGGTCATACAAATTTAAACAACGAACAAAAAAATCATTCAAACGTCAGTGTCACAGGTTCACTGGAATGCGCGATGTTCCCTTGTAGTTTGTTTTTGCCTTTTTTGCCAGGTTCTCAAGAAATTATCCTAAAAACAAGTTATTATTTGGAAATTTATGTTTCTCGCATTTGTGATTGATTAGGTTGATATATTTTGTTTTCTGTTGCGGATTCTTTTATAAACTTTTTTTTTTCATTCAGAGGGTGTAGGTTAATTTATTTATGTAAAATGTATTTTTAAACAAAAATCCGTTATATTGATTTATTATTTCCTTATTATTTACTATGCAATCAAGACGTGTGAAATGTTTGTGTCTTGTTCTTGGTCGTAAATCATAATGCTTTGAAATATTTTTGTTTAGCACTGAGATTTGTTCGCCAAAATCACGAACATTTTTGCAGATTTAAGAAGAAATAATGGCATCTGCTGTACACTGGGTCCACGAAATTGAGGTTTTGCAAAAGTCTCCACACAGTTAACTATATTGACAGTTTATTGTATGTGAAAATATGACATCTGAGTTCTGTTCGTGTTAAATTGTGTCGATTCTTTCTGTACAGCAGGGCACAGTCATTTTTGTCTGCGTTTATGTTTTTGAATTGGTAAAATTCTCGTTGTCTTCTTGGAAACCATAATACCCCGTTTTCAAGCAGTATCGAAACATCGAGCTGGGTCGGATTCATTTAGACCCAAGTTTTTCGTCACCTGGATTGACAGCCCCATTTGGAGTTGAGTTGAAATGGTATTGAGATTCCAGAAAAGGAATAGCATCAAAATCTTTTTTTCATAAAAAAAAAATTAAATTTGAAAAAATTTTAGTATTTACTATACCTACGTAAATCTATCAAAACAAAAGGACAATTTTACTCACATAATGATAAAACGCAGTCATAAGCAAATCTATCAAACCAACGAACCCAAAATTTCGACTCGACTCTGTTTCTGTAGTGGGACCGAGTCGGTTCAAGCTCATTTCAACTCAATACAGATTTGCAAAGAGGCGAAGCGAGCTTGAAGCTCATTTACCTCATGTAAATGCAGTAAAAGCCAATTTTTCCGTTGTTCTCCAACAGTGCACTAGGCTTAAGTAATGGAAAATGATAGTTGGAAATTTAGCATAAGGCCCAAAGTACCACTGATTAAAGATGTACATTTTATGTATCACAACCAAACAAATGTGTCACTTTTTTGATGCAGCCTTTGTTTCTTCTTCATGAAAAATCCAATAGGTTAATCGATATCTCTCCCTGATGTGCCACACATATTTATTTAAAAGAGGACATTAAAAAGTTTGCGTATTTAACATTTGCCTCTCCCTTTGCTCTTTCACACACCCTCACCTCGTGCATCTGCCTCGTCATTGTCACCCATTTTAAATTTATATACATACATAGCTATTTAACTGAACAAGATCATTCTGTGGGATGGCACCAACAAGCCCTTGAGAAAATTAAAAACAGATCATGTTTTATCTGAATACAAGCGATTTAAATTCTATAAATAGTCAATTTGTTGTTATATATCAATTAAAATTCAGTTTTGTGTAACAAACAAGTGACAGATCGGTGAAGAATTTAAACAACACACGCCATAATGACGGCACGATCAACACGAACAACGCACAGTGCGTGGCGGCGGCTGGCGCGTGGCGCGGCGCATCAACGGTGACCACGCTGAGTGCTGAGAAAAACCACAAGGATATATGAAAATTAACTCAGCATCAGCATCGAAACCCCAAGGCACAAACATTATTATATTGCTCTTATCCGTAGAGCTTCTTTTTTTGTAGTTGTTGTTCTGACAACACTGTAACCTTGAAAGTGCAATAACTACCAAGATTAAAAAAGAAAGAAATAACGAGTAATAAGTCCAAATCAAGCCTTAGCCAGGCTTATTTAGTCTGCATCGACAACGATTGGCTGAATATTTTTTTTTCTATAAAGACGAAATAGTATGTATAGTAGGCTGGCCGTAGCTCGAGTCAACAAGGAATATACTCATCAAGATCGCACTGATGATTTAGCTGCACGGAATGAAGAAATGCGAACATGTTAACAACAAGTTTTAATAATGCACTTCGTTTATTTAGACAAGACCACAAGTGAAGTGCCAAAGACAAATAATTGAAGTTTGTTACCCCCCTTAACTCAGTAGGTGGGTGTGTAACATGTTCCTCTTTCGTACATAAATTAATTAGGGGTACATCTTATCGAGAAAAGTCAAACTTAATGAAAGGGTTAGACTTTTCATTTTATAATTGACGCAAGCAGCAGAATATTTGCGTTTCAGTCAGTGAACTGCACATAATGAGACGTTTTTGTCGAGATATTTTTAGAGAAAAAAAAATCGATCTTCCTATAAAATAGACTTCTTTCATTCAGGTGGCGATATCTGTTATAAAAGTTTTTTTTTTTTGTTTTTCAAAAGTACAAAGCAAATTTGTACATCCATATGCGATATGTATAATAACATCGTTTTTATTTAACTTTTTATTTTACAGTCAAATAATAACAAGTTACATATTTGATATAATTACTTTATTTTAAATGTTAGCCATACTTTCGAATAAAAGACAGTTAAAACAGAAAATAAAACAAATTTCAGAACAAAAAAACATTCCACAAACGCCACAGTGAGCCACATTTCTAATAATTAGTTTTTCAAAAACAAACACAAATATGTATTCTAGGCATATGTATATCACGGTCACAGTACACATATACTGCTTAGGTTGTCAGAAATTAAAAATGGCCGTGTCTGTGATTTATAGAAGTAAACAAAGAAAAATATGTGTTGTACTGTACAGAACCCACAATTTTCTTTGATTTTGACAAAGTGCGCTGAACTGAACAAAAATGAAAACGCTAATATATCTACCTTGCGTCACAGTGAAATCCATACAGACTCCAATTAAAGGTCGATTCACAATGCGACGAGAAGACGCAACGTGAGCGTGACGAGAACTTGTCGTAGTTGTCAAACCGATTTCAAACCATATAAGTATACGAGGGTATGTCAAGGTATGCACAATGAAACGTTTCTCGTCGTCACGTCACGCCAGAGTAGGGAAAATTGAAAAAAGAACTTCTCGTCGACGTTTTTTTATGTTTTTTTTTTCTATTTGACTGATCGTGAATTTTGTGAAATTTTAGAAAAGAATAAAGAAAACAACAGATAAGTGGAAATTAACAAAAATAAATATAAATTTTGTTGACAATATAATTATATTTATACATACATAGATTTATTTGTGTTGATTATTATAAGGTGTGATCCTTAACATTGTGCATAGAACTTCATAAACTGTCAAATTTTGAAGAGCAAAGACGAAATTTTCTCAAAAATTACAAAACTGTGCAAAAGAACAGGAACGCGAATTCGCACACATTCCGTAGTATCTTATGAACCAGACAAGTACGGAACTATGATATTTGGCTGTACTGTGATTTTCTGTCCGAAGAAATTTCTCGGACAGAAAATTACAGGTAAGCGAAATTTTTTACTCTCTCGTGAGCGTTGTCTTTTGTGAAAAACTGCGAAATTTTTGAGTACGGGAACGACTTAGCACTGAAAATCACACAAATGCACAGAAAATCACAGAAATTTAAAGTAAAGGAACGGACCTATAATATTGTATAGTTTTAATTTCTTTGCATTTTTAGCCGAAAATAATTTCCCCAGCCCGAGGAATAGAATACGAATCAGCTATGGACAAACACAATAATTATAATATTTAATTTATAAAAGTAATTTAAGTTTGATTTTTTTTTTCATTATTTTGAGTTTCATTATGCACGGCAAGAACAAAAACAATAAATAATTTAACGCTGTCAAAAAACTCTTCGTCAAGAAACACGTCGCATTTTATAACTATAAAAAAAATGACAGCGAATCACCTCACGCTCTCGTCACTTTTTCTCGTCGCATTGTGAATCCACCCTAATTGAAAGTAGCTTATTTTTGCTTATTCATATTGCACGGTTGGTTTGCTTGACCAATATTTTTAGAACCTATTCATCCTTCACTGAAAAACTGGTTCTTGTCTAAACAGTAGACAAATCTATTTTCAGGGTTTACTTACTTTTGTTTAACTCACCTCTGAAAACCATAAGTGACAGGACAGGTGATGACAACGAAGTTTCCATTGATTTTCACCAAAATGCCGGTGAAAGAATTATACAAGTTAATAAAGCTACCTCATAATTTATCAGACACGTTCAACAGAATGAAGTTTCACAAATTATGCTCTGTCAAAAATTGACCGAACGAAACCCAATTTTTCCATCAGTATTTGACAGAGATAATTCTAGAGAATCCTGATCATATTTGTCAGATCTCTTTAAATTTCATTTTTCTGAACGTGTTTATATTATATTCTGTCAAAATCTTTACGATAACTATAACTACTGAACTGACTGTTAACTGACATTTAAACTGTTTGGTATAATGCATCTGCATCGCAAAATAAAATTTTCATCTGTCTTTCTGTTCAATGACACAAAAACGACATGTTTTTAACAATAGCAACCCAGAGAGTGGACAAGAAGAATTAAGCCATCGTCATTCGTTTACTCTGAGTTACAATTTGTTTATTCCCTTCCTAAGATGACAGTCTGAAATAAGAAATAAAAAAGCCTGTATAATTTATAATTCTGTTAGTTAATTTTATTTTTACATTTGTATGGATGATGAAGCATTCAACAACGAGCAACATACAGCTCACAAGAAAATGTCAAAAGTGCCGAAAAAATTCAACCATCATGAATTACCATCGAATAACTAATTTGGCAAACACAAAACAAACAAAAAAATCCAAAGAAACACAAACGCTCCCTGGCGGTAATCTGGTCAAGCAGAGTAGCCTGACTTAAGTCCAGCTTTGATGAAGACAGAAAGACAACTTCTTTTTCTTAGCATCCGTCGTGTCTTGGCCTGGGTAAATGTAGGTACATATATGTATATGTAGGCTGATGATGACGCTGAAGCCTGCGCTGACCACAGGTAGCGCATTGAACTTTTACGGAATGTGTTGCATTCGCGATTTTCTTTTTGTAGAAATATAAACAACACTGCGATGCTTCTGCTGTGCGTTGTGTTGTGTTGGCTTTGGCTTCCCCTGCATGATTATTCTCCTGGTTAGAGCCACAATCATCTCTCAGACACTGGAATGATTCATTCACACGATTATTCTTCTGATACCTTCATCATCATCATCTGTTCAAAAAGGTAGGCAATAGCAATAGCATCTCAGTATAAGTATGTATGAATGCTTCTGGTAGTTTGTTGATCTTGTGTTGGACATGAGTGAACCTGCTTTGGCACTTCTGGATATAAACTCTAATGAGCCTAATATCTTCCTTTGAAGACCATAGACCACATAGTGGCTAAACAAATCACTAAAGTAAACTTAGAGACTTGTGTTACTACATTTGTGTTGTGTTTTTTTTTCTTTTGTAGGTATTTCTTTTTTTTTGTGTATTGTAAATGGAAGTTAAGTAGAAGAAGCTCAGTGCATTCCTTATTGACTTAGTCACATCCGTGGACCAAAGGCTGTTACTCTAGAGGCTAAAGATTATTGCATAACTCTTGCTGGTGATTCTTGTGGCATTTTGTTTTCCTATTTACGTTTCATGCATTTTTGTACGTTAGGGACATTTTTTCGCTTTAAAGTTGATTAATCTTTCGAATGTTTCTTTGTATAGTCAAAAGGATTTGCTGAAAAATTTGTTTCCCGAAGTCCAAGTCAATCAAAACCGCCTTAACTCATAGTCTATATAATGTAGATCTTGAAGAGAAATCGATATTATTGAGCTTTCTTCGCCGAGTTACTTTCTTACTTGGACGAAATTCATCGTTTATGATTTCGGTGTCTCATTTTGGTATGACACAATTTAGACACTCTTATTTTGTTCTGGAATTTGTAAGCCTCCATTTTGTATTTATTTATTATAAGCATTTGAAGTGAACCAAGGCATCTCGGAGAGATTTTTGTGACAAATCTAACGTGTGTGTTTTTTAAACAATATTTAGAACGCACTGAAAATATTTGGTGAGAAAAAAAAAATCACGCATACAAAAATTAAATGGCCGATGAGGATGACAGCTAGTGCTCGCGTGTGATTCAAAAATTTATTAAAAGGATCAGAACATGCTCGGTTCAGAGGACGCTAAAACCAGAGCATGATCAATATACTCTACCTCTGCTCTGAACAAAAAAAAAAAAAACGTAATAGCACGAATACACGTTGCTCGCAAACTTCAGTGCAAGCGATAGAAAAAACACATTTCGTACATTCATACGTTAATTTAAAATTTGACAGTTGTGGCCTGTCCGCGGGAGTTAATTTTGTTTTTCTTTTTTAAAATTGAATGCCAACTCCAAAGGAACACGACTAATTTTGTGTTACAAACTGTTTCGTTTCACCAAACGTATATTATTATACCAGATACCTACATTAATTAAAGTTAAAGGTCAAGTTTTATTGTTGACGCCTGCAAAAAATATTCAAATGAAAAATAACAAATCAAATTTTTATTTCGAGGTCCACACATTTGACAGGCAAATTGCCTCATGACTTGAAGAGATGTACTTAAACACAATCAAAAAAAAATGTTCAAGTTCAATGTTTGTTAAGTTCAATGTCAGATAATAATCAACCAAGCAGCTTTGATGTGGTTACTGTGAAGGCACTGCATGGTTTTGATCATTCTTCAATTTTGAAGTAGTAATAAAAGAACAAAATTCTAATCAAAATCACTGACAGACGTCAAATAGAATCATATGCAATTATTATTATAGCTTTAGAGACAACATCATAAATTGCCATAAGAGAGCTGGTTTATTATAATTTTCAATGTCATTCCATGGTCCATTCAGAGCGGGCAGTCTTTAATTTCGCAATGAAGATATAACATCAAAAAGTAATAAATAAATGGCGAGCAAAGGTTCGCCAAATTAAATATAAAAAAAAAAAACACACACAAAATTGGCGGTTTGTGCTCAATCTAACTCAGACTCCACAACCGCATGCGAACGGTCGGTCGGCCGGCTTGGTGGCGACCACAGCAATGGATGGCGTGACAAAATGAGTAAATAGAATTAGCACGAGTTGATTCGTCGTTTTGCGGCACTTATTTCGCGTCAATTAATTAAATTAGTATCTATAATTTTCAAAGAGGAACTAAAATAAATGCAAATTGAATATTCAATCAGTTTGTTTTTTGTCCGTCGGATCGTAAATCATAGATAAGGAACATTTTTTTTTTTAAATCTGTCACTTTCACCACCTAAGGTGGTCTTTTCTGTATAAATTTAGCTTTAGAACATTCGAATTTATTTCAAATATATTTTATGTTGGATTCCAATGATTTCCTTGTCGCAGATTTAAGAGATTTATTGTGTTTGCATGAAATTTATAGCAAAAAGGCTTAAATCACATGACCTCATAGGCCTATTAAAAAAATTCTATTTCTAGAAATATGATCTTCACATCCTTCTTAACTTAATTTGGCGAATGAAACATGTGGAATGACAGCGACACACGACTCCACAACGCAACATACGAGTCAGGTGTGGTTCCGGCTCAGTTTTTGGAAGGAATAGCTAAGCCTGTGTTGACAAGAATTGATTTGAAAATCCAAAAGCAAAACTGGATCTTGTGTTCTGTATAAAAATCGATTACGAATCGGATCTGGAGAAAATCAAATGCTTCGCTTTAATCAAAATCTAGATTTATAGCTCAAAAAATTTCGAATCTCATACAAATCAAAAGAGATCCCATATATGTATATATTTTCAGTTCTAGAAGAGTTGGCTTCTCATTACCCACGCTTTTTTTTAGCTTAAAAATACAGGCATTGACAAGTGATTCTCCATTTTACTTTTTACTTTTCCGGTCAAAGACATCGATGAGATTTCAGATATCATGTTCGGTGGTGTTTAGCCAAATTCTCTGGCAAATCTTTTTTACTTCAACAATAAAAGTCATTTCCGTCCCCCTCTAACTTTAATTTCATTAAAAGGTAAAATTTGCAAACATGGGATTTCCCATAGTCAGGGTTCTTCACTTTCTGTGAATTCTTATCAATTATATAGAGTACTTTGAGGCAGAATGGTAATGTTAGTCTTAAGGCTGTGTAGTGCAATTGAAATTTTGAAATTTGAAATTTAAGAGCATCAATCCATTTTCTGAGGAATTTTGTCAAACATACGGAGCACTTCCGACCACCGTAATTCAAAAATTGATTTGCGAAAACCACAAATTAAAGTGACATTTATCTAAATCAATACGAAAATGGCACGCACACAATAACAAACATAAATCAGATCACGTTCTGAGTTCTATTTATCTAACACGATTGATCTGAAATCTGACCACCAAGTACGAAATTGTTGAATAGAAAACGATATAAGTTCCAAGTCCATAAAATCAGTAGGTTTTCATTAAATACATTTTTTTTTTGATATTATATCTTCATAAACATAGAAATTGTTGAGAAAAGTACGAAGGAATTTTTAAAAGTTTTATTTTATGGTTTATTTTTAGAAATAACACCAATTAGAAACGAAAAATCAGATATTTTTTTTAAACCGTTAGGTGCCAAGTTTAGAAAAAGCTTTTTCAATTGCTTAGACAAATTTAATTATACATAATTAACCTATTCGTTTTTTAACATAAATAAATTGATTTGACCATACATATATTATACAGGGTGCCGCGTAAAGAATGGATAACCCTGAAATGCCTCATAGTAGACTTTATCCCCTTAGTGCATGATTTTTTTTTTTTTTCTTCATGAAAAAAATGTATGTGATAGTTAATGCTAAATTAAAGGACACGTGTTTCAGGAATTTTCATTTTATTTGATAAAAATTGGGAAAATCGAATTTTTCCGGTTTGGATCATATATGGCACACTGAGCAGAAAAGGAACAAAAATTATCTTTACAACATAAATCAATTATTTATTGCAATTTTTATATAGTGTGGAATAACATGAAACAATTTTTTTTTTCGTTGAGGCATAAGTTTACTTTGCATTTTCGGCACTCCACAAAAGATCTTCCACCGCATTCTTGGACATAACACCGCTGTCTAGCAGTGCAAACAGGTAAGTGATCTATCTGATCCAAGCGTTCGTCCTGGGATGGCATACCAGCAACAGGACCTTTCAACTTCTTAGATTGAATAATATTTTCTGACATTAGAACGTCTTCCTCGTTTGTTGACAGTACTGGCATAGCATAAATCTTTAGCTACCGCGCATTTGAAGTCTGCTAGGGGCATCCACGGCTCGGATCTGTCGAGCGTTCGGCTATTACAGCAGCCACGCGTTCACTGTTACCATATCGATCATGTGAAAGAAAATTCGGTGAAAGAATTTTTTGGATCTAATTTGTATCCTGTAGTATCCAAGAAGCGCATCCAACAGATCGACTCCACCCATATGCCGATTGTACATCATCACTGCCTTTGGACATGGTATATCTTGGTAGGCCCTTTCTTTTTTATTGTATCGTCGAACTTCAGAAGATGGTTTGCTGCCGACGTATGAATCCAAGTTCACGATCCTGTTATCATACCAGGTAACTACAGAGACGTCAATTTCCTCTACAGTCGCTAGTTTTCCTCCCTCTTCAAGTCTTTTTCTGCTGGAACCTTATACCCCGGAATGCGATTAGCTTTTATTGTGCCTAACGGGAAGATCGCCTAGATGTGTACCAGTCATCGAAGAATAATTTATAGTTGACGCCTTCAGGAATGGTTCTTGCAAGTCGAACAACATCGTCACTATAGAAGTATGTACTAATTTTTGGCAATTTGCTGACTGACTGTACAGGTCCTTGGGCTCCAGTATAAATTTCAAAGTCATAGCTGAACCCAGCGCTACCACTAAGCACAAAATTCTTAAACTGCTTTCAACCAAGGAAACTAGTTTCTGGCAACTCAGTTTCCTTCTCAATAGGGGGTGTTTTCAGCACTTTGTTTTTGTACGACACGAAAATATATAACATATACGAGGGTATGTCAAAAAAAAAAAAATGAAAATTTTGTATCCTTGTTGCATGGTGTGCCATATATGATCCATTCTGTTTTTTCATCACAAAAGTACTATTACTTCACCAAACTGAAAAAAAAAAAACTTTATCAATAATACTTACATTATTTTCTTTACTTTAAAATTATTTGTGCCAAAATATTAATAGAAGAAAATTATAATAACTGTTGGACTTCTTAGAGAAAAAAATTATTTAACTTTGATTTAATGCAAAATGTGAAAGAAAATAATTTTTGAAAAAGTTAAAGCATCTCTGGTATAAAAAAAATGCATGAATACCTAAGTGGCCAACCATTTTAAAAATATGCGCGGTTAAATGCGAATTTCAAAATGGTATAGCTTGTTATTGTAACTATAGAGTCAATAGCAAGTTATTGGTAAAAGTCTGCCATACTAGAGTCAATTTAACAAAAACAAAAGTTTTCAAAATCAGCACAGTAAACGTGAAAATAATGCCATGCGTTGAACATGGTAGATTTTTGATTGATTGTCTGTTTTTATGATGTTTTCCTAATGATAAATCCAAGCTTTTATTTTCTAGGGCCGAATGCAATATTACTAAAAATGTCAACAAAGTGCAAAAAACGGTTGAATTTTCGAGGTTGTTTTGTTGCAATTAGTTTATTTGTTATTATTTTCTAAAAAATAATTTCAGCCAATTTTTAACTGTAGCTGGCTACTCAATTTACAAAAAAAAAAAAAAAAAAAAAAGTGCTGCACACTACCGTGCTGGAAAATCTGAATACTAGGTATAGGTACCCAGGCAGATGGATAGCACGTCTGAGACCATCATTTTATGCCCTCCACGTTCACCAGACCTAACACCATATTAATTTTCTTATTCGTAGTGCATTAAATAAATCAAATACAGCAAGCTAAGCAGCTTCTTAAAGGGGATGTGGAACCTGGTGCAGGCAGCTGCATTACAAATATCCTAGCAAAACCTTGACAATCATTTACTCGGGGGAGCATCCACCATTCTGCACTAGAGTGTTCGAAAACACTTATCAAGTGGTTTTTATTAAATAAAAAAATGTTGATTTGTTTTTTTTTTAACTTAGTGGCCAAGGACAATTGAAAATTGGCTGAAATTATTTTTTTAGGAAATAATAACAAATAAACTAATTGCAACCAACAAAATATTGCATGGTTTTGTTAAAGCCCAATTGAAGAGGTATAACTCAAAACAACCTCGAAAATTCAACCGTTTATTGCACTTTGTTGAAATTTTTAGTAATATTGCACGTAGCCCTAGAAGCTAAAAGCTTGGATTTATCACATAATAAAAACAGGCAATCAATCAAAAATCTACCATGTTCAACGCATGCCATTATTTTCACGTTTACTGTGCTGATTTTGAAAACTTTTGTTTTTGTTAAATTGTCTCTAGTATTGCAGATTTTTACCAATAACTTGCTATTAACTCTAGATACAATAACAAGCTATACTAATTTGAAATTCGCTTTTAACGCGCATATTTTTCAAATGGTTGGCCACTTAGGCATTCATGCTTTTTTTTTATACCGGAGATGATTTAACTTTTTCAAAAATTATTTTCTTTCACATTTTGCATTGAAAATCAAAGTTAAATAATTTTTTTCTCTAAGAAGCCCAACAGTTATTATAATTTTTTTTTCTACTAATGTTCTAGCACAAATAATTTTAAATATTGCTACGAAAAAAAAAAACGGTGGAATTCATTCACTGGAAGTCGTGGTATTCAAAAATGTAACGTAAGGCAAAAAATAATGCACTGAACAAAAAATAGATAGTTGGGATAGAACTTTTTTTTATCAGTTTTCAGGACGGCCATAAAGTCTACTATAAGGCGTTTCAGGGTTATCCATTCTTTACGGGGCACCCTGCATATTTACATACGTTTGTATTGTATGTGACAACATTTAATACAACATAATTTTACAAAACATAATGGACTAAGAGCCCAGGGTCGCCAGACATACGTTATTTTATCAAAGCTATGATTTTTTCTGCGAACAGACACTATGGTTGCTAAGAACAAATGGATACTAAGAATTTTCAATCCGCGTGCAATTAAGAGCTAGGGAGTGTTAAAGTTGCATACAAATGTTGCAACATTGCGTTATTTTATCAAAGCTGAATTTGTGATATATCTTAGGGGATGGTGTCATTTGCTTTATTTGACACTTGCAAGACATCTACAGTGGGGCCTATGGTGAGCCAGACACTTAAAATCTGTCAAATTAAACGTGCACTTTACATAACAGAATCAAGTCAAGATTTTATATTTTATATCTTCTTTGGGCAAATATTCTACAATATTTTCTTATCAGCCAGACACCTACAGCGGGACCTAACATCACCTTAAAACTGTCAAAATAATAATTCTTTATTACTAAAACGTGATTTCCGCTTATCTATTCCGCTTAGCTATTTTTAAATGTCTGGCTGATGAATACGCCCCACTGTAGATGTATAGCTGATGGGGAATTATTTTTAACAGTTACCCATAGAACATATACATACATAGCTGTAAAACTACAACGTAAATGTATGGCTCACGTTAGGTTCCACTGCAGATGTCTGCAACTTTACTGTAGATGTATGCAACTTTAACACTCGCTAATTCTTGATTGCACCCGGATTCAAGATTCTTAGTATCCATTTGTTCTTAGCTACCATAGTATCTGCTCGCAGAAAAAATTTTAACTTTGATAAAAATAACGTATGTCTGGCGGCCCTGGGCTCTGACTCTATAAGCTCATAATGAGTGGCGTCTTTAGGCATGGGCCCACTGGGCCCGGGTCCGGGGCCCCGCAATCTTAGGGGCCCCCTGAACGGTCGCGTCGCTGAAACTTGTCCAACCAATTTAGAAACGATTAGGTTAATTTAAACTTGTAGACTGCAGTTAAAAATTTGTTTAAAAACCAACATTTGGATGTGAAAATTTGCTGAGACTTACCACAAAGACATAAGTGCAAAAGAGCTATGAAATGCCTACATTTAGTAGAGTATTTAATGAAAGTCCAGTTATATGAAGGTGAAAATACAATTATTATTTCAGAGCTATACAATCGTATAACAGTATATAAAATCAAAAACACTTTTCCAAATGTTTAAACAACTTTTCATCAATGATGGTATTAAACTGCAGTTGGGAGCATTCCTTTTCTAAATTAAAAAGGATAACAAATGAACTTAGAAGTAGAATACTTCCAAAGAGACTAAATAGCTTGTTGATTATGTCAATTGAAAATGATGTGCTTCGAGAAATAGACTTAATTAAAAAGTATAAAGGTTAGACCTCACACAACTGCAGCGGAACTACACTTCATGACGCGGCAAAACATTATTTGTATGAAATTTTATGAGCTATATCGCACTTAGCGGCAACTGAACTTCATAAAATTTCATACAAATTATTGTGAATCGCAGTTCCGCTGCAGTGAAGTTCCGCCTAGTGCGGTCTAACCTTAACAAATGATTTTTATTTAAATTAACGAATAATACTTTTTTTTATTTTTGCTATTGATTTGTAAAATTTCGTTACTATTCAGTCCTTCAGTAATATATTCGAACTATACAACTACGTACAGACCTTTTTATTTGAAATGTTTATAAGAGACAAATAGAATCACGCCCCACGTTGGGGGCCAATTGTAGAGCGTTATTCACTTGTTATTATGTATTTTTAAAAGAAAAAGGTTTGTTCATATTTGTAGTTCCAATATTTTATTAACTTTTTTTTTTAATATGTTTGCACGTTCCATTTTTTTTTTGAGGACAACGGAATTAATAAACTAGAATATTTGCTCATATGATCTTTGCTCTAAGAACTTATCAAACAGCAACTTATAATTTTATTTTTTGTAAGCATAATTAAATAAATAATAAAATATAAATAAGACTGATGATAAACTTAAAAAATAACAATACATTTTCTACAAAGGGCCCCAATTTCCTAAAGGGCCCAGGGCCCCCAATTGTCTAAAGACGCCTCTGCACATAATATCTAGTAAGTGTGCTGCATACAAAATCAATTAAATCTACTACAAGTAAATATATTTCACCTTATTTCCAACGACTACGTCAATTTATTATTCAAGTATTAAAAAGTGTTTTAATCGTTTTCTTTTTTGGTGCTGTTGTTGTCACTCTTATCGTTATCATCATTAGTATTCTCTGTTTCTGTTGCGTGCAACATTTTTAAAAGCAAAAATATTCTTACTTTTTGTCTGTGTTATCAAATGCAAAAATAAATTTGAAACAAAACCACTACTACAAATGAAAAATTTATTTTCAAGGTTAACGGGGCTATTATTAGTGAAATGTTATGAATTAGTGTTATCAAAGGTCATGTGTGCCTGTTTTTTTTTTTTTTTTTTTCATATTCTGTATTGCTGTTGTCGTAGTATTTTATTGCACTTTTGTTGTTGGATAGGAGCTTTGTTGTTGGTGTTATTTTTGACCGGCTTTTTTGTTTAGGTTGTTGTAAGTGATGCGATACAATTCAGTATAATTTACGTATAAAGCCATAAGATAAGATACATTGTGTTGGAATATGAATGTACCTACATTATGTGTATATTTTGTTAAGATGTCAGTGCAGAAATACAACAAAAGAAAAAAACTTGCACACATGCATGTGCATTATCAGTTGATTTATTCAATTATTTTTATTTTATTTTTTTCGATTCGTCATGCAAATAGTAGGGTGTCCTTTTTTATCACGTGCATCAGAACTAAAAGAAGTTGCGGTTAAGTATTTGAACATTTCGTGTATTTGAAATAGAGATTTAATTTAACGTATGGAACTTGCGGTGAATTTAGATAAGTCTAAATTTGTTTTTCTGAAAGACCAAAGAGGGTGATATTACCGGTTGCACGGTTATCCTTTTTTAGCGGACATCCGGTATATAAAAGACTAAAATCAAAATTAGCCTCGTTCAAATATAAATTTAACAGTTTGTATAAGCGAGTTAAAGGTCTATCCATAATTAAAACAATAATGGAGTTAATTGATTAAATCAAAACTACGAAGGCTATGTGCATGTGCACCTACACTATAGTTGGAACTTAAAAAAATTATTAGGTCTGGTGCTATTGATGCAAACAATAAAAACAAGATATTAGTTTGGTGTGAAAATATCATTATCGAACCTTCTTTACATGCACGAAGTTATATCGAAAACGTTTTCGAAAAATTTCTAGGTGAGCTAAAATAAAAACACGATTTCTTCCTCCATTTGGAGAACCACATCAAAGTGCTATGTAAGGAAGTTGAAAAAAAAATAAATTGGTCTATACATTTTAGCAGAAGCCTTTATAGAAGACGCCAGACGAAAGACTTTGCTTATATGACAACAATTATGGTTATATAACCGTATAACCGTTAAATTTTGATCAAAAATTATTTTCGTTCTGTCTTATTAAAAACCTGATCTTCTTATTTTTAAATTCCCATTTGAATTTATTGTAATTTATCCTATTTTTCGAATTGAAAATTTTGAAATTTCCCCACATTTTGATTTTCCTAAAATCCAAATCCATCGTTTGTAGAGAGATGTCTGTGAGGGTGTACGTTTCTTCGTACAGTCTTGGCTCTTTTCATTCAAAATATCTCGAGAACGAACAAAGAAATGGACTTTGGAATGATTTTATTTTGCAAGCTATAACATAAGTGGTTTTTTTTACCACCAGCGTTTTAAAAATAAAGTTGTAAAATATCATTTATCTCAAATATCTCGAGAACAAATAATGCTATCGACTTAAAATTGATTTTATTCTACAGCTACATTATGGTATAATGAACAATTATTGATAAGAATTGAAAACAAAATCAATTAATTTATTTTTTAAATCAAAAAACCTTCTAAATTTGTTAAAAAAATCAATTGTCAAAAATTTACAACAATAAAAAAAATACTACCAATAAAATTGTTCCTAATGTTCCTCTTCACTTGGTTGCATAATATTGAATAAAGTTTTTGAAAATCTTGAATTCGCGATTTTCTTATAGCAAAAAAACAAGACCACTTAAATTACTGATCTTTCTATTTTTTATTGAATTTTCATACTCATTTTATCTTTTATCAAATTTTTAAACCATCAATTGATAAAAAAAATCATATTTCCAACAAAAAGACTCTTAAGTTAAAGTTTCAAATTCGGCTTAGTTTTCGAGTTATACCTACTAAAAATATTAAAAAGTAATAAGTGTGATCATTCTCTCAAAATAAATTGATTCATTTTGTGTTTTAAGAATGATTAGGTTTGACACAAACATATTCACTCTAGCCTATATAAAATCATAAATGTCACATTTTTATATTTTTTGCCAGATCAGAAAAATCTTTCAGCATCATGAATTATCATCTATCCTTATTAATTCCGAAACAAACACCTTTAGAGCCAGGTAAGGATTTAAGGTCTTTGTTGATTCTTTCTTCTTATGAAAAGTTCTTATGATAAGTTCTCACCAAATTTCATCAGTTTGGGAATTTGAAACGCATTTGAATCATATGATAGGATTCGACCGTTAAATTAAAAAAAAAAATGAATTTTAAACAAAGTAATAGTAAACATTCAATCTCTATTCTAATCCAATTTTGATTGTAAAACATTCTTCAGAAAAAAATAAATTTAAGTAAAAATGGAGGTTTTCAGTTTCCAATAATAAAACTGTAATGTTTTGAATTAACGTTTTTTTAATATCTTTTCATATTTTAAAAAATATTTTACTTCTACAAATATTATACAATTAGTACTAGAGACGCAGGGATGGGTTGGTTTTGTTTCTTTTGAAACTTGTACATTTTTTTTTTCGATTTTTGTGTTAAAAACAAATATTGAACTATTTTCATAGGGTGATCTTTTAACACTGACAAATTAATTGCAACTGCCTTTATGAGTCTTAAGATTATTTTGTTTTTATATTTTTTCGCAGTAATTCACTTATTTTGGCTATATTAACTGATAACAAATACCCATACGTTTGCTTACCACTTTCAAAAGCATATACTATACGCAACACAAGCAACACTTATTTTTTTTTTGCATTTTAAAGGACCTTGAGCTAAAAGTACGATAAGACGAAGAGGTGACTCTGCATCGTCGCATTCTTTATTGTACAAGCTCATTTCACTTTTAAAATTAATTCGATTAGGTAAAGTGTGAAAGTGTTGCTGCAATCGAGAATAGTTGTTTTTTTAAAGTTTGTCAAGCTATTTTAACATTTAAATACACAATAAAATATTTGCTTTAAACGTTATTTTTCTATTTACTTACAGATACACATCTGTTTACGCTGCCATAAAACTCAGGAACAAATTTAAGAAAAAATAACCACCTCTTATACACTTAACAAAAGCCATCTTGCTATGAGCCCTGGTAATAATGAGGGACCAAATACACCGTCAATACTAGAAATCGATTTAAAAAATACAAAAAAGAAAAAGTGGCTTAACATGCATCCCAATTCGGGTCAGAGCAATGAAGCCTCCGATCAGCATCACAATCAACGCAATGGCAAGTGTCATCAGAATGAACAACAAAATGGAACAAAAAATGGAAGCGGTACAAACGGCTACAATGGCAACACAAATGGAACGAATAACATTGTAAATGGTAATGGAAACGCTTGCCGAGATTCTGGGCACGTGTGGTCACCACTCCTGCAAACAGAATCCACACCCCCAGATCCGACAACGGAGCTTTATAGCCCGAGCAATAACAACGAGTGGAGGGACTCTGAGGAGATAAATAATCTTAAAAATGGTCTACACATATCAAAAGGCAATAATAACGGCTCCATGATGAATGGCAAGAACGGGCTGGGACTCTTGGATAAGTATGACGAACAGGATCCACTGATGACAGGTGGCCTATACAGGCCGCAGATTATACCGACGCGTTCCGATGAACTCAGCGATGGCGATGAAGCCGGCTTGCCTGAAGTGGAATCTGGTTGTGGATTGTTTGGCTTCAGACCGCGATGGGCTCGAAATTTCGCCTCCACACACGTCTTCATGGTGATCTTCCTTCTGGCGTGGGTGCTCCAGGGGATGTACTTGACGTATTTTGTCAGTGTGATAACAACGATTGAAAAGTTGTTCCAAATAAAGTCAAGGACGACGGGGCTGTTGTTGAGTGCCAGTGAAATGGGTCAAATTAGTACGGCAATGTTGCTGACGTACTATGCCGGGCGTGGCCATCGCCCTCGATGGATTGCCTGTGGAATGGTGGTCTTTGCGATAGCTTCATTCGCGTGTGCATTGCCGCACTTCATTTTCGGCAAACAGCTTATACATTCAACTGCTTTTATGAATGGAGAACATGTGGGGCCATCTTCTCTGGGTGCCAATTATCATTCAAATCAGCAACATTTGCAGAATTCCAGTGAATTGGGATATACTTTGAGCTCTGTGAGCTCGGATAACAGTTTGAATTTGTGCCTGGCGTCGGTCAATGGGACATTCAATTCGAATTCGGATTGCGAAGAAGATATGAAGGTGGAACAAGCATCACACTCAAAAATCACAGTTATTGTGCTTTGCATTTTTTTCCTGAGTTTACTGAGTTCTGGAATTGGACAGACAGCAGTAGCGACTCTGGGAATTCCATATATTGACGATAACGTTGCCAGTCGGCAGTCGCCGATTTATATGGGTGAGTTCATGAAAATTGTAAATGATCTTTTGATTGCTCAATTGTTAAATTGTCTCTTTTGTTTGACAGCAATTACAATTGGAGTTAGAATTCTCGGACCAACAGCGGGATTCATAGTTGGATCGTTTTGCACGCGTTGGTATGTAAATTTCACAGTGCCAGGTTTTGATACTACAGACCCAAGGTGGATTGGTGCTTGGTGGCTGGGTGAGTGCAACCTTATTATTGTTTCTTTATTTTATTTACATTATTATCTCTTTAAGCTTCAAGGATATAAATAACCGATATTTTTAATCATTTTCCAGGTCCAGTCATAATCGGAAGCCTTATGATGTTGGCATCTCTTGCAATGTTCAGTTTTCCAAAACAATTGCATGGACGTCGTGTGACAGATGCAGCTTCAGAAAAATTATCACTATCCGAGCCAGAAGAAAAACCAAGGCTAAGAGGTAAACAAAAATGAGAACCTAAACCTTATTTCTTCATTTTATAATTTAAAATCTTTTAATTGCATAGATTTCCCAAAAACAGTCCGCAGACAGCTGAGCAACGACATTTTAATGTTTCGAACAGCATCTTGTGTCTTTCACTTACTGCCAATCGCTGGCCTCTACACGTTCCTACCAAAGTACCTCGAAACACAATTCCGTTTGCCGGCAGCTGATGCGAATCTTATAGCTGCCTTTGGTGGTATCCTAGTGATGGGAATTGGAATTTTCATTTCTGGAATTGTGATTCTCAAATTAAAACCAACTGCCAAATCAGTGGCAGCGTGGATTGCATTTACTGCATTTATATACGCCTGTGGAATATTTGTCCTGATGTTTGTTGGATGTAATATGAATGATTTTGCTGGACTCAAAAAGGACTCAAGTCAAACGTGAGGTTTTCATTTGTTTGTTTTTAGTTTTAAAATAACGAAGAAGATTTATTGTTGTTAAACCTATGTTTTTCTTTGTTTAATTAAATGATTGAATCTACGAAGTGCGGCAGTTTTTGAGCCCACATGTAATCTTAACTGCACATGTGATATGGAGAAATTCGCACCGATTTGTGGAAGCAATGGCAAAACTTATTTTTCATCTTGCCATGCTGGCTGTACGTCTTTTGAGATGCATGACAACAGGACGGTCTACTCGAACTGCGAATGCATTCCTGATGTGCCGATCGAAGAGAAGGCTTACGAAGCGACAAGTGGATATTGTGACAGTAGTTGCAAAAATTTTATTACATTCATTTTAATATTTGCCGGTTGTGTGTTCATGCATTCTACATCAGAAGTTGGCAGTATGTTGTTAATTATGAGGTGCACGCATCCGAAGGGTAATTTGAATACAAATTTTTGTTAAAATTTAAATTAATTTATTCTCGTTTCAATTATTATTTTTCAGACAAAGCTATGGCAATGGGTGTGATACAATCGGCTATTGGACTGTTTGGCCATGTTCCTTGTCCAATTATATATGGAGCAGTTGTTGATTCAGCTTGTCTTGTATGGAAAACTGTTTGTGGCAAGCACGGAGCCTGCTCATTATACAATGTAGAAGCATTTAGGCATAACTTTTTGGGTGAGTTTGATTTCTTTTGTAAAATAAAAATATTTATACGAATGGCGCCCAATTACAATCTGCATAATTAGCTCTACGGTTGCTAAGTATCATTTTTAGCGTCAGTTGAGATTGTGAAAATTTAGCCTTTGATTGAATTATGTTTAAAAAAAGTGCTCCCAAATCTGGACTGTCGTCGACTGTTTTCGATACTGTTGGGTTCTAAGCAGTAGGTTAGATGTTTTTATTATAGAAAAAAAAGTAGACCATTTTTAACATACAGAAAATGAGTGAACAAAATGCGCGTGTTTAAAGTTAGTTCTAAAAATGGCGGCCAATTTGGAAAAGTGTATAAATAAAATTTTAAGTAAGAAAAATGGACTGGTACAGCATTTGGGTTCAAGTTTAAGCCTAAAGTGGACAACGAAATACACGCTTTTAGATTTCATTTTAAAAATGGTGCTCAATGTCAAACTTATACTTTAGTGAAAGGGGATTAGCCTAAGGTGGGACAATAAGAGAGAGCATGCAGGTTGATTCGAAACAATAAAAATAACATATGGGAGGGGTGGGTCTATTTTCTCTCCTTAGGCGGAAGGGGTATTTTTCTAAAGACTTGACTTAAAACAGAAACTAAATATTATTAAAAAACGGTAGCTAACACTTAAATAAACAGTTTTTGAAAACTTAATGTTCAAACTAAAAATGTTGAAGAAAAGTCAAGCTATTTTTTTTTTCAAAATCTTCGTACTTAAGTACTTTTTTTTTTAATAAAAATAATATATGGGTGGGGCGGGTCTATTTTCTCCCCTCAGGCGAAAGGCGTAATTTTCTTAAGACTTGACTTCACAGAATCTAAATATTATTAAAAAACGGTACCTAACACTTTAATAAACAGTTTTTGAAAACGTAATGTTCAAACTAAAAATTTTGAAAAAAGGTCAAGCTATTTTTTTTTCAAAATCGTGCGTACTTAAGTACTTTTTTTTTCAAACAATAAAAATAATATATGGCAGGGGCGGGTCTATTTTCTACCCTTAGGCGGAAGGGGTAATTTTCAAAGACTTGACTTAAAACAGAAACTAAATATTATTAAAAAACGGTACCTAACACCTTAATGAACAGTTTTTGAAAAACTTAATGATCAAACTAAAAATTTTGAAAAACAGTCAAGCTATTTTTTTTTTTTTTACTTGCGATATACTTAGTATAGGGCAAGTTTAGAATTTTAGAGATAATAATTTTCCCTAACATTACATTAATAGAAAACGCGAAAAAAGTAGGTCTTGTCTGTCTGTCTGTACCTCGGCATGCAGCCTAAACGACTGAAGCGATTTTCTTAAAACTTTGTACTTAAGGTACTTATGGGGTTCCCTAGAGGGGAAATTGAAATTTGTTTTAGCTGAAGAAATAACGGCACCTACCATACAACCAGGGGGCCTATTGCGTATTACGAAACGAAGGGCAAGTAAACGATACTGACGAATACGATAGTCACGACAGAGAGCGATTATGTAAAACGAGAATGGTAATAGATGTTGTCAATCTAAAACGAAAAAATCTATTTTTTTTTTTTGAAGCACAACCAACTTCAAGCCTATTTATGACTGCCAAAAATTGAAATATTTAGTCAAAAAATTTCATTATTTTGTAAAAATGTTGCTCCAGTGTGATTTGTTTTGGGCTAGATAAGGTGAATCCGAAAAGGAAGCAACTTTAACATTTTTGTTTAACCAAAGAAGCATTTATATGCATATGAAAATCATTAATTCACAACTTCCGAGTGCAACAATAAAATTGTGTGCGAATCTTCTCTTTTTAGCAAGATAACTTTCAGCAACACCCGGGTTGCTTTCCATACAAGCACTTAGCAAATACAATTGCTTTGATTTTTTTGGCGGCGCGCGTGTAAAATAAATAATAACACAATATTAATTTTCGCTCATAATTTACTTATATTTTCTTCTTATTTAAATTTTCACAACTCAGCAGACAAACAAAAATACCGCAGCAAATTATAAATCTATAAACGATAACGAAGCTTCTGTACGACTGCCAAATGTCAGTCGTAAGTAAAAACGAGTATCGTTAAACTAAACGAGTATCGTTAACAATAACGATAGAAATTGAACGATAATCGTCTTATGTAATAGGGCCCCAGTATATAAAAATTGATTTGTTTCAAAAACGGCTCTTACGATTTTGATAACTACTACTATAATTACTACAATTAATATTTTGGTAGAAAAAAAATGTATAACGGTTATTAACGGTACATGTCATACAACCGATTTTTTGGTTTTCAAATTTATCGTTAACGGCTACACCGATTTCAACCAATTTTTTCGATAAAGAGGTCCTTAACAATTCTAACAATTTGGCTCATAAAATTTTTCGTAAAATTAATTTTTGGATTTTTAAAAAAATATTGAATTTTTTTTTTTTGAAAATTCAATATCTTGAAACAGGTCAATAAATATTTTTTTTTAATTTTGTGTAAAATTGTATTTTATTTAATTCTAAAAGTTGGCATACCAAATTTTATTTTTGAAAATGTTCAAGAATTTTTATATATACAAAATTAATTTTTAAGGAAACCGCTCTAACGATTTTTTAATTTTTTTTTTTTCATAAATTCATATTTATCAAACAAATCAGATGGCATAGTTTTTTTTAGCTCTATCTGCTTTATCTATTTAAATACGAAAATTATAGTAATTTTTATGTAAAAGGTCCATTGTTTTTAAAAACTTTTTTTAATGATATCATAATGTTATGGAACCCATACTATTGCACATTGTCAACTTCAAGCTACGTTAAAGTTGTTAGTACGAGAGTAAGTTTGTGCGATCCCTTTTTTTTTTTTTAATTCAATGCTTTTATCAATTTTTTAATTTTATTTTGCAAAATATTGACAAATTACCGTTGTTTTTTAATAATTTGTTCTCTGTTTTAAGAATTTTTTGTTTAGAAAATTGCCACTCCTGCCTTAACGGGGGAAACGATGCCCTCCACATTTTTTTATTGACTTGACCCAAACTACAGGCTCTAGCTTTTTCTCATACCTCAAGTGAATCCTGTATAAGATAAATTAAGGAATAAAATATGTTTTTGGTACAACATTTTTGTTTCTATGTAAAGCCCGACATAAACCCTCTATTTTTAAGCTGAAAAGTATCAAAATAATTGGGGCCTATATTTACCTATATTTTATTACGATTTATTTGAGATTATTGAACAACAAATTATTTTCATTTTTTTCCAGGTATTACTGCTGGCATAATGTTTCTAGCATTCTTAATGGATCTAATTGTTTGGTCCAAAGCACATCGCATCGACATCACTCCTGAAGAAGAAAAAGCAAATCCTGACCCTGAATCTGTCAAGCCAGTATCAGCTCCAGACACAACGGTCTAATGACATTTTATAAAGGCCAGCAAATCGCATTTTTCTTCAACAAACTACAATTAATTTATACAAAACCAGAAAATGACCTCAAGCCAATGTTAAAAATATAAAAAAAAACAATCTTTAAATAAAAAGAGAGAAAAGAACAATTTTAAATTAAACAACATTGCCCAATTTGTTTTCTTTTTTTTTTTGTATTATGTACTAAGTATATAGTTTATACATATGTTTATTGCAAAAACATATACATATTATACATAAATATAGTTGATATATTTTTTAAATGTAAAAAGAAATATAAATAATCTCAAAATAGTATAACTAATTCAATAATTACAAAACAAATCACATTTACCTATATATATGAAAAAAAAAAATAGTTGTTTATATAAAGTCACATTTATCCATACATTTAAGTGTGTGAAACTTTTGTAGATTTGTTTTTTTTTTATTATAAATATTTTTAGAGAATATTGCAACCTGTCTGTGGTAGTTAATTTTTAGTTAAATATTATAGATAGTTTTTGTTTATAGTTTACTTTAAAAATTATTTAGTTTTACATTATTTTTTTTGTTGTTGTTTCATATGAATAAATAGCAGTTTTCCTTAATTTGTTTCCATAGATTTGTATAACTTTCCATTATGTGAAAGATAAAAAAATTTATATACAAATTATAATTTGTACCTATGTTTAATCACTTTTATATATCTATGTATGTTAATTATAAGGTTAACTAATAAAATGTGAACGTACCTAATGGATAAGTCTTAAGCTGAACAAATAAATTCGGTAAAAATTATGAAAATATTATTTTTTTCTAAATAAAAAAAAACAAAACAAGAACAAAATGTGTATGAGAAATGATAAACTATAGATTTATGATTTGTTTATTACATTACATTTAAAATTGAAGAAAGAATAATGTTTTAAATAACGAAGAAATGGAATTAGTAGCATTTAAGAGATGTGCAAGAAAATCTCACCAAAACTAAATGTTAAAGTTAGAGAAATAAAAACAAAAGTAATTTAATAAAATCAATTTGATTTTGCCTAAGAGGTAGTAGTATTTATTTAATAAATTGGTTACAGCGTAGACTAAAACTACCCCAAAACACCCTCCGACAAAGGAGCACCTTCGACACATATGGATATCCTTGTGTGGTGGCATTTAAACATTTTGTCAGAAATAGTCAATGTAGTCTTTAATTGTGCCAAACAAACGTAAAATATTTCAGCTGTCAGTATCTCAATTGCATCAAAATAAAAACAAATATTTTCGAGGGCAGTTCATTATAATTTAAGACGTTTGTGAATTTGTTTTGAACCTTTTCTTTCACAAAAGCATATTTAAGTATGCCATAATTAATGTGAATAACTTTTATATACTCCGTTTACATACCCGGATTCGACGATCGAATCGAATCGGATTGATATTTCGATCTAGGTATACGACCTCACTGAATCGAAATCAAATAGAATCTAAGTAGACTTGAAGTGACACTTTAACTTTACTGTGTACGTGCGGAAATAAGTTTATGAATATGTTGACTACGAGAGAAAAAAATACAACAAAACAAAACAAAGCACATTGAAATACACACACTTGAAACTCGATTCTTTAATTTTTTAATCCAGGTCTACTTGTATTTTTCGATTCGATTCAGCTCGCAAAGTGGAATCGGGTCGAGAAATCCTGTTTGAATCCGATCCAGGTCTATATGTAATTGAATCCGACTTCAAGTCTGATTCAATTCTGCATGTAAACGAAGTAATAAATACAAATTAAGAATTTCCTTACACACCGCCAGATGTTATTTAGATACCAAGCCATATTTCGGGGACATCAAACTGAAATAGGTAGATACGATCAAAAACCATAACTGAGTTGGTAAGATTTGAAATTTTGCATTTTGAAACTCAATTTGTTAAAAATTTGATCATCCCTACGATCTGGAACATTCTCCATGACCAAAACTTTTAGCGGTTGGATGGTTTAATATCAAATTTCAATATCTATCAACTATCAATCAATGATTGACAATCGCAATTATCGTGACTTTCTTTTAGACGGTGTTCACATTGGACTGACTCCTACGAATTTACAAAAGAGATCGTCAACAAAAAGTCACAATTTTTTTTTTAAGTAACTACTTTTCTCCTAACCCCCCCCCCCCACCCCACAATAGATTCCTAAAATTAATTGAAATATAGAAGCAATGCATTACAACGCGTATAGTTTTATATAAGTCTCAAATATTGCTAAGCGTTTAAATTTAATGGGAATCAGACAAAATAACGAGGTTGGGGCATTTCGTTGGCATTTCGACACCCGACCCGAAACCCACAGAAGAGAGGAGTTTTAATATTAATACAACATTTATATTCTCTTTCGCGTGGCCGCTTAAGTGCATCTACCACAATTTTTCTTCTTCTTTTACTGAAAAGAATATGTAAAAATAATATTTCATTTAAATCCATGGGTAACTCTAGCTCCCTTAAAGCCCTTCCCTCTACGCACATGATATTATTTTGACGGCGACATTCATCCATTTTAGAAAACAACAACACAGGTTTGTTTACATTTTTATCTGCAAAATACAGCAATAAGTATTAAGTTTCAATAATATTTTCCTCTTGATTTACAAACTTACATATTTTATTGTTCTATTGCAATTGTGTTTTGTTTGCCCGTTCATATAAAATAATTTGGTAAAACTAATTTTTCTCAGAGCTGTTTTTGGTTTTCTCTTATGGGAAATGCATTGAATGCTAAATCGAAACACATACAGGGTACTCTTTGTGACATGGAGACGGCGTTGAACGCAACTTACCAAGTCTGAATACACGAAAATTCATTCACGCTTGCAGAACTAGGACAAATGCTGTTTTTTAGAGCAGCTTTGTCTTATGTCCGACTAAAAGTCTTGAAGTTTTGACATTTAATTTTCAATGACGGTGTTCACATTGGACTGACTCTTCCGACTATTTTTGACTTCTCTGAAATTTATCTCACTCCCACTTCATAGTTAGAAAGGGAGAGTAGTAAATTTAAAAAAAAATAAAAATTTGTGAATTTTTTTTTTGTGAACATCCTTAAAACGGTAAAACATTGATTTCTGTGACAGTTCGAACAAAACACTCTACTAGTTGATTTGGCTAGTTCATGGACGGTGTTCACAAGAGAACGTAAAAAAAAAATCCAGTTTTAAATTTTTTAAAAATATACTACTTTTCTCCCTTTCTAACTATGAAGTGTGGTGAGATAAATTTCAGAGAAGTCAAAAATACTCGAAAGAAACAGTCCAATGTGAACACCGTCATGAGATCTCCAGAAAGCTCATATTGTCAAAACACATGAGTTTTTTTTCCAGTGAGGCCTCTTATGTCGTTTTCCATTGGTTTCCCTCAAGGTTTCACTCATTCTGAAATCCAATGGAACGTCCAAGATGCTTCTACTCAATTCTGGGGTTTGGCATCTGTATACGTGAATCGTGAAATAAAAATTATTTGCTGCCACACAAAAAGTGAAATGTTAAACACTAGTGTATCAACTTAGAACTTCCAAATAATATTTTTTGTTTGATTTTTTCTTAATTTGTTTATTAAAATTTACCAAAAGCTTTGATTTTGGATGCAAATTAAATTAAAATGGAAAGTTAAAAAAAAACATCAAGTAGATTGCAGTTTGTTGTGACGTTTGAGTTTGTATGGATTAGTGCTTCTTGAGTGGATTCTGATTTGAAATCCAGAATCGAATTTCTCTTCTCAGAATCATTAGAAGCGTATTTTTTGTGCCAATGGAATAGTTTCAGAAGACTTCCGGACGCTTCCGGACGTCCATTAGATATCATTTTTGTCTCAAACTAGATCTCCTTTTTTCATACTGTTGTGATTCTGTTTCTTATAGTTTGTAACTGATTTCAGTAGCAATACAATTTTTCAAAGGTACATTTTATATCTTTATTTATTTATTTTTTTTTTTCTAATCAGAGGTTTTAACTTTGCATATCGTCCAACGTTTAACAACATTTTCAAATTAAAAAATATCTCCTTTTTTATAACAAATACAAATTGTAGTAAAAAATATAAAAAAACATCTTCCACTGTCAGCCTTCTGGGGTCCACAGCTTAAAAGTCCTATCGAAAGACGTCGTCGCAATGTATTGAGAGTTCCTTGCTATATCCACACTCACTACTTTTCCATCGTGTCCAAGGAGTGTCTTCAGCGGTTGCCATGTTTTATTTGACCAAATCTTTGTCGTGCAATCATAGCTGCTTGTGACTAAGAAGTTGCCTCCGTCCGGTTCGTATTTAACATCCGATATTAGGTTTGTATGGGCGGGAATCGTGTAAACAGGTTGTCTTCGTCTTAGATCCCAGATTTTGCATGAGTTATCTTGACTTCCGGTGGCGATATGATATCCGTTCGATGAGAAGTCTACACCAAATATCGATCCCAGATGTCCTTCGAGGAACATAATGCATCGACCGGTTCGCAAATCCCATACACGCCCGAAGGCATCGAGTCCACCGGTCACAATTACACTGCCATCATTTTGAAATGCCAAGCAATGCACTGCTTTAGCGTGACCTTCCTGATGGAGAACTTCGGTTCTTTGTTCCAAATCCCATAGTCGCCAGGAGGAATCGTAGCATGCTGTTGCGAGAAACCTGCCTGAAGGATGGAATGAAAGTTTCGAGACTCTGTGAGGCATATGGCCAGTTATGTCAGCGATCGACTCTTCGCTGCCAAAGCACCAAAGTTTCACGGCACCATCATGTCCACACGAAGCCATCGAGACGACATTAGTGTCATCTACACTGACTTTAGATCGAAAGGCCACGCCTCCCACGTAACTGGCATGCCCACGAAGGGTTTGCTTGAGATCACAGTCCGGCACGTTCCAGAGTTTGCACAAACCTGACCAACTGGACGTCAACATCATGGTTGAGTCATCGCTAAAAGCACAGCCACTCACTGGCCGAGTGTCACCAACTTGGCTGCAAAACGGGGCCAGTGACTGCAGCCTCTTTTGGAGTTCTACCAATCTCCCGGCTCGCGTTGCACTCGGTAGCTCCAGTAAATTTCTTGCCTTCTCCAGCCGGTGCTTGGCACGTGGTAGGGAATAATCTGCGATCCAGAACCGGGATATTCTCAGAGACTCGGGTCCCTCGTGATACCATGTCGTTTCTTGTTCCTTTTGCAATTGCTTGCGTTCCTCCTCTTCGGTTTGCTTCTGTTTAATGGCATTCTCACCCAAACTGGCAAGCAACTCTTTCAATCGACGTCTACGCTCCGCAGGCCCTTCCCCGAAATAGCAAATAGGCTCATTTAACTGGCGTAAATTCTTCTTAACTTCGGCGTCATCGGTACTTACATTAATTTGGCGCGCTCGACGCTTCCGTTCGAACTCTTCCAATAGCGCCAATTTATCTTTGGAAACCTCTGCTTCTATATCGTAGTAGCCGTCGTCTATTTTCGCTGAAGGTGGTGCAGCTGGAGGTTGTGGCTTCTTTTGTTCAGCAGGGACGATCACAGCAGTGCTTGTGTTATTCGCCTCGTAGGCATCCTCGTCGGATTCGATATCTTCTAAAGCAGCTTGCCGGGCGCGTTCAGTTTCTTCCAGTGACCCATAATGTATGGTTTTTGACCGTTTAACGTATGAAAGATCTTCATCGTCAGACATTTTCTATTTTTTAATTGATAAAGGATATTTTTAGTAAATTTTGAATGAAATTTTATTAATTTTTTGGGGAAAATAGGAAAAATTAAACCAAGAATACGATTCCAAAACGTTCAGTTTATTTTTTGTCAGAAATAATGTCAAGTGTCAGTTTTTTCTTTTTTTTTTTAGAGAGAAATGTCATTTCAAGAGAAAGCACTTTCATTTGTAATAGAACGCAAGTGAATCCAAGCTTACTTTTTCAATCAAAGGTCGATCTGATACGTTATTATACCATAAATAATTTTATATTTGCGTTTTACTTTGTCTTTCTTTTTTTGTTTTTCATGAATCGAGTTATTATATAATAACTTAAATTAATAAAATTTTGAAAAATTATCTAGAAAGTTGTGTGTACATATCTCATTATATCTTATTGAAAAATCATTCACCCGATTACGGGCCGCCACCACAGGGCATGAATGTCTAAAGCCTGATCCACATCTGTGTCGTGTGTTGTGTTGTGGAGTCGTGTGTCGCTATCGCTACAATGTATTTCATATGCGTAGAACCATATTTGTCTCGTGTGTTGTGTTGCAGTGTGGCGCATAAAATATATGGAATGACAGCGACACACGACTCCACAACACAACACATGACACAGATGTGGATCAGGCTTTAGAGCTGCAGCATTAACTGATGTTATACGTTTTTTCCGCTTAGGCGTTTCAAAATTTTCCAAAAACTCACCGTATTATTTAACAGCGCAATTTTTGTGAAAACGATTCCGGTGGATGATTAGAGCCACATAAAAGTTTCAGCGAACGGCTGACAGTCATCCAATTTTGATCGCCACTGCAAGACACCGCAGAAGCTAGGCAGAGTTGATTGCTTTTTGATCATTTGTCGAGAGCCATGCGGTGAGGCGGCATTGCAATTGAGTTTGGGGTCAATGGCAAGCCATCGCTTCCACAGACATCCCATGGATGGGTTTTGGCAAAAAATGTTATCACCCCGACTCCACAGGCCATAGCACCTACATAATACCCCGACTCCACAGGCCATGAACGATGGCTGGTCTATGGAACATGTCTAAAAAAAAATCCCATGGAGTCGCAAATATCCATGTCCAAGCAGTAACATATCCAAACAAAACAGATTGTGGATTGGATTATATGGACATCGTTCATGGCCTGTGGAGTCGGGGTGTAAATGGGAGTTTGCTTTTGAAATGCACGGTGACTTATTTATTGGGAATTTTTATTAAAATTTCATAGTTTTTAACTTTTTTTTTCAAAAAAATTATATTTTCTAGATGGGAGGATACTTCACATAAGACAAAAACCAAAACAAATATTGGTTGAAAAATCAACTGTTAACAAATTAAACAGTAATAAAATACCTTCAAATAAAAATTCTTGGTACCAACTATAGACCTGTCACGGAACGAAAAGCAAAATGGCGACAAAAGTCAATACTACAAATAAAAAACAACAACAAAAAGTTACTCGGAAGTTGCTCAGAAGTTGCCGAGTGGGCGGTGGCGAGCAACTTTAGTTGCTCTGTGTTTCCGGCAACTCCGGGAACCTTAAAGTTGCCGGCAACAAAGTTGCCTAGTGGGCGGTGGCCCTAAAAAAAATCGCATGGAGTCCAAAAAATACATGTCCATGCAGCAACATGTCGAAAAATATAATGTTTTGAACAAGACATGGAGGACTGTTCAAAGCTTGGACATGAGATGACGTTTCATATGCGTGCGAGTTTTTTCTGGTTTTTCTTGAATGTGTAGGTGAATTGTGTTGCAAAAGATAGAAGAAGTTGTGAAAGGCTTATGAACGACATGACATGACCCAATGAGTAAAAGTGCACTGTTTGTTGATTGGGTTGTGGTTGTGATGTTAGACATCTGTATGGCCTGTGGAGTTGGCCTGTTATAGAATCTGATGAATAGCCTGCGGACGGTTCCCGACAATTTTGATCAGTTTTTTTTTAAATCCACTGTAAAAAAAATTGTAGAAATGTCAGTATCGTAGTTTGAAAAGCCATTCCAAATTCCAAATAACTGTTTAAACTGTTTACAAACGGTAGGAAAACAAAGCAATATGGTAAACAAAAATCGTAAGAGATTTCTAATTTGCCAACATCAATACTTTTTTCAAATAGTACTTGCACAGTACTTTCCAACTAGCACATCACTACAAAAAAAGTTTGGAACTGTGTCAAAAGTGTTGTGTTCGGATGAGAAAGTGTAAAATTATTAAGCCAAGTATTTCGTGCAAATAAATTGCATTTAGCCCTTAAAAAGGCATCAAAAATACATTCACACCGAAAGCCTTTGTTAATATCTATTAAACAATTATTTTTCCACGTCCCACAAGTTGCTTTAATCAATTTTTCTCCAAGAAAATTTTAGCATAAAAGAAAAAAAACTTATCCATCCTTTCCTAACCAAAGTGTGATTTGTGCGTGGTGTGGTGAAAAAAGAAAAAGTTACTAAAATCGGCAATCTTGGTTGCCATCGTTGTAGCTTTTCCCCTCTTATTGCGTTTTAGAGCAAACATTTTATAAAAATCTGTCTTTCCATCCTTGTTCTTGCCTGTGGCTCCAAAAATTCTTTGGAGTTCATCATTCAAACAGAAAAAAAAGAATCAATTTATTAAGAATAATTGTATATTATGGATGAGGATTGGATTGGACGTGCTGTTTCAATCAAATGCGACGACAAGCTGGGCGTCTTCCAAGGCATGATCAAAGACATCAGTGTCGAGCACATAACCATCATACGTGCTTTCCGCAATGGAGTCCCGTTGCGAAAGCAAGATGCCGAAATTACTCTAAGGTAATTATTTCATAATTTTGTAATTCCAATTAGAAGATGAGTAATAATTACACGAATTTCTAATCAATCTTTTTCATAAGGGCACAAGATATCCTTGATATCAAGTTGATACCGTCATTCAACGGCCAAAGTACTGTAACGCCAACTGTGATCAATAAGCCAACGCCAGTGAAGCAGCCCAATTTTTCCAGCGCCCCCACATCATCTGCATTCGAAGGCAATAATGGCCCTGTGAATGGTGTTGGCAGTTTAGAGAGCCATTCGGCTCTGACCAATAAAATCTCGAATATGAAGATTGCCAATGGACATAGAAAGTGAGTTTTTTTTATTCTTATTTTGTTATGTATCCAGGAAGGTATACATTAACTTGTTATTTGTTTAGGTAAAGTAAGACGGCTTTCACACAAGGAAACTGAGTTGCCAGAAACTGGCTAGTTTGTAGGCGAGAAGGGTGTGAGGGGAATTTTGTTGTCTTAAATTTAACGCCAAGAAACTAAAAATCGGCGGTAACTCAGTTTCCTTGTGTGAAAGGGGTCTAGGGGTTTAAAATCATCTTTCTACCTTATGATTGGTATTTGTATTTAAGAATCCCACAATTCTCAAAAAGCTGGTCTCTTTTTCAATTTTTACATATCGCTGGCTCAATACTTAAATGTTCTATGTCATATAAAATGCACAAATACGTTTTTTTATATTAAAATGTTCGTCTTTTTGTCGACTTTAAGAAAATGCATGTTTCATTTTTTTTCTTCAACAAATGGCTTTTTTATAGCCCTTACAAACAGAAACATTCCAAAGATTCTTAGTTTTGCTCAGTACTTAAACGTTCATATACACCATAAAATAAATTAAATCAATAAGAAAATGATTAAAAGTATTGGCAAATGGGAAAAACTCTATTGATATACTTTAATCCAGAATTTTGTAGTTTATTATGTAATTTTTAAGCATAAATAATAGTTTTTTACGGTCTAACAATCGTTTTTGTAATTTCACTGCATATTTTATTCCATTTTTCTCTTATTATCTAATGACTTCCATATGTCTCCCTCAGTGTCATAATGTTCTATGTCCGACATTGAACAAAAAACTTACAAAAAACTCAAAAAACTTAGAAAAATGTTCTATGTTAAAATTGAAAAGTGTTAACTAAATCGATATTAAATACAGAAAAAAGAAAGTAGGTCCTTAATTTAATAAAGTTTCTTAGACGTTTTAATATTTTAATATTTTTTTTTAATAAATCATGATATTTTGACACAAAATCAGCTTCCTAAAACTTTGCAAGCGATTATCTCTGAATAATGAAAACCTTGCATAGAACATTACAGTATTGATCCAGCGATATAAAATTAAATGTACATCATCATTAAATACTCATCAGTTACTACACCAATTTAAGATTCATTTATGTAGCTCGTAAGTGACAAATATATACATAAGTCAATCAAAATTTAAACTTCATGTAGCCTATTAACAAGAATGAATGAAGAAGGTATGATTTCTGAAACATATCGTGAACTCATACAAAATTGTTTATTTTTTTTTTTTTTTTTTTGTTCTTCCGTGCACGTTCTCGTAGAGCCGTGCGGAGAACAAAGTGGAAGGTTTTCGTTTACAAGCGGTGAACCTATAAATAAATAAATAAATTGGGTGGCCCAACGGCTTGTGAAGTACCAGGGCCTAGTGACTAACAACTTGCAACCATTCATGTGTGCGCGTTTTGACAGGAATGGAAGGGACTTACAATTTTAAGCCGAATCCGAACGGCTAGACGAGAAGCACTTATTCATGACAAGTAATACCCTAGGAGGATTTGTCAATTCCTCGCAAGAGGCAGTAGCCCTGAAAAAAAAACTTTAGTTTTTTAGTTGGAAGAGGCTGGGAAGCGAACCCAGACCTCCAGCGTGACAGCGGTGACCCTGTTCCCCACCAAAATGTACGGGAAAATGGTGGTGAAAATTGGCAATTTTGTGACAATTTGGCAATTTGAGGTATTTTAGTTTCAAAGTTGACCCCTGAACTAAGCGCTTTCTATCTTATGTTAAACATTTCGGAACTACAATGTAAAAATTTGTCGACAGTAGTGGAAAGTGCTAGGTGAAAAGTTCCACTTTCCTCCGGCATTATGAAGGTTTCTTTTCGCTGAAGCTCCATCATCCTTCAGAATAACTAGATTTGATTAAAAAAAAACATCGCAATTTTAATTTTATGTCGTAACTATTTCGGAACGAAACTATCTACTCCTTTTTGATTCAATTCGAATTATTTTTTGTTGTTCCAATTCCAAGCCTAATTTGCGAAATGTTATGTGTGTGTGGGTATATTGTCTGATATTTATGTATATATTGCACGTTCAGTCGTGTAAAATTAAAGAAGTAATACGACGAAAGAGTTTATATGCATATGTGTGTTCCGTGTCTACTCCTTTATAAAATCCTGAACAGAAAATAACTCCGAAAACATTGCTCGGAACAGCCAATCGAAGTGTTTTGGAGTAATAGGAATCAAAAAGAAGCAACTCCGAAACTCCAATCAAAAACGACATTAGTCCACAATTCTTGCAATTTTGTTTTACTTTGATTCGACTAAAATTAAGAGAAATGGGCAGATTAAACGAACATGCTTTTAGCCTTGTTCACAAAAAAAATAGTTTCGAAATGTTTCTATCCATGTACCTAATATGAAAGTGGAATCTTTTTTTACGGACTAGACTTTATATATTAAAATTGAATCAGGATCTTGAGCTCGAACCGGTTATCCATTTTATCCTGAATACAAATCGATTAATTCTCGTATTCTAGGACTGAACAGTTAATGGTTTCTAATATCCCAATGCTTTGAAGCACTACGTATATAAAAGCTATAATTTATGGATTCTTCTTCCTTATTGTCTTCGTTAAATGTTTTTTTTTTTTTGTATTTGTATAATTTTCTATAGAACGCCAACGTCAGAGAGGTTTCCAAAAGCGCCCACCGTCAGTTCAAGCAATATTAATGGCATAACGTCCTTAGCAGCAGCCGCTTCCATATCGTCAATAACCAATGGCACTACCAATAACACCAGAACGCCACCAACAACAAATAGTGTAGCGCAATTTTTTGGCAATTTAATACCACCGAAAGTAGAAGTACGTATGGGAGCCGCATTTGCCGCAACGACCACCCCAGAGATTTTCGGAAGCATGAGTAAACCCATAGATATAATAAATGCCAATCGATCAGCGTCGGTCAATACCAATCCCAGTAGTTCTTTTAATGGAAATGGAGCTACTGCAACCGCTCCTGTTGGGAATGCAAATGGTGGCAAAATTAATCGGGTTAATTTGAATAAACAACGAAAAAAATGCCGTCGCGAGGGGAGTCTCAAGCAGAATCTGACGTTTGGAACGTCCGTCGATGATCCCATTATGAATGAGGATTTCGATTTTGAGGGAAATCTGGCCCTATTTGATAAGCAGGCTTTGTGGGATGTTCTTGAGGCCGAACAGAAGCCAGACTTGGTTCGGCAGGCGGTTTCAGTGCAGGACAAGAAATATCGCCACGATGAGAATATTTTGGAGGGAGCACCTTTACAGCTGCGCCAGATCGAGACTATGTTCGATGATTCTATTGATTTTGTTACAGGTATAGATACATTTTTCTGGGTTTTTTGAATGCCTTAATGCTCTTATTTTACTTGTTTACAGATGAAGGTCTTATTGTTCCAACTATACCGAGCTATGCTCGCTTGAAGATCGAACAGTCTGCTGAAGCTTGTGGCTTGTCTGTTCAACGCCAAAATGATATTTTGGCAAGGGGCACAACTGATTTGGCAATTCTATTGCTGGGCGGGGCAAGAAGGCTAACGCCAAACAACTGCCATCAATGGCCAACGATTGCAATTATTTGCGATAAGTCAAAGAATTTTAGGTAGGATTTTAATTGTTTAGATGTTTTCTCAAGTAATTCCTATTATTGAAACCTGTATTTTTTTTATTTTCTTATTTTTATAGAGTTAGCGAAATTGGTGCTGCGACTGGTCGTCAATTGGCCTCACATGGCCTGAAGGTTCTTCTTTATTTGCAAGAAGATCCAAGCATTGAAAGAAATAGCACTGAAGTTTTACTTTTTAAGGCAACAGGAAACACAATTGTTTACTCCGTTGATGGTTGGTAATAAACATATAAGAATTTGCTTGTTCAATACTTTAATTGGAGATAAATAATTTTATGTTTCCGTATATCTCAAACTAAATAAAAAAAATTACAAATTTAATTTTTAATTAGCCTTACCAACTCCTGATCTTGTGATATTGTCGACTTGTTCCGACATCGTGTCTTCAAGTGTTACAAAATGGTTGAAGGAAAACCGGTAAGTATATACGAAAATATTTGTTCAAGTCACAAAACCAGTAAACCATAAAAATTTAATATATTTTTAGAGCTTCAATTCTCGCTATCGATCCACCACTAAATGGCATTCGTGACGTACCAATTAAGTACTCAATACTCCCAACACTACCGCTCAATGGCATATCAACGAACTGTGGCAAATTATACCTTTGCAATCTTGGAATTCCAGATAAATTCTATCGTGAAGCTGGCATAAAGTACAAAAGTCCATTTGGACACAAATTTGTGATACCCATTCACATGAAGGACTGAAATAGTTTTGACAAAAAATTAAAATTTGCAAACGAAAAGAAAAAGAAACAAAACTAGAAATATTTTCCACAAACAAAAAATACACGCTCATCTCTATATTAACAATCACTGCATACAAATTTAAAATCATAGTCCAAATTTTTTAGTTTTTTTTTTTTTTGTATTCCAAAAGATTTGTTTTAATTATGATTTAAATTTGAATTTGTATTTTCTTTTCCTAAATTTGAAACAAACTTAATTGTGTAATAGTTGTATTTATCTCTCTGTTTTGGAACTTTATCGTTTGACTTACAATATCCTTAAATTCATACTAACTTTATATTTTATAATTTTCTTGGTTAAAATGCACTTTTTTTTAAGAATTTCTTATTATTGTTACATTATTTAAGCTATAGAGAGATATTTGATTTTTTTTCAACACCATTTTTTTATTTTTATGTTTGTTTTCTATTTTTACTTCCTTTAAGATTACCTCATGGAATATTTATTTTTTGTTTTGTATTGTAAACACACATGCCTTTCTGACAAAAAAAAACACTCATAATGTAAGCATTTCCTGTTGAACAACCACAAACGAAAGAAAATTAAGAAAAATTGTAATTAATAATAACGTATACATTTTTGTACTAAAAAAAAAAAAAACAAATATTTTGAAGAAAAGACAGATGAAAAAGATTGTTAATGAATGAATGTGAGAAGGTTTATAAAAAAACATTTTAAAAACAAAATTCAACAAACCAAATTTAATAAAACCTTCTCATATTGGAAACGAAAAAAAAAAAAGTTTTTCTTTCTCTCTAGTGTCTAGGATCCTCCTAGTAGGAGGCTATTTTATTTCACAAAAAAGCTCTTCAACTACATTTTCTACTACCATGATTAATACATAATCAGCCCTTTCGCCTACTTACATGCCGCCTCCACTGGCCATGCACGATGTCCATAATCCAATCTACAATCTGATTTGTATAGAATGTTGATATGTCACTGCTTGGCTTGGACATGGATTTTTACGACTCCATTGGATTTTTTTAGACATGTTCCATAGTCCTACCATCGTTCATGGTCTGTGCTAGGGATTTTTTTTTTACTTGAACGTAAAATGTTAGACAGGAAAAAAATCACACGAAAAAAGCAGTCATATGCCAATAATACATAAAAGTATTCAAATATACGTTGGAAGTAATGGAAGTGATAAATAGATAGATTTCTTTAATTTTAATTAAGAATACTGACATGGCGATACTGCCGTCTGCCGGATATGACAATTCATTAGAAAAAAAAATATATATAAATATAAAGAAAGTTTAATAAAGTTTTAGATAATTACATTTATAAAAATAAAAAGATACAATTTAATAAATTAAATTAAGTTATGAAGATACAGATTCATAATTTTTTCGAGAAAAAATATAATATAACTGATATTAATAACAATTTTAATGATTTGAAACATAAAAGAAAGTAATTTTCGATGATTTAAAACATAAAATATAACAATTTTTAAATGATTTGAAACAAACAAATATTGAAGTTATAGGTGTAACTGAATGGAAATGCAATAAAAAGCTGAATGAAACGTATAAATGTTTAAAAGCTATTACGATAAGTCATAGCATGGTTGCAGAATTTGTATAAGCCCACTCGAATACCGGACATTGTCAATCCGCCAACACCCTAGACTTGTTTCTCACCTCTGATCCTAATAAATACTCAATTAGTGTATTATCGTCTCTAGGCACATCAGACCGTTGTGTCATATCTGCGAATTTCTCGTGCCAACAAAAGACAGTTAAAGAGAAATCACCAACGAGAACCGTTTGGCAGTACGAGAAAGCCAACTGGGACGGTCTCAATAATTTCTTCAAGAGCTTTAACTGGTCACTATGCTTCCTCGATAGTGACGTAAACTCCAGCGCAGATATGATCACAAACTTAATTCCTTGTGGAATGAGTAATTTTATCCCGAATAGGGTAAAATCTATCAAACCCAAAGGAAACTCATGGTTTGATTCGATCTGTAAAGAGGTTATTAGGGTTAGAGAAGTAAGTTTCCCATGTTATAAGGCCAACCCTACTGAGGAAAACCGGAATAAGTTCAAGCAAGCTAGAAAGACCTGTAATGTTCATATTCGACGAACCAAATTTTTGCATGATCAAAAATTTAGGCAAAAAATACTACAATGTCCCACAGGTAGTAAACATTTTTGGTCATTTGCAAAGAATATACGAAATTCTACTTTGTTGTCGGTTCCAACGCTCGTCTTCAATGACACCCCTTTTGTCAGCTCAATAGATAAAGCCAATTTGCTTGCAGCACAGTTTGCTGTTAATTCGACGCTGCCAGAAAGTGCTATAACTCCTCCTGTACTTGAGAGCGTAAATGATTTTATGGGACAAATCTTCTTTCGCACTCGTGCAGTTGCCAGAGTCCTGAAAGATCTTGATATACACAAATCCGCTGGCCCGGATAGTATCCCTCCCGTTGTTCTGAAGAGGTGTTCTTCAACGCTGCGTAAGCTTTTCCATCTGTCCTACTCTACTGGTCTCTTTCCGAGTGGATGGAAAACAGCATTTGTCCAGCCTGTCCCTAAAAAAGGCGTATCTTCTTCACCCTCCAACTATCGACCGATTGCACTTACGTCCCTTCTTTCCAAGGTCATGGAAACGCTGATTAATTTTCAGCTCAAGAAATATCTCGAAGATCGAAAGCTTCTTAATGACCGGCAGTACGGCTTTCGCAGCAATAGGTCCACTGGTGATCTGATGGTTTATCTCACCGAACAGTGGCACAAATCTTTACATCGTTTTGGAGAAAGTAAGATTATTGCACTTGATATTTCAAAAGCATTTGATAGAGTTTGGCACCAAGCTCTGTTATCGAAAATGCGTGCATTTGGTATCGACGAATCTCTACTTCGCTGGATTAGAAACTACCTTTCGGACCGTTCAATTCAAGTTGTATTGGATGGTTTCAAGTCTGAAATCCATAAAATAAATGCTGGTGTGCCCCAGGGCTCCGTTTTGTCTCCTACTCTCTTCCTTATATTCATAAACGATCTTTATCTGAAACTTCTAATCCATTAAACTGTTTCGCTGACGACAGTACCCTCAGCTTCTCATATTCGTTTACAGATTCACACCCATGTCCTTCGGATGTGGAACTTGAACGGCAGCGTATGATAAGCTCATTAAATTCTGATCTAAACAGCATTGTCCAATGGGGAAACAAAAACCGCGTAGAATTTAATGCTTCGAAAACTCAATGCTGCCTCCTGTCATTAAAGCGAAACCCACCTCCAATGCCGCTTTCCATGGACGGCACTTGCATCGAGGAAACCGAACAGCTCTCAGTTCTCGATATGTGTGTCACAGACCACCTAATGTGGAATGACCACATATTTGACGTCGCCAAAAATGCTGCTAAGTGCTTAGGTTTTCTCCGAAAATGCAAGAAATTCTTTACCCCCTCTGATCTGGCTGTAATCTTCAAAGCATTTATTCGTCGAAAGCTTGAGTATAATTCACACATATGGGCAGGTGCTCCTATAACTCATCTAAGCTTGATGGACCGAATACAAAAAAGGGCCCTATAAATGATAGGTGATCGAACAATAACGTCAACAATAGCACCCCTCGAACACCGCCGCAATGTCACCTGTCTCTCACTGTTCTATCGCTATTTTTATAAACAGTGTTCAAGTGAAATAGCCAGTTGCATTCCTCCCCTTAAACAATTCAACCGTAATACTCGCGCTTTTAGGAATGCTCATCAGTTTACCCTTGAGCCCAATTTCGGACGTACCGTTAAGTATAGGGATTCTTTCTTTAGTCGCACAACAAGAATGTGGAATGCTTTACCTGACCCTATTTCCCCCCCCCCCATTTTGATATTCAGAACTTCAAAACCAATGTGCATCGGTATCTCCTTTTAAATCCTTCCTTATTCTCCTAAGGCTCGCACTGTGCTAGTCATAATTAAGGGTAGTAAGAACCCCTTTAGTGCGCGGCATGTTTAAAAAAAAAAAAAAAAAAAAAGTTAAGCCAACCCCACTGGCCGTTTAAAATTTGATATAAACTGTTTAAAGACAAAAACTTTCTTGGAAACACAATCGTCTTATTTCCTGTAGCAGAGGGCAAATCGCAATAAAATGGAAAATATCTTCTGTCTCTCTTCTATTACATAGGTTACAAGTTGGCTGTAAGTCTGGTCCATAGAGAAAATACTTACTCTATGGTCTGGTCTATGAGGTAAGAAGTTAAGATTCAGGATTTCTACCCTTACTCGGAGAATAGTACTTATAACTTCGGCTGAGTGTTGACTGCTGAAGTAATTTAGATCAGAAAACAATATATGGTAAAGATTTCTATGATTCTTCAGGTAATCTTCGCTTCTGACGGCTCTCAAAAATCATTATCTTCGTTTTCATAATGTTGATGCTGAGGTCCCATGATTTGCAGTAAGCTTGTTAACGGTTCATTTGGAGTTGCAGCGTAAAAGGATTCTCAGCAAGCAAAACCAAATCATCAGCGTATAGAAGGACTTTGATGAGATGCCCTGCAAACATTACTCACCAGGAAGAGAATCAGAAACATCATTGATGAATAAGACGAATAAAATAGGGCTGAGAAGGCATCCTTGCGGGACACCTGCAGATGTTCCAAACCATTCAGGCAACTTGACGCCGTCCCACACTGTTGCACTGGTTGACGCGAGGAAATCTTGATACAGTAACAGGAACCAAAATATACCAATCGATGCTAGTTTATAGATCAATGCCTGCCTGTTGAATGTATTGAAAGCTGCCTTCAAGTCAACAAAGCACACATACAGCTTCTTATTTAAGTTTAAGTATTTTCTGGCAATGCTAGTCAGAGCAAAAAAAAAAATTATGATCGCTCCTTGGCAGATCACAACTCATGTTGTTCTTGTGAGGTTTGTTATGAGGGCTTCCACAGAATACGAAATTGTGACCACCTTATAAGAAATTTAAAAAAAAAAAAATTCAAAAAAATTTGACCTGTGAGCCTCACAACGGCAGAATAGGGCTGTTAGTTCAATTTTTTGCACTAACATGTGAATATACATATGTAGCTACCTAAGAAAGTACAAATTTAATGTGAGAACAATTTTAATCGAATTTTGAATCCAATTCTTCGTACACGTCAAAATGTGTATCCATAAATTTAACTTTTTATATTTTTATGTTTTCACCACATACATAAGTAGTGTCCAAAATGAAACGGGATCAAGTGATTTCAATTGTGAACTTGACGAATCTATCATAAGTGACAGCTATCATTTTGTCGGGAACAAGCAAATTTCAATGTTAAGCTGGCTTTAGACTTTCGTTCTTCATTCGTTGTTCGGTGTTCGTTCTTCTCTCAACAACGAAGAAAGCATTTACATTAGAAAGTTAAACTCTATTTACAAAATTGTTTATTTATTTAACTAGGCTTCTTGTGCAATTCAGTAATTTAAAAAACTTTGAAAATGTCCCTACACGTTGCCCGATACTCCAAAACAATGTTCATTTAAACAGTTTTCGCATTTAAACACAAGTTGTTAGGGTAACAACGAACACCGACTTTTCTGATCTGATTTGAATTTGCACGTTCTTCATTCGTTCTTAAATCGTTGTTCGGTTTTTTCATTTACATTTTCGTTGTTCCGCGAACGAACACCAACGAACAACCGTACACCGATGATAACACCGAAAGTCTAAAGCCAGCTTTACAGATACCACAAAATGATTCATTTTTCCGTTTGTCAAAAAACGAGAGAGCGATATAATAGCCTTTTCACACCAAACCCAAAACCCGGTTTTCGCGAAGATATCGGTTTTGGCTGAAAACCTAGATCGAAAACACAAGTTTTCCCATACATTTTTGCTAAACCACAAGTTTTGATAAGACACAAGTTTTAAATAAAACCTGTCCAAAACATGTTGGATTTGTATGATGAACTAAACAAACAGACCTTGTGACAAATACAGCGCTCAATTAAACGTCATATAAATAGCTGACCGGTTGCTGCCAGGAAAAAATAATTTTTCTGCTGGAACCTTTGAGTATATATATAATATGGAGTGCTCGTTCCTATCCCTAATGCATTGTAGTACTTGAGCCTGTGAGTGGGGCGTGATTTCAATATAGAGAGGGTTTTTTGACAGCTGCAGCTATGACGGTGTTGTTGTAAAAACCCTCTCTATATTATAAATTGGATTACTGCATAGATTACCGCACCCCCTATGATAGTTACGTTTTTGGAATGTAAACAAGCACTCCATATTATATATACTCAAAGGCTGGAACACAAGAGAGCGCGACGCAGTGCGGCGCATCCTACCTACTACGTAAAATTGATCGGTTAAGAAAAAAATTATTTATAAAGAATCAGGATTCATTATATTTCCATTATTAAATTCCAATATTTATGAATTGTCTTTTAATTGTGCATAAAACATTTGATTTTTGCCCTTTTCTGTGGCACTGAAAATTTTCAAAGCGCCGCGGCCCTTCCTCGAAACCATTGTGTTCAAGCAAAACAAATAAAATGTCAATTGAAAACTTGTAAATTTTCGGTATGAACGCATTTCAAGTTTTCGTAAACCAATTGCCGAAAACCCGGTTTTGGGTTTGGTGTGAAAAGGCTATAATCTGTGTTTTGTTTTGGTAAAGAAGTCTATTCGCATACGGCGGCGATATCGGGCATTATCGAGGCGAAAACGAAACTTTTATGACATCAGCTTCCTTCAGTGAGCTATTATGTCCTAGCGAGGTATCCGTCGGAGCGGAACATTATCCGCAGCACATACTCCGATTGGAGGGCTCAAATTACATTCGAATTATCCGATTTCGGAAAAGAATTAATAGAAGTTGCGATGACGCAAAGATTTCAGCAAGCTCACCTGATGGTATTGATTTATGCTTGTTTGTTCGTTAACTCATTCCCTTTCAAACAATAAGAACAAAAAACTAATTTCTTTAATTTTGTTCATTAATTACATTTTGTAAGTATTGCAACGCAAATGTTTTCTTTAAATTACAAATTTCCAAGCTAATATCCTTCGATTCTTATGAATTCGGAGAATTTTCTCTTCCGACGAATTAGGTATTCTAGGGCCGAAAGGTTTCCGCTTGTTTTCTGCAATACTGCGCTTAATACTGGATTTACATGTATCTTCGTCTGCAAATATGAAGAAAAGTTGAGGGGACAGATGTTTGCCAAAACTTCGAGCGTGTGAAAGAGAAGCATCAAGAAGATGAACATGTTCGTCTTCATCAGCAAATTTATATTTTAATTTTGCATCCCCTTTTTATTTGCAGAAGTCGGGCGAAGATACATGTAAATCTACCATAAGGCTGAATTACGTTTAAGCCTAGAACGCTGGTGATGCAAAACGAAAAATCCCATACAAAAATGACACAACGAAATCATAAACGAAAAATTTCGTTCTGCTTTTCGTTTTGCAGTACGCTGTTCAATGAGCGAAATCGATAATTGTAGCAGATTATTTGGAGAAGTCTACACCCTTTTTTCGCACAGAATTAATTGACCAGACAATTAATTGTGCGCGGAAAAATGACATTTGAGTGTTATGGTGGATTTACATGTATCTGCATTTGTTTTCTGCACAAAAAAAGGGATGCCAAATACAAAATGTATATTTGTTAGATAGAGAGAAAAGATCACAATGCAGAAGAACTTCATTTCTGCATTATAGTAAAGTGCTATAATGCAGAAATGAAGACGAACATGTTCATCTTCTTGGTGAATCTCTTTCACTCGCTCGGATTTTTTGTACACATCTGTCCTGCTCTACTTTTCTGCATTATGCAGATGAAGATACATGTAAATCCACCATTACTCGTGTTTGTATTTGTTTTTTTCGTTTATATGAACAGCATGGCTTTTGTGATTGTTTTCGCTTTGTGTTTGTTTTTTTTTTTAGTAATTGGTGATAGGTTAGGTTAGGTTAAAGTGGCTGTCAGGAAAACGGCTGACACACTTAGACCATAATTAGGTCCGTTGTGATACCACATGATATGAATGAGGAGATTATCCTCATAACGAAAACCATTCGGAGCTTTTTATGAAGCGAGAGAGACAGTAGGGGTATTCACGATCCGATGCAACTGGTCTAGTATCATTGCAAAAGTGTAAAATTGAAAAATTTTCTTCCAAACTGACAACGACACCAGGCAAATTTTCCACTCCATGTTGCAATGGGGTTAAGGTATAGCAAAAATGCAAAACTGTTGCAAGATTTAAGGCAGTGTTGTTGTTATAGAGCAAGAACATTTTTGAATTTTACACTTTTGCAATGATACTAGACCAGTTGCATCGGATCGTGAATACCCCTAGTGTATGTCTGTATTGGCCAGATCGCTTGGATCATTGAAAAAGTAGTCACCCAGATTGAGTCTGCGCCTCTGTGACAGAGCAGGACATGTGCAGAGGAAGTGAGGAATTGTTTCCTCCTCCTCTTCGTCCATGCAACTTCTACAGAAGTCATTTGAGAAAACGCCAAGTCTTGTGGCGTGTTTTCCTATAAGGCAGTGTCCTGTTATGACACCTATTACGGAGCTAATTTGTGATCTGCTAAGTGATAGCAAACTTTTAGAGCGCCTAGGGTCTAGCGATGGCCAGATTTCTTTTGTGGCCAGACATGTAGTAAGGTTTGTCCATCTAGAGTTTGCTTTCCATGCGGAGTTTTGTTTTAGCAAAAGTTTACACGTAGCGATCGGTATACCTGTGTTCCACCTGTAATTGGTGATACTTTCAAAGAGAATTTTTTCGCTGTGGTTTCCGTAAGCATTTCGCTGTCGTGTTGGAGACCAAAAAAAAATTTCGTTTCGCATCAGCAGCGTACTGGCTTTAACCAAAATCTTTGACGCGAAGGTACAAAATTGTAATTCTAGTACTTTAACTCCACAAATCATTTCACCACAAGCTTTACTGAAATTTGTATCAAAATCGACATCGACAACACTAAACCAGCGTAACCTAACCTAAAACCATCTCTGTGCTCTGTCAGCTGTCAGTTGAGTTGTGAAAAGCTTTCCGTTCCAGTCATCTGCATCTCTCGTAGTCTCGTTTAGAAAGATTAGAATAAATTTGTTTTTTCCTGCCGTGGCTGAAAGAAAATCTTAAGAATTTGGTATTTCACTAAACAGAAATTAAATAAATTTTATTCCTTAATATCAGTTCTAATATATATTATTTTACCCAGCTAAATGTGTTGTTTGATTAGGATGTTGCTAGTGTTAATCGTAGCCCATTTATGATTGAAATAATTAAATCAAAGATGTAATCGCATATACAGAATCACACGTACATAATTTATCTCAAAAATTTAAACTCTTGATACACGTACGACATACACGACACATCATCCCTTGTCACATCTCGCCCTCGTCTAAATTGTTTCGTATTATTATTGTCGAACAATTTTCACAAACAGTTTTTGAATCGTGTTTTTCTTTCAATACAAACGAAAATCTCCTCAGATAGTTGTAAAAGGTGTGCCCACAAACCAACAAAAGTGCTTCTCATTTTTCCCTTTCCGGTGTAAGGTTTCGAAGAGAAAGAAAAAAAATTATCTTTGTCTAGCTAGTGCGTTTGATAATATAAATATTTTAATAAATATCTTCCATAAGATCAAAAAAAAAAGTTCCACTTGGCTGCGCAGAACAATCTAAGGCCACAAAAACACAATGAGTAGCTCAAGCAGTTCAGCTTCAACTACAGCAACTGCAACAGCCAATAGTGATAATGCCAGTAGCAGCAGAAACAGTGGTGGTCCGTCAACCAATAACACACCGGGTCTGGTTGGAACAGCACCAAGGCCACCGCCGCGACGCCGAGCTGCCTCTGTCAACCAGCATAATTCCAGACGTCCTTCTGGCGAATATGGGAATGGACATACACCCCGAAGGTCATTGGCAATTGCGGTAAGAGAAGTTATAATATCTTGTATAGTAATGCAATGAATGGATTTGTTTGTTTTATTGGAATTTAAGCTTTCTGGTTGACATGGCTGAATTGAATAACGACTTGGGAACGACAAAATGATTCCATTGTTATAATCTTTTTTTTTTTCATTTTACGTATTTGTCCTTTGATTGTAGAAGTTGAATATTTCATTACATTTTAAGATACATAGATACGGATAGGAAAACTCAACCATGACATGACTCATAAGTCAGAATGAAAAGCAACAGTTTTCTCTATTTGTCACAGCAACCCCATTAGCTAAATGGAAAGATAGATTTTCCCAGACTTGACTGCTTTTTCAGTCTTATTTCAAGAGCTTTTCATTCCTATCGGTTTATTTATTTGCCCATTTAATTTAGTTTAATTGAATACATAAATAAATTAACCATTTTCTTGGATGCACTGCATAGAAGTTATAAATTAAATCAGTCATGGTACCATTGTAAGACTGCTCGATACAGCTCTTAGTTAAATGGCATTATAGTCAGCCGCAGGCACATTTTGTGTATGTTTAATACATAATTTAACAAAAGAATTCTTTTGAAGTATCTCTGTATATTATGTACTTGGCCTCAAGTGAATGGTTAATTAGCTGCTAGAATAATCACGTAGTATTCATTTGATCGTCTTGTTAATGTGAATTAATGCAGCATCAGCAATGACAATGTCAACAACAACACACAAATGAAACACACAAAAAAAAACAAGATCAGAAATACCAACCTGGTTATCAGTTAGATGATAAGCTTTTCTGGATCTGTTTTAAACTCGTGTTGAGTACTTTCAGTGTGTCATCTGATATGTACCTATGTATTAGTAGGTATGTATATTTTTGTTTCTTATATTTACCTATATGACATCATAGATAAATGCGGCTAAATAAAACACAAACAAATAATTCAAAACAAGAGTACCTATGCAAACAGAGAGACATAGTGATTTCGCTTTGTGAACAGAAGAACTTAGGTGGGTAGGAGGTAGATATATTAAGTTACTACTAATCCCTACTTTATGATTTAAAAAAAAAAATATTCAAATAGTACAGCTATTAAAATATCAAAATTCTTTCACTCGTAAAACGTTAAGTTAAGAACATTTATATTACTTAAAAAATGAAGAATCAAAAAGGTGTGTAACAAATGAAATGATGAGTAGAAGGGTGTATTTTGTAGAGTGCCGTGAAGGAGGTTTTTCATTTAGATTTTTGTTTGCAATTTAAATTGCATATTAAATATGATATATGGAACACGCTTCCATAAGCTTCCTATTTTTTTTTCTTATTTGGATCAAGATACAAAAATAATTTAAAATTCAGAGTTAGGGTCGGTAAAATTAAACGAACATGCGTTTTTTTCTTTTTGAATGGGCGAGCAAAAGGAGAGCAACATTTTTCTCGTTCATTATTTTGTTGTCATTTTTGTATGGAATTTACGTTACAAAGAATACAATTAAAACTCGTAGCTCAAGTTTGGATGGTAATTGGACTTCTAACGAATTCGATGACTCAATCCAGAGAATTGTTTCCCACTATCCGCACAGTGAAATCGTTGTTACGGGCGATCAATGTACACAATTCTTCGTGGCTACGCTATTCTGGTCAGAAAACACCCGAAGGAAGGTATGTCGAGATTTTTGTTGAGTTAAACCACCTGACTCAGCTTATTGATGAGCCTATTCGGATTCCTGACGTTGCAGGTCAAACCGCCAACACTCTAGACTTGTTCCTTACCTCTGACCCTAATAAATACACTATTAGTGTATTATCACCTCTTGGTACATCAGACCATTGTGTCATATCTGCGAATTTCTCGTGCCGCCAAATCACAGTTAAAGAAAAAATTCCAAAGACAACCGTTTGGCAATACGAGAAAGCCAACTGGGCTTCAAGAGCTTTAAGTGGTCACTATGCTTCCTGGATAGTGACGTATACGCCAGATCAGATATGATTACAAACTTGATTCTGTGTGGAATGAGAAATTTTATCCCGAATAGGGTGAAATCTATCAAACCCAAAGAAAACTCATGGTTTGATTCGAGCTGTAAAGAGGTTATTAGGGCTAGAGAAGTAAGCTTCCGATGTTATAAAGCCAACCCTACTGAGGAAACCCGAAAAAAGTTTCATCAAGCTAGAAAGACCTGTAACGTTCATATTCGATGAACCAAATTTTTACGACTAAATACAAAAGAGAGCTTTAAAAATGATAGGCGAAAGATCTACAACGGAAACAATTACAACTCTCGAACACCGCCATAATGTTTCATGTCTTTCTCTATTTTACCGCTATTTTTATAGTGAGTGTTCTTGTGAAATAGCCAATTGCATTCCTCCCCTTAAACAATTCAACCGTAATACTCGCGGTTCTAGGAATGCCCATCAGTTTACCCTTGAGCCCAACTTCGGACATACTGTAAAATACAGAGATTCTTTCTTCAGTCGCACCACACGAATGTGGAATGCTTTACCCGGCCCAACTTTCCCCCCACATTTCGATGTGCAAACATTCAAAACCAATGTGCATCAGTATCTCCTTTTAAATCCTCTCCTATTTACCTAACCGCTCGTGCTGTGCTAAAAACATTTATTCATAACTCCTTTTGTGCGCGCTCTTCTATCATGTTATATAATCCTAAGTACCCAATCAACGAGGGTAGCTACATATATAAAAAAAAAGTTATAACACATTACCAGCCACAATGACTTCACAAAGTGAATAGCTACTTAGATTTTTACTATCAGCCCTATTGTGAGTTTCACCCGGAAAACATTTCGCCCGAAAATGTTTGGTCGCCCGGATTTTTAAAAGCTATTTGTGAGTTTCACCCTCCATTTTACAACCAGTGTGGCCTCTTTCGCCACCAAAAATGAAATGGAAATCTTTTCGCCCGAAACTCACAATAAGGGAAGAGTAAAATGTAATTTTTCCGGGCGGATATTTTTTCACGCGGAACTCACAATAGGGCTGTATATCTTTTCAAGCCTTTTACAAAAGTTCAACACAAAACAATTATTTACATATGAACAATAAACCATTCATCATTATAATGCTTTATTATTTGATTATAATGCTTAATTCACCCTGGGAATAAATATACATATGTATATGTAGGTATAAAACCTACAGTAGATCGTTAGAAGCAGTCGTCCACATTCTATAGTAAACAGAACCAACAATAAAATAAAATTGGTTCCTGGTGGTTTGAAGAGATTCCTCACATGTCAATGGTTCCTTATCGCTACAACTTAATAAAATGAGCTAATTATCGAATTCAATATATTATAATCTATAGAGGTGTAGACATGCGATGTTAGCGGCAGTTTCTCGAAATAACAAACAGGTTGTGGGTGCTGTATACCTTACTTATTTTATCGGTTGGAAAGTTAAATAAAATTCATTTAATACAGACAATTTGTTCTTTAAACATTTTCTTAATTTTGTGAGATTTATTACTATGTATTAAATTAATAAAATACTTTTAAAAAAAGTAAGTCGGTATGTGCTCTTAATTTAACAGACTTTATTTGTGTTGAATATTGTCATCACTGCCAGGTTAGGACCGCTAAAATGGGAAAGAATGGGCGAACTTTATTTGAACTTTGGTTGTATCAAGTTTTATTTGTGTGTCATTTTTGTATGAAAAACGACTAAAATGAGTTTTGAGACTGAGATAGGCTTTAAGCTTACTAGCCATAATATGATTATTTTTGTTTACATATATACATATATTTCCAAATTTTAGAAAATAGAAACAGTCATAAATTGGCTGTTATTGAACTGATTAACAGTTTCAATGGATGCCATCAGATTTGTATCCAATAATATCTGGAAAGCTTGGTGTTGGTGTCTCTTGTGAAAATACAGCAGAAAATACAACGGGGTAACAGTTGCAAATATAACCTATTTTTTACGATCATGCTAGGTTTAGGTTTTGCTCGTAACGGTCATTTTTACTATTATTTGCCATTTAAAAATAAAATTTAAATTTTTTAAAATAGAAAAACTTATAAAAACACTCAAATAAAAATAAAAACAAATCTTTTCTCCCAACATGAGAGATGATTGTGAAGGCACAAAGCTAATGAGCATACCTTGTTTCTGTTTATCGTACTATTGTTTATAAATTAAAAAAAAATAAAAAAAAAACATTATTACCAATTTTTGGTACACATTCATACAAATTGTAAATTAAATTCGCGTTAACTTTATATTTGCACAAAATCTAATCATTTCGCAAAATGTACAAAGGTACAGATTCCATTGTTCCATTGAAAAATAACAGAATAATGCAATTCTAAAAATTAAAATCGATATAAACGATTATTGAGATCTCAGAAATAAGAATTAGCTATGTAATTAACGAGAACTGGCTAATTCTGTCAGTTGAAAACATGAAGGTGTTATCATTGAACTCACTTTGCGCCACTCATTTTTTGATGTCTGTTTTTGTGTTTATCTCACTCACGTTACAGTGAAAAAAAGACAGTCAAGTGAGGCTACATTCATATTTGTTTAATTTTTTTTTAAATCCTTAAACCTATTTTATGTAAATCTTTGTTTTACTTCATTTCCTTTTTTTTCAGGTATATGAAATGAATAAATATTTTTAAAAATAACAAAAAAAAAAACAAATAATGTCTCTTCACGTAGTTCGTTAATTTATATTCCTTCAAATCTTGAGATTGTTTATTTTTTTTTCTGCTGATGCGATAAACAAAATGTAAACGCCACTTGAGTTCATTGAATTAAATTGAGATGTCTATTGATTTAATGATTAATGCAAGTGGTGCACTTGCAGTTTGGCTGTGAATTGTTTTGGTGATGTAGAATGACAAAGATAGAATGCAGATGAGGTGTAAGCGTTCAATATAATCGAAAGTACCTACATACACTTATTTTCGTTTTATAGAAAACAAAAGTGATCTATTAAAGATAGTATATGTACTTGAATTGAAAGTATTTATATATGCCGTGTTTTGAGAGAAACACAAACAAAATTCTGTATTTGTTTTGTTATTAGTTTGCGTGTAAACTTTGCTATACAATATCTCAAAAAACGGCTATTTGAAATTAAGTAGCAGGTATTATTTAAGAGAATACAAAATTGCAATTGATCATGATTCTTGCAGTTGAAAAATGTAGTTAAAAGTCTAAAAGCCGAGTTCATAGGAACATGTAGCGTGATATCAAAAAAAAAAAGTATGTACATTTGATTGATACGCCCTTTGCGGGGGTGGGAGTTTAAAATCAAAAATTAATCGAACTAAAAAACAACTCAAAAAGCCATTGCAAAGAGGGACAAGCCTTACAGACACAATTATTTCCGAGACTTACGTTACTTTTTTACTTAGGAAACAAATAAAAATTAAGTATACGTAGCGCTTGAATAACGTGAATTTACACTAAAAATTAAAATACACAAAAAACACCATTGCCGCTTAAGAGCGATAAAATCGGAATTAGTTTTTAATTAAATTTTGGAATAATTAAAAGATGTAAAGAGTTGAGAATTTATAACAGTTCTGTTTATAAAGGTAGAATTTATACGACCCCCAAGGGATTGGGAGTTCCGCCGGTGGGCATACTTCAAGAACCTAAAGTTTTTCATGTGCTGAATTGTGTAAGAATTTTTAGTGGCGAAGATTGTTAAAAATTTAAATACTGTTATGTCTCAATGCTCGTCCTTAAATTTTAACCTGGTTTATTAAAAATTGTGTTTTAAACGTGCTTTAAACATCTTTCATATTGTGATGTCCAGTTTTTCAGTGACAAGATTAAAGTTAATCTCGAGATTAACTCACTAAATTCAAAGTTTAAACTTCAGTTTAACTCTGAAAATTGGATGATTCACACTGAAAAACTGTCCCTTAAAATATAAAATCGATGCCGAAAAAAATCTAATGTTTGATGTCTTCCGTTTTATGTTTCGCGCAGTTAAAAAAACAAACCCGGTTCCCGAAGTATGCCTGTTGAGAGCGGCGGACCCGTTGATGCATTTGTATAGCAAAAAACTGTTATAACTGCTTTAAATCGGAATGTAGTATGTAGGTATAGTTTCGTCTTTAAAATAAACGAAAGTAAAGTACCTATTCATCATTCAAGGTGAACACAGATAGTAAACCTACTCTTTGTTGTATTAATAACTTATTTTTAAAAGGCACAAATAACAGACTGTTATATTTTTGTCTCGATATTTCTCAAATAACGAGGGTTGGCACATCTCTTATAACGTTCGAAGTAGCTTTACCATAACCACACTCAAATACTTCCCACATCCACAATAGCTTTCAGCTGAATTCAAAGCTTATTGCTAAAAAGCTTTATACCAAGTTGCACTCAGATAGTTCGCCCAAATGATAAACATTATATTTTTCACAGTCGCACTCAAAATCGGTGGGGAATCAACTGCTGCGCTACTGTCATTTTCAAGGGTCTGTTGCGAAAGAAGAACGAAGTACATGATAGTTTCGTTTTACATCGACTATAAGTGCAACGTTGCGGTACGGTCGTGGTGAAAATAATTTTAAAAAAGAGTAATAGTCAACTCAACAAAATCTACATAAATTCCTGAAGAAAAAAAAAAAATAAATACCCTAATTCCACAAAAAAATAAATTTTAAAGTGCCTTTTTACGAAATTAAATTTAAAGCAAAATACCAAAAGAATTTCATTTAGTTTTTGTCTTTAATTCTACCTTTCTGAATTTCAAGTGTTTGTGCAAAGTGCGTGAATAGGAATTCGAATTTAAATAAAGAAAAAAAGGAGTTTTCACTTGATATTCCATAGTAAGATATTCTTACTTGCTGTTAGTTGAGAAAAAATGGCCGAGGCAAGTACGGACGATCAAATTCACGGATATTTGGAATATGTAAGTCATCTTGCATCTCCCGGGAGTAGCTTGCTTCATGGTCACTTTTTGGGTTTTCCGATTTTTTTTTTTGTTTCTTAATCACGAGTAAATGTAAAATTTATTACTCATTTTTTGCATAAGAATTTTTCTTCAATCGATTTCGTTTTATATCGGCCTTTGGTGGCATAGCTCTGCTTTTGTCTGGCTGTCGTCGTTGTATGGCTAATTGTCTCTTTCATGCCGGTGGCAGCGGCGGAGGCGATGGATCAGTGTATGATGAAATTGGGGGTATACAAAAGTCAGATGTGTGCCTGTCTGTGTCAGTCCAGTGCTGCAATCATGGACGCTAATTGTGTGGCTATTGTTGTCTTTCTTTGACCAGTTTTATTGGTTGGGATTGGGGTTTTAGGCATATTTTTACTATGCCCTGTTTTTTCTTTCTGCTTTTTTGTCATCCCACTACCCCCAATCAACGATGATGGTGTGGTGTGGTGAATTGATGGTCAAAAAGCTCAGCCAAGAAGAACTGCAGAGTGCAGAGTTTTTTTTACGCATAACAATACTGTTGAGCTACTGATTAAATGCATTTTGAGTTGACATTTCATTTGAGATTTTTTATTTAAAGATTGAGTGTAAAAACAAAATAATTAAATGATAAAAAGAGATGGGGATTTGTTTATCTGCATTGTATTTGCAAAATGCAACTAGACTGCTGTATATAGTGTTACTCTTTTTTCTTATTTTATTTTTGGAGCTTCGAGTGGTGTACGCACGTCGAGGATGGTTTTTACGAACATTTTACGTTTTTGTTTACGTTTTTTTTAAAATGTTTATACCTATACATTCATACATACATACATCCATACATTTTTTAAATTGGAAATAGAATGCAAAAACAAATATGTTTTTATTTTATTAAAGAAAGAATGAATCATTTTAGAAACGGGAATTTTCGTTTGGTAGGTAGGTACCTACCTATTTGTTTTGATTTTTTGTTTAATGAAATTATAGAAGGAATATTTTTGTTCAAAGTAAATACCTAATAGTATTGATTAAATGAAGGCCAAGGATTCATCTTAAAGGTAGATAGGTATGTACTTACTTTAAAAGTCGATATGATTATGAAATAAAATGCCACCATGCTTCGCTTGGTCTGAAAATCCCATTTCACATTTTTTTTTGTTGCGTATACGCCCGGATAACTTTTTTTTTATCTTATCGCATTTGTTATGTGTAAAGGTATTAGTGATAATAAATTATAAAAAAAAATAATGTTTAACGTACCTAATCTGATTCATAGAACCAACAAATTGTTATATTCGCTCATTCTTTGAATAAGTGACCCATAATAATATGAATTTTAGTTAAACTTAAAATTTATTAAACTTAACTTAAGATGTACAATATGATATTTTAATAATAGATCTATAGTTGCCAGGACTTAAAACTGATTTTTTTCTACCTTCTTAACTTTAACCTTATTATCTACTATCTCCTCTAAAACTGAAAAAATCGAGAACATTGTTTATATGACTGAAATTTGCGATAGATTATTAGGTAGGTATAACTTGCGATAAAAAAATTCAAAAAAGAAATTATAAATTTAATAAAAAAAACTGTTTTTAATTAAACTCTTATCAATAATACATTCAGGAAAAATAAATTTAATTGTTGCTTTTTTGTTCGCTTTGAGTAATTTTGATTATTTTGGTTAGAATTGTTTACTTATTAGACAGGGTGATTCGCCTGTCTAGGGTTTTTTCTACACACAAAATATAAACCACAGAAGCATTTATTTTACATTCTTGTGATATATGGATGTACAGTGTTGGACAGAGAATTAGCACATTATGCTTTTTTCAGTTAATATATACATATATATTACAGCCAGGCTTAATTTCGCTACAGTTTACGAATCAAAATTATTATTATTTTGGAAAAATGCTCTGATATAATGAGCCCCAGCCTTGGACTACAAAGAACATTTTTCCCAAATCATAACAATTTTGATTGAAATTAAGCCTGGATGTTATATTTTTTTGAAACCAGGGACTTGTGCTGAGCTATGCAACCTATCAAATCCTTGTCATTGAGTGTTCTTTCGATTGTTATGCTGCTTACTGCTATGCCATGGACTTGATTCACTTCATCCTGAATTTCGGCTGATGTCAAAAACGGTTTTTTCTTTGCATAAGCAGAGATTTTTACCGTTATTTTTTATCGCGATGATGATTTTTTTAAACTCAGGTGTACAGGATTGTTGCCAGTCCATCTAGTCAAAAAATATTCAAATAATTCGCAAAAAAAAAATCCTTTAGAACAACTTGCTTTGAATTGTCGATTACTTTTTTCTTAAAATCTGACCAAAAATACAGCTATTTTATACTATAAACACAATTTTAACTTCATAATTCTGTGGCCACGGAAAATTGAGCAATAGCACATTCTCATTTAGAATTAAAACACAAACATGTGTAAATAACGGTACATTTGCAGGGATAATAGGAGGAGCAGTCTAGATTGCAATAATTTGATAGCATGATGTGCTAATTCTCTGTCCAACACTGTACATGTACATAATGTATTATATACAGTGGTGTCAAAAACATTCCGGATTTTATCGGTCAACTGCATTGAGTGTTGGTTTGTGAGATAAAAATGAACAAATCAAATATTTGTAATTTTTCGCCATTTTTATTAAACAATTGTATCATTTTAAACATACAAAAATGGTAAATTATCCATTAAAACAAAAAATAATAGTCAAAAATAAAAGTTGATTCAGAATTTTAATGCGACAAACTAACCGGATGTTATCTTGTACAATTAATTATTATTTTGTATTTAATATTTTGTCCAGTAACCCCTATTTTTTATCACAGCTCGACATCGATGAGGCATTGACTGAATTAAATTTTCGAAAACAGAGGCACGAATATTCTCCCATTCATTTTTCAAGGCTGCAAAAAGAAAAGTTGTTGACGTGTGCTTTTTTTCCCAACCCGCCTTTTTAAAATGGCCCACAAGTTTTCAATTGGGTTTAGATCGGGTCATTGAGACGGCCATTCTAAAACACGAATATTTTTAGTCGCAAACCACTCTTTTAGCAGCTTTGAAGAATGTTTGAGGTCATTATCCTGCTGAAAAACCCAACGCAAAGGCATTTCTTCCTCTGCATATGGAAGCATTACTGACTTCAAAATGTCCTTATATTAAAAACGGTCCATAATTCATGTGATTTGGTGTATTGGACCGCAGCCTGCGCCTGCAAAAACAATCCCAAGCCATCACCGAGGCTCCACCGTGCTTAACTGTAGGGAGTACATTTGCAGGCTTTAATCGCGTACCTTTTGAGCGCCTTACTGTGATACATACCTAGCACCATCGATCGAAGTAAAACAAGTTGAATTTGCTTTCATCACTGAAAAGCACGCTCCTCCTTTTGCTTAAAGACCAGCTAAGATAATTTTTGGCAAGTTCAACCCTGAGTTAAATATTTTGATTAGGAATTTAAAGTCTTTTCCAAACACCTTTCATGGCTTACCTTTTTTCTACGATGTTTAGCAGTAAGAAGAGGTTTCTTCGCTGGTCGAAATGCAAAAAGACCGAAATCTCTTAAACGATTCCTTACCGTACTTGGCCCTATAGGTAGATTTAGTTCATCACAAATTATCTTTGAAGTTGCAAAAGGGTTTCTAAGCACAAAATTCTTTATGCGCCTATCAGTTTGAACAGTTGTTTTGCGAGGGCGTCCACCAAAATGATCTGCTTCTACTGATTTCCCGCTTCTAAATTTTGTAATGATCTCACAAACCGTTGACGTTGGAATTTGCAATATTTCAGATATTAAATTTTGTTTTGTACCGGCTTGGAACTTTTCTATTACCTTGTATCGAATCGCATTGCTATAACGTGTTTTAGCCATTTTATGCACTATATAATTTCAACTAACACAGCTCTCAACTTGTAAAGTCTGTTTAATGTACGGCGTGAGTCAAAAGACTCGAAAAAACCGCTACTTTAACATCGAGACTCGCAATCTCCCTGCAATCCGGTTAGTTTTTTGTTAGTTTTGTTCTTGTCATCGTAGCATTATATTTTTAAGGTTATTCTTATTATTAAATTGTCTCATACCCTTTACAAATTATGGAAAACCTATGGAAAGTTAATAGTTTTCTACTTGATATTAAGAAAAACATTATACTGAGGAAAAATCTGGAATGTTTTTGGCAGCACTGTACATATGTACCTAGGTACCAGAGTTGGGAAAGAATGCAATCATTTTAGTATTGCAATCAATTGAATAAAAAGACTTATTTTAAAGTATTTTAACTTAACCCTAGTATTTTAACTTCACAATGTAATTCGCAGTCAATTTTGAAGTCTTTTATGTTGCAATCATTTTAAGCAGTTAAAAGACTTTAAGTAAAAAGAATGCAATACTTAAGACTTATTGCATTCTTTGAAGTCTTTTATAAGTCTTTTGCATTGATTGCATTCTTGAAGTCTTTTGATTGCAATCAAAGTACTGCTACTTTTGACTACTTCGAAGTCTTTTTTGTATATATTTTAAAACTTTAAATCAGAAAAAAACTCAAAGAAATAAAAAGACTCCAAGAGAAAAAGACTTCAAAGTAGTCAAAAGACTGCAGTACTTTGATTGCAATCAAAAGACTTCAAGAATGCAATCAATGCAATAGACTTATAAAAGACTTCAAAGAATTCAATAAGTCTTTAGTATTGCATTCTTTTAACTTAAAGTCTTTTAACTGCTAAAAATTATTGCAACATAAAAGACTTCAAAATTGACTGCGAATTAATCTTTGGAGTAAAAATACTAAGAAAAAGTATTTAACTGCATTCGCAGAGATAAGTCAATTGACTGGGATTTAAAAGAATGAAATACCAAAGTATTGCATTCTTTCCCAACTCTTCTAGGTACTGTTAGCAAATCTAATAGAACATGACGAACATAAGATGTAATTTTGTTTCCTATCGGCTAGGCAGCTGAATCGATTTTCTTCAAACTTTGTACCTACCTGTTGTTTTTTTTTTTTTGATAATACTCCCTCACATTCGTTTGGTTTTTTATTATTTTCTCCAAAAAGAAATAATTTCTTTAGGTAAATTCTCCTATTTGATAAAACCAAATTTCCTAAAAATGGTTATCATTGGAAGTTGTACATGTTGGTGATTCTCCACTAAAAGCTCCTTTCCATGGCCCGACCAAAAATGGCTCAACAAATCAAAAAATCTTATTTATTTTGAAGTCAATAACAGCGCAAGCATCGTTTCTAACTGGTCCCTTTTTTAATTTTAAATATTTGCAGGTATTTAATAAAAAAATTATTGTCTGTATGGTCCAAATGCCATTTCCGTCGCGTGTCTCCTTGTTTCAGTGCGGAAAAATGGAATTTTCGTTTGTTTTTAAATGAATAAATTATAATTTGACTGAGTTCCAGGATTAAGAATATGTAGTTAAATACAACTTCCCTAAAAATTAAATTTATTTATTTGCAACAATTAACTTTGAAACTTTCAAACATGTGTCTCCATTTATTTGCATCATTTCCGTAAACAAATGTTAAATGCTTATAAATTCAAATTAACGGCCGTCATTTTATAGGATTTAGACTAAATGAAGAAACTCATTCATGTTTTATTTGAATTATATTCAATTAAATGGGTGAGACATCAGTTTTGTGTGTAATTTTAAAGTAAGTAATTGTATTCGTCACGTGTTTCATCAATTTCGTCATTTCCGTAGGTGCATATACATAATTTTAGTAATTGATAGTAAAATTAAAAAAAAAAATACTTTCTATTTTTCTTGTCTAAAAACTTAAAAAAATCATCGATTTTCGTCATTTCCGTCGCGTCATTCCCGTCGCCTTTATTGGGTTACGGAAATGACTTTAGATGTGATTTTTCTTTAAAAAATCATGAATTTATTGCAAATCAAAAAAAAAGACTGTACATTTTTGGGATAGGTGGTAAAGCGAAAACGTAACAAATTATTTATCTTTCTTTTCCTTCTATTCCTTCTAACTAGTGCCGTGCATTGCATTTAAAAGACCTGAGGTCTTACAGGCATATAGTTAAAATTATTATTATCATTATTATTATTATTATTATTATTATTATTATTATTATACTAGAGTTTCTAAATTTCTCAACCTCTATGAGGTTGGAAAATACCTATCCCGGGCTATGCCAAGGGATTAGGCTCTGTGGAACTATTTTTGTTTTGGTGGAGATTTTTCTATTATTGAAGTTGTAGGAAGCGTCGGACTATGTTACAAGTGCTTAAAATAACGGCCTTCTGCATTTGTTCTAACTCAGAGCTCAGTTTTTCTTTTTCCAGCTGCACGATAAGTGATTTCGTGATCACACCAGTCGCCGAGATCACAATTGGGACGATGTTTACGGAGTCGGCTCGGTACATTGCTTTCATCTCGTGTGCCAAGTCGTTATATTTTCCAATTTTCGTGCTGTATGTTGCCTGAAGATTTTGGGTCAGCGGGATCGCAACATCATATATAGTGATCTTTTTCGAAATTTTGTCAAACATGACTATATCCGGTCTGTTAGCTCTGATGGTTTGGTCTGTCACAATTGACCTATCCCAATACAACTTAAAAGCACTGTTTTCCAAAACTGCCGGAGGATTATATTTGTAGTAGGGTTGTTTTTCTACTGCCAACTTAAGATCTATGGCTAGGCTAGAATGGACGATTTTGGCAACTTGGTTATGCCTAGACGTATAGTCATGTGCCGCCAAGCTTGTACATCACCCCAGTATGTGATCTATAGTTTCTGAACTTGCCTGATATCGCCTGCATAGATCATTCGGCATACTGTCTTGGAGTATTATCCTTCTGTAGTTTTTGGTTGCAACAACTTTATCTTGGATCGAGATAATAAATCCTTCGGTTTCCGCAAATAGTTTTCCGCGTGTTAACCATAGGTTTGAGGTGGATTTGTGAATGGTTTCCTGCTCCAAAAAGGTGCGATGCATTCCGTGTAGGCTTTTGTTTTTCCACGTATCTATGAGTGCTGCTTCAGTTTGGACGTTAGGTGGGATGTCATATGTTTGTGAGCGCAAGTTAAGTGGCGTATGGTGTTTGTCCGCCAGACATATTGTGTTTAGGAAACATGATGTTCCCGACTTTTCTCCAAAATAAGACCTTAAGCTAAGAATTTGCTTGTTATGCAGTTGGGGGATGTCAATAAGACCTCTGCCTCCTTCGCAACGTGGCAATACAATCCTTTCAATAGCGCTTTTTGGATGGTGGAACCGATGTTTGGTTAGCTGGGTTCGTATCGAGCGCATTATGTTGTCCAGAACCGTATCGGACCATTTAACTACGCCGAATGAAAAAGTGAGTGTTGGGATTGCCCAGGTGTTGATCGCCTTAAATATATTTCCAGCATTAAGTTTGGATTGGAGAACAAGTCTCAGTCTTTGATTGAATTCTTTTATGAGAGCTGACTTGATGTCTGAGTCGCAAATTCCTTTCAACTGCATGAGTCCCAAATACTTATACGATTCCCCATCGCATAGGTTGGAAATTACATTTTGTTCATCAATACGGTACCCAGGGTCATCCTTTTGTACTTTGCCTTTCTTAAGGTGGACGATCTTACACTTATCCAACCCGAACTCCATTTTGATGTCATCACTAAAGCATTTAACAGTTTTTATCAACCTGTGTAGTTTTTCTTCAGCGTTTGCGTATAGTTTGAGATCATCAACATAGAGCAAGTGATTAAGTTGTTGAGTTCCCGTTTCAGCCTTTATGCTGAACCCAATGTTTAATGACTTTAGGAGATTGCTGAGAGGGTTTAAAGAGAGGCAGAACCATAGAGGACTGAAGGCATGATGTTGACCTTTGAGCTGGTTTGGCCTCCCAGATGTAGTATTACACACCACTTTTCGCTTGTAATTCTCAGAAAACTTCTAATTTGTGGGTCAATTTTGTAGACCTCTAGAATCTCGTGCAGATAAGAGTGGGGGACTGAGTCGAAAACCTTTGGATTTGAGGTCGGGTTACCTTTGAGAAGGAGAAAAGTTTTCCCTTGCATAAGGAAACCGGGCACGGTTTCCGGCTCATCTAACCATAGCGTAAAATGCCTGGCTAAGGGTCTGTGGAAGATAGACAACTTTTTGATCCAAATGTTTTGGATCCTATCAGGACCAGGGGCCTTCCAGTTGCTGACTGCCTTTATGGCTACTGCTATCTCCTCTTCGGAAACTCCATATGATGTCATCGCTGTTGTGTTTTCATGCTGAGACCTCTCATTTACCATCCAAGGTGCCCCGTGTACATGCTCATCTGACCTGCCCCAGATTTGCTTCCAGAATATGGTTGCTTCTTCAATGTTAGCCATTTCACCATTGGTTTCGTTTGCGTTTGGCCTAACAATATTTCTATAGAAACTTTTTTCATCTGTTGAGAAGCTTCGATTTTGATTTTTCCGTTCTCTGGATTCCCTATATCTAGCAAGTCTCTTAGAGGTAGCTGCGAGAAGTTGTACTTTTTTGTCTTTTATGTCAATAATTTCTCCGGTCGTAGGTGGGAAATTTTGATTTTGGGCACAAAGAGCTCTCATTTGTTTTTTAACTTTGTTGGTTCTACATCCAGCTAAGAACGCATTGATCCTTCCTATGTCCGCTCTGAGCCTTACTATCTTGTTATCAAGGCGCCTTTCCCAGCTTGGGACTTTTGGTGTCCTTGCAGAAGCTGGCAAGCTGTTCTGTATTTTCTGTCCTAATGTTTTTGTTACAGCAACGGCTGACGCGTAGAGAAGAAGGTGAAGTCTTTCAAAGCTTATGCTGCTGGAAACATGCTGTGGCAGAATTCGATTATTTAGCATGTTCGTAAGTTTCTCAATTTGCTTAAAAGACTTCAACTTTGGTAAGGTGTTTCTTTCTAGTGGGCTGCTATTCTCGTACTCTAAAAGCGTTGCTCTGAAATGTTCATCAAGGGTGTTATAGACTGAGTTATCGATGGTTTCCTCTCGAGTTTCTTCAATTGGCAATGGTTCAGAGTTGTTAATATTCGCTGCGACTGATGATGTTGGTTCTTGAGCTTGAGTGGCATTATTGCTTTGAACTTCCTCCTGCGAAGAGTTTTCAATTGTTGAAGTTAAGTGTTGGGTTGCTTCCTGCTTTAGCGCTTGCAGCTCATAATCCGTTAAAAGTTTTCTTGTTATGATAGCCCTTTTTCGATCGGATATGTTTTGCTCCGTTAAGTATATGTATTGCGGGAACTGACTCATAAACAGATTTCTCATTTCCGCTCGATACACATGCAGTTCTGTTTCAATTTTGGTTGATATGTAGTACCAGCGCATGATGGATTTATTCATTTCTGTTGACCACTTTATGCGCTGTCTTGGAAGTCCCGCGTTTGTGGTTGAAAAACCTGAGTTAATCAAAACACTGGACGCAGGTGTTGTTGATGGTCGAGTATCTATTGATGGTTGTGCTATGTTTATTAACTGTAGTTCCGCTGGCGACTCATCTCCTTCTTGAGCCAAGCCCGCGCCGGCATTTGCGGAATCTTCCGACGTTTGAGTAGATATCCCTACTCTGTTTGTTACATTCTGATTTTGCATTTTCATGTTTTTTCTCCATAAACAGTTATGGGTTGGGATAGTTGGTTACGCTCATCACCTCCACCTCGGCTCTATGACATTGAGTCAGAGAAGCTGTCGGTTTCGTAGATAAAGCGCTTAAGCCCCCCCGCCGGCGTCAAGGCCTATCCCTGGGAGGGTTATTATTATTATTATTGTTATTATTATTGTTATTATTATTATTATTATTATTATAATTATTATTATTATTATTATTATTATTATTATTATTATTATTATTATTATTATTATTATTATTATTATTATTATTATTATTATTATTATTATTGTTATTATCTTTACTAGTTAAATGTCATTACCAAACCACACAATCATTTACGTCAATCGATTTAATTTAGATTTTAATAATTTTAAATAAATTCCTGTAATAGCGTAAGTCTTTTAAATGCATCCTGAATTACACGGCCATTGTTACAAGGAATATTTTAAAACTAAATATTTTTACTGGTACATTATCATTTCCGTATCGAAGGCGTCATTTGCGTATCAAGTCCAAATTCTCAAAAACACTTAAAGTCGATTGCACGAACTTTAATAAATCATTGAATTATTCAATAGTTTATAACAACACTTGAATGTACATAAGTTTTTCTTAAATTTAGGTAGGGTCATTTTGGGTGCTAAAAAGGAGCTTTTAACAGAGAATCACACATATGTATACATATTAGGTACATACCTCATATACCCTCTATAGATTTTAGTAAAAATAAATTTACTTTGCGTGTTATAAACATAACTTCCAATAGAACCATGTTTCTTATTTTCCACTTCTATTTACATAAATATCGCAAATGTATTAAATTCAAATATCAAAATCGGAAACAAGTTTTTTGAATTTAAATAATAAAAATTTAGTTTGAAAAGGATAATGGGCATTTTGGTCTACCTGTTGCCCCACGAATGAGATATCGTTGGAGAGCTTAGCTTTTGTACATCATTTTCGTATATTGACACAAAGCTGTAAATCATGGGGACTTAGGCATTATATGGTATCATAGGTTGCAATTAGAGCAAACATTAATTGCAATAGTGTTGCATTGAAATGACAGTATTGGTCACTTTCGATGAACTAAATAGACCCCAAAATAAAGGAACTTTTATACGAATAATATCATGGATGTGCGAATAATTTGCTTAACAATATTAAAATTCTCCTTTTTTTATTTGATTTAGCGAATTTAATGAATGGGAATAATTGTGCGCCAAGAGTCCACAATTGAGGTTTGAAAGCTTAGTTCAAGAGCATCAGTTTTTAATATGGACATAAACCTGGAAACCATGGGGTTCAGGCAGTATATTACAAAATATAAAACAATTCGTCTATGTTTATTTGAATTTGCAAAGTGTTTTTCTTATTATTTTTGGTCGCTTATTTAAGCCAACTCCCATTGCTTAGGGCAAGAAAAAAATACCCGTAAGTTTGTACACTCCATAGTACCTAATCATTTTAATAGGTCTCTAAGGGGCTAATACATACATATATTTTTGAAATTAACTTTTACTCGCAAATGGCGTATGTATTTAGGTACCAACATTTGTTGAAAAATATTAAACAAAAATTTATCCTACTTTGTCTTAAATTTAAAACTTACCCAGTCTATTTTTATCTGGATTGATTAACATGAGTAGCAAGACTGGCCTTTTCTTGCTTACTTGAACCAATAGTTAAGCATCTTAGGTAGTTTAGCGGGAAAGACACAGTGTGTCATTTAAGAGTTAAAGACAAGACTTATGAAAAGCCTTTTATAAAAGTCGAAGAGTTGATTTAATACTATATCGTAACCATATTTTGAAAATGTATGAATATGATTTAAACATGTAAATTAGGCTGTTCCATGAGTATACTGGAATCAACATAAATTGCCACAGGACACTCCACCCTCTCATTTTTTTACACGTACCTATCTCAGTATGTGTGTTAAATTTAGAATGTATTATCTTAAGGATAAAAGGGTGCTCATGGAGTCCGAAGTATTTTAGATTTTTTTTTTAAATTAGGTGTAATCAAACAAAAATCACTTTAACTAGCGCTGACATTTGACTTAAAATATCTAAAAAGCTGGTATATGCAGCAAAAGCATGATCATAATGTTTTTTTTTATTAAGTATATACATATGTACATATGTATATCAGTTAACTGTGCTAAAATACAGCTAAAAAACTGAATGTTTCGGATAAACAAACAAGAAGTTTGTAATTTTCAGTTTTCTCAAATTATATGATTTGATTTTCAGCATTTCACAAAAAATCAATGCGATCATACAAAACTGAAAACTAAATTAATACTGAATTACGTAATATTTTGCAAAAAAAATGAAATACTCCAAAGTTATGACAAAAAGCAGAAGATAGTTTGAAATTTGTATTCATTTTTTTTTTTAACTTTCGAGCTTGATAATTTGTTCATTAAAAGAACTTTATTTAAAAATAAAATAAAAGATTTCTGGCTCTACATGGCATTATAACTGTTACCATTGTTTTTTAATAATTTGTTTCTTGTTGTAAGTAATTTTTTTTTTAATTGCGCCCCTCCCGCCTTAACGGTAGGGAATAGATCTCTTCAATACGATTTTCGTATTGTCTCAAGCGAACCTTCACGATGAAGTTTAATAAATATCGTTGGAACAATTTTGAGAAAATTTAAAAAAATTAATCTCGGTTGTATGATGGCTAACCGTTTTAGTTGAGCTAAGACAAAAATTCGAATTAGTCCTCTAAAAAATCACATATAAATGGTCTGTATCAAATTTCAAGCAATTACGTCCATCTGCTTAGGATCTAGCTTAACACCTGGATGGTAACTTGTTTGAATTCGTTACAATGGTAGTTTTTCTTTTGATTAAAGCTGCGAATTTTTATTTTAGAAGCGCAGAAAAAGAATCTAGGTTTCGACAAGGTACTGGAGAGTTTTACATAAATTATGGCAAGGGGCTAGCAAGGGTTAGCACAGGCTAGAACAAGGGCCTTGGCGATTATGAACCCTTTTGCCTCATCAGGAAAAACAAAACAAAAAGTTGGCTTATGTGGGACTTCATGGCGAGATCTTCTGATTGTCAGTCCAATAGGCTATCCACTGGGCTAACTCGCTATACAAAAATTCAATGTCGAGAGTGAATTATTTTGATACTCTAATATTTTACACCATTTTGCATAGCTTGATTTTTAGGTAGTTGTTCTACCAGAAAAGGTTTTTCCTCACTGAAGAATTTTATAATATAGAGATGTCTTGCACCCACAGTAAAAAGTGTGATATGAAAACGAAGACAAAGAAAAGAGATAAAAAAGTGTCGTATGATACTGAAATTGCATGGTGCTTATAAAATGTTTGTTTTTGGTGTTCCAAAGACATTCCTAATGGGGTACCGAAAAATGTTCAACTAGTTTTTACTAGATAGGGGGTCACGAGTGTTTGAAAAGCTTCACTCGTCTAAATTTTTGGTACTGAAATCCAGCAAGGGCTTACCAAGTATCTGACAAGTTTTCTTCGTCTAGATTTTCCCTACTGAAAACTTACTAGGGCCTTGCCTGAAATATCATTGAATTTTTGAACAACAACAACAACTTAAAGGCGCTACCACCAATTGTTTGGCTGGAGATATAGCTATTTCGTGATTTGCCTTTTTGTGGTGCTGAGCTTTAATCCAATTTTATTTGAAAAACTTTTTATGCACACCATAGGATTCGAACCCACGCATATCAGATTTGCTAAGTCTTAGCAGTCGTGTGCACTACGCACTCCACCGCTTAAGACCACTGACGTCACAGGTCGAGATGTGTTATTTGTTTATCAAATGCATTTGGAGCATCAGCATTTTTATAAGCGCTTTTAAGTATGCTGTCTTGTTCCGCCTCCATTTTTCTCCATACCTTATTTCGATAGACTACAATTCGCAGAACGTATCAAAGGGGGAGAGGTTGGAAGATCGGTAACGAACCAGACTATTAAGTTATTATTGTTATTATTGTACTATTCGTACTAGAATGTCAGCTTATTAGGCTTGACCATTCTTTATTCCGTCAATTTCATTGACGGCTCAGCACCACAAAAAGGAGACTGATGAGTGCAAAAGTGGCAAAGCACGAAATCGCTATATATCCAGCCAAACAATTGGTGGTAGCGCCTTTAAGTTGTTGTTGTTGTTCAAAAATTCAATGAAATTGACGGAATAAAGAATGGTCAAGCCTAATAAGCTGACATTCTAGTACGAATAGTACAATCAAAACAATAATAACTTGTCTAAAATAGATAGAATCTTGGCATTTTTCTATCCGGGATGCCCTCTAAAAAGTAAGCAGGAATACTTTAAAGATTTTAACTTTGTTCATATGAATACTTAACTTAACGGTTCTCATCTTATAATATCCACTGAAAATCAAAATACAGGTCTAGTGTGACGTGCAAACTCTTTTTTTTTTGTTTGTCAAAGATATTTTAACGATCAATGTAAAATCTCAGGCAATAATAATTTTGATTATTAACACATTCATAATGCACGTACATACAAATCAACTTCCAACTAACTTTTCGAAGCTCAATATGCACTGATTCATTATTTTTATAACTTAAGTATAACTTGTCAAACCCAATGAATAAAACATTTCATCATAACGGCTTCGAAATAAATCATCAAAAAAATCAAAACCTCTCTGAAGGTTGAACAAAACACGTTTCAAAAGAATCATCTCCAGCTTATAGACCTTTGAACGAAAAGAAAAGATATATACAAACCAACCTGACATCACTTTCATGCACGCTTCCGCTAGCATCGTTCTTATGGCAGCTCGTTATCTTTTCGATGGGCTCATTCATCCCTATACGTACCTAACTATGTATAATATGCATCACAAAATACCGCAACTTTTACACATCGATTTATTGCTCGAGTAGTTGTATAAATCGTATTTAAATATTCCTCACGTCCTAGGATATATCCTTATTACATTTTTTTTTGTCTTTAATATAAAAAAAATATAACGCTGATATAATGTGCCTTGTGTCAGTCCAAGGGCGGATCCAGACTTTCGGCCAGGGGGGGTCACAGGACACCTATATTTACAAGTCGAATAAGGCATAACACCGACAAAAATTACTTTAATTTTTTATTTAAGTGAAACCTACTGTTAAAAAAAATGCAGGTACATAAGTATGTATGTCTTAGGCTTTTAAGCGTTTAATTTCTATGTTAATAGGTATGTCTTTAAAGTACGAAATAATTTTTTGTTTTTTGTAAATCGATCAATAACTCTCTCTGCGTCTACTGACACAGCTTTGTTGACATTTGCAGGAATGGTAAAGAACCACCTTACAGAAGTGGTTTTCTACCATTAAATATCGCAAACAAATTTTCAATCGAAGTAGCGTAGAGAAGGACCTTCTGCTAAGGTTACACTAATAATTAACGTACCTAGTTTACTTAAGTTTTTGTTTGATTTTGCATTCCAAATATCACGCTTGTTCCCAAAAAAAAAAATTGTCGAAGCTACAAATAAAAAGAGTTATCAGAGTTTTGTTTTTGATTCTATCAACGTCAAAACGTTTTGTTCAAAAGACTTGTTAAGTTTGTTGTTTTATCGCATTTGAAACTGGCTATTACATTGCGGTCAGAGATATCCAAATGATTTTGATTGTGAATTTAAATCTTTTTAACCAATAAAACCCGACACGAAAAAGAAATTTAAGAAATATGTATGTTACTTACTTGCTTAGGGCCTCGGACCTATTACGACCGTGATGTTTTCCTTACGGGACATAGGGCCTCCACTACACCTACGCGCCATCGTGTACGATTTCTTGAAATATATTTCAGCTCTCTCCAACTTTTCCCCAGTCGTGCCGATTCCTGTTCGACCGTTCTTCGCCATCTACTTCTAGGCCGGCCCAATTGTCTTCCCTCCTGTGTGAGCGGGTTCCACTGCATTGCTTGAGATGCAATGCACCGATCGCCTTTTCGAAGCGTATGGCCAATCCACTGCCACTTTCTTCTTCGTATAATGGAGTCTATGGGCTCCTGACCAGTTCTCGCATGAAGTTCGGCATTGAAGATACGGTTGGGCCAGAAAATCCTCAAGATGTTTCGTAGACATCTATTAACGAAGGTTTGCAGCTTTCTAGTGACAGTGTCAGTGACTCTCCAAGTGCTGCAGCCGTAAAGCAGAACGGATTCAACATTGGAGCGGAACAGTCGTAGCTTGGTCTTTAAGCTAAAAGAGTTGTTTCTCCATATTTTGGACAGCATTCCGAACGCAGCCTTTGCTTTTCTGATTCGGCTGTTTACGTCCAGTTCAGTTCCGCCACCCGTAGAGACAATACTCGCAAGATATTGGAAATCCTCTACCATCTCTACCGGTTGTCCAGAAATATTTACTTGGATTGATGAGGAAGTTCCAAGGCTGATCCTTTTAGTTTTTGCCGAGTTGATCTTAAGCCCTACGATTTCTGCTTCTCTCTCCACCCTTGTTGTCATTTGATGGAGATCCATGATCCTATGAGAGAGTAAGCATACGTCGTCCGCGTAGTCCAGATGTTTGAGGTGAGATTGCAGAGTCCACTGAATTCCTCCATTTCCATTTGACAAAGCTGCGTGCAGTACGTCACTTATCACCAACAGGAACAGTATTGGTGACAGTATACAGCCTTGCCTAACCCCACTTTGGATTTCAAACTCCTCTGACAGCCTACCTTTGTGCAAAACGTGACACTTGGATCCATCACATGTAGCCTCGATAATAGCAATCAATTTATCTGGGATGCCCCTCCTGCGCAAAGCAAGCCAAATAAATTCTCTATTGACACTGTCGAACGCCTTTTCAAAATCGATGAACAGCAGGTGAAGTGGTGATCGATATTCAACGCACTGTTCGATGATGATCCGCAAGGTGTTGATGTGATCCACACAGGAAGATCCAGTGCGGAAACCTGCTTGTTCGGCGTCGAGTGTGTCTTCGAGGTGGTCTTTAATTCGGTCCAATACTATCCTTGCTATTATCTTGGCTACTGCAGGCAGAACGCATTTGTATGTAGATGATAAAATATATCAATTATCTGATTCCATAAAATTATTGTTTACTTTGACGTTTTTTCTTGTCTGTTGGGGGCCGGTATAAAGGTTTTATATGGAAATATTTGGAAGGTAACGTGAAATAAGGCCAAACGAAACAAATCCAAAAATAAAAAAAATGGCCTTATTTCGTTTTTAATATGGAAATAACGCCAAACTTATGTTTTGGCTTTGTTTCGCTTTAGAAAACGAAATCGCCGTTATGTTATTTTCATTATTCGAATATGGTCTTTGCTCCAAGGCGCAGTGCAATAATACTTACGGAACTATTCCCCGCGGGTGCTAGTTTCCAAAAAAAGGAACTACTCCGCGGGTGTTATTTAACGCCAAATTTTTGATTTGGCTTTATTTCGCTTTAAAAACGAAATAAGGCCATTTTGGCTTTCTTTCGTTTTCAAGAAACTGCAAAACAAATCGACGTTATGTTATTTCCATTCTTTGAGTACGGATCTTTGTTGCAATATGCAGTGCAGAACTATCCCTCACGGCTGTTAGTTCCTTGTTAAATTGTGAACTAACATCCGCGGGGTTTAATTCCTTTTTCTGGCGTGTTTTAATTCAAATTTTAGATGGAAATAAATAGCCCAGTCAAATTCGACAATAAATTGGGGCATGTTAGAGTAATCTGTAGCTAAGTTTGCAACTTCGAAAAACCTGTGCTCGCTGCAGGAAAAATGCAACAGTGAAAAAAACGCAAAATTCACCCCATTTTTTCCGACATTTTCCTTTTTAACTTTGGAAATATGCAACTTAGGAAAAAAATCATCGATTATATTCTTGTTTGTTATAAAAATTTCTACAAGACCACATTAGTTTAAAATTCATGTTTGTTATATTTGAGTTGCTATCTAAACATGACTAAAAACAAAAATTTTGAAAAACTAAGTAATTTTGAAGCGTCCAAAAAGTAGGTCAAAAATTGTCCAATTGTGCTCAAAAGTTGCAATCAAATAGCCTAGAGTATTAAAAGACAAAATTTGAAAATTCGATCCAAATGGGTCAAATATTTTTGGCAAGAAATATGATATTTACTAAGTGCAATTAGCAATGTTTGCATCATTGCTGTGGTCAAAGTAGGAACTTAAGTTGGTACTGATTTTAGTACACGTACTTGAAACCCTTAAATATGATAAAATATAGTTTTCATATTTATATCTTTTTTTAAGCAACTTTTGTAGCGATTTTAAAAATTCCTAAAATTGTTCACTTGGCATGTAAATTAATTTTGAAACTTTTAAACTCACTACCAAAGTTGCTTAAAAAAAGATATAAATATTGTAACTATATTTTAGCACATTAAAGGGTTCCAAGTACGTGTACAAAAAAAAAGTGCCAACTTAAGCGTCCTACTTTGACTACAGCAATGATGCAAACATTGCTTGTTGCACTTAGTTAACATAATGTTTCTTACCAAAATTATTTGACCGATTTGAATCGAATTTCATCTTATAATACTCTAGACTATTTGATTCCAAATTTTTAGCAGAATTGGACAATTTTTGACCTGATTTTTGAGTGCTTCAATTTAATTTAGTTTTTCAGAATTTTTTTTACTCATGGTAAGATAGCAACTCAATATACATGAATTTAAAACTAATGTGGGTTTGTAGAAAATTTTATAACAAACAAGAATATAGTGAATGGTTATTCCTAAGTTGCATATTTCTAAAAAAAAAAATGGAAATAACACCCGTGGGGGTTAATTCCTTTTTTTTTGGGAACGGGGGGGGATAGTTCTGTGGGCATTATTGCACTGCAACACCTATGCTAAAAACTATAAGGCTGAATAAAAGCTTCTGTTATCATTGCATGTTTTCTTACAAACACATTTGGTCTTATTTCCAAATTTAATTTAGCCTTATTTCGTTTTGGAAATGGAAATAAAGCTAATTTGGCTTACCTCCATTTTTGCTAAAAAAAACTATTTAGCCTTATTTCGTTTTGGAAATGGAAATAAAGCCAATTTGGCTTACCTCCATTTTTGCTAAAAAACAATCAAAACATTGCTATGATACCATGTATTTTCACGCCTCTTGAAGTTCTTAAAATCTAAAAAAAAAAATACAAATTTATTATAGAAAAAAGTTTGAAAAACACCAGAAATACAAGAATTATAGGTAACTAGATGTTCCACTTTTTAAATATCGCATCAAAGGCGTGTTTACTGTGACTAATATTTTGCCCAAAAGTAATTAACAGATAAATACAAACTTTCATCGTTTAAAGGTTGCTAGATATCGAAGAGCTTTGCTATCTCCAACATTTTAAAAATTAACAAAACCAAAAATTGCAGTTTGTTCTCGTCCTTAATTTTTATATTGTTATGACCTTTATTTAACAAAAAAAAAAGTGAATGTTTTTATATTGTAGTGTTTAAAAAAATAGAGTAATGTGAATTTAACATAGTAAAAGAGTACCATTACAAAATGTATAACCACTTAGGATCATCTTTGGATGAGTTTTTATAACTCTGCATGACAGTGATCAGATCATGCAGCTCAACTCGCTAATAGATGGGCCTTAATGTTGGACGTATGGGCCTAAGTTATTACCCAACAATCATTTATATATTCTACTAATATTGAGGGCAGGTATGCATAGAACATGCGACTCAAGGCGGGTCATGAGTTCAAAAGATTTAGTTTTTACTCATAATTCAACCCAAATCATATAGAAAAATAAAAACTGAATCTCCCAGGGGGGGGGGGGTCATGACCCCACTTGGTTCCGCGCTTGTGTCAATCCTATGTTGTTTGCCCAGACTTAGTCACTCGAGTTAACCCTCGTGATTTGAGTTTTAGTTTACCTATATATACCTACACACACAAACATGCATGCCAACAAATATTAATATAAAAAATGAACGATATGAAATTTCTTTGATAATATACGAAAGCGAATATTGTGCTGTGGTTGGTGTTGCTATCGTAAAATTTAACATCTTATCAAATTGACACTCGCTAATGGGTATTAATTGTGTAAATTAATCGCGCTATCTCTGTCTTTTATAATAAACAGGGGTTATTGTTTTTTTTTTTTTTTTCTCTTATTTTCTTAACAGCAATTATTTACTTTGATGTTAGTTTGTCTATTTTTAATAAATTAAATAAATTATTATTAGAGGTAAACACCAGTTGCATTAGTACGCGCCGAAGGCTCTTTGACTGGTTTTTAAGCAGTCAAGGCCTTGGGAGGAAAAACTTTGTTTCTTAAAATTCTTGGGGTGTATCTAAATATTTTGTCCCACAATAATAATTCAACTAATAAATATATAAACAATTATTATTAAGATGAACATTCAAAATAATTCCATGGACTTGAAAATTTATGATTTATTCCAAATAAAAGGGGAATCATCAGTGCAAAGATAAAAAATAATAATTGGTGTTTATTCAATTTTGAATTTTTACCTGTTTAATATGTCTAGCGAGGTTTTAAAATCAAACTGATCATAACCATAGGGAGTCCAAAAAAGTGGTTTTCGTCATGCCGTCCTTCAGGTCAGGCGTAGTAGTGTCTTTCAAATTTTTCCTTATCGTACACGTACAATGGGTTAAAACCGGCTGTTCATAACTCTAGGGTATACGCAGTATGTAACAAGGTATTTCCGATTTACGGCCAAAAATAAACAACCCATGAAGTGATGCGCGACGCAACAATTACATACGTATTTTATGCTTTTAGTATTTAAATGTTAGATCTAAAGTTCACTGTGTTTTAAATTATTGGTTGATCAAAAATGACGATACCTGAATTCTAAACACCCAACAAATAATATAAGTGACCCCCTTTTATTTTTTTGGTTTTCATTTTCTCGAAGCTTCAAAAAAGTTTAAATACTCAATATTTCGAAATTGACGTATGTTGAATTCTTTTCAACCTTTTGACATCCAAAAAACCGATTATTTTCTAAACATATCGATTTGTTTAGAATAAATAATCAATTTTTCTAAACAAAATCAAATGGTGTCTTTTTAGCCAAAACTACACATACTATGAAGATTTGACATTTCTCATTCTTTTGATTAATTTTTTTCTTTGTCGTGTCGCAAAAACAAATATTCAGCAGTGAATAATTTATAAATTCAAGAAAATAATTGCACATAAATACAAAAAAATGTGTTGATTAAATTACAGAAACCATTTAAAATCGAATATTTTTTTTTTGATGAAAAGAATTTTGTTAATTAAAATCGATTATTTTATGTGATTGTGTGGGTAACATTTGACAGGGTTTTTTTACACATAAATTATTGGGCCAAGAAATAAAAAACCCTGTCAAATGTTACCCACACAATCACATAAAATAATCGATTTTAATTAACAAAATTCTTTTCATCAAAAAAAAAATATTCGATTTTAAATGGTTGAAAGGAATTCCACAGTGGTATATACCATACAAATGCTGAAAATCCGCTATTTTACTCGCTATTTTTAGTTATTTCAGTTTTTTAATAAAAAACTGTTTTATTTCCATATTTTCGACTTTCTCGAAAGTCTTACTTTTGTACAGGACGGTCTTTTCCTCCTCGTTAAGGCGGTTGAGGCAATTTTCTTTAAAAGAATGACTTAAAGCAGTAAAGAAAGACAAATAATTCTCAAAATTTAGAAAGTTACTGCCAGCCCGAACGAATTCGGGGAGTGCCTACTATTCTCTTAATAAATTGTGTTGCTTTTTTTTATTGTTTTTTTTTTTTTTTTTTCAACAAAAATCGGGAAGTTTTATTAACTGCAATAATTGCATTTTGATCAAAATAAAATATGTCATGAATAGAATGGCTTGAACGACAGACGGGATATTTTAATTTTAACTGTTAAGGTTTTTAACTATGATATATACAAAATTAGGAACAAAACTTTATATCCATATAACTCGGAGCTGATAAATTAAAGGCTAAAAAAAAAACACTAATTTATCAAAATTTAAAAACTCTCAACGTGATTATTTTTTTTTTAATTTACGATTTAAACACTTTTCTTTCTACAAAACAAGAGAATTATAACAAAAATGTCTTCACTTCTTTAACCGGCGATTGTCATGATCTCGAGGGGATCACAACTCTCCGAATCAACTGCTTCACCTAAGGTTCCACTTGTGGGGTTCGCTGGGTTGACCAACGTCGACAGACCTCCCGGTTTTGGATGGTTCCATGTCTGAGACCAACTAAATACAGGTGTCATTGCATTTGTTTCATGCAGGAGTTTTTGCGCCTGCCTTTCTTCCGCGATAGTGTTGGAACGTCTTGTGTTATTGCCTTTTTAACCGGGTTCTCATGGTATCTTCTTTGTACATGACAGTACCAACTAAGTTGGTCATGTTGTATTTTGTCCAAGATGGTATTTTTGACGTGTAGGCTTCCTAGGATTCTCTTGCTTCTTATTCGATTAATAATTACTAGTAGGTTATCGCCCACTGGCCGAAATTCGACCAAAAACTCACTCGAAAACTCATATTGACACTTATGCCGTTTTCCATTGGTTTCACTCAAGTTTCCACTCATTCTGAAATCCAATGCAACAGTTTGTAATGCTTCTGCTCTTTCAATCTATCCTTTCTGAACATCGAAGATTTTAATGTTTGAACATCGATATTAAATTATTTAGCATGAATGAACATCTAACAAGTCGTTTAAAAAATCATGTGTAAATTGGTGCCTTAGCTTTCTAAACATCGACGATTTTAATACTTTAAAAGCATTTCAAGCTAAAATAAATTCTTCTTCCAACATAGATGTTGAAAACCGATGTTTTTTCGTCTAACATCGATGTTCTGCTAATATGGATGAACGTCTTAACAATTTTTGTTTATCTCTCACAATTTGCTGTCAAAACGCATGAGGGAGTTTTTTTTGACATTTGATTTTAAATGTATTAGTGCTTCTTGAGTGGATTCTGATTTTAAAGAATCGAATTTCTCTGCTCAGAATCGTCAGAAGCGTGCCAATGGAATGGTTTCAGAAGACTGCCGGACTCTTCTTTTGGACGCTTCCGGGCGTCCAAAGGAAAACGGCATTAAAAGAAACTTTTCTCTAGAGTCAAACAATTTGCTGAAAATTAAATCACACAAAGTTTGTTCTATAAATTTTAAATTATTTTTTTTTTTTAAATATGCACAGTGATCGTCAGTGCAAAAACAAAAATGCGTGTCTAAATGCGTTTCTAAGGTATATTCTGCACATCTACGCACCTATGGCTTTCAAACCATATACATTTTATCGAAATCGGTTGGATACTTTTTGAGCAAATGGTACCACAAAAAAAATTAAGGCTTAGATAACAAAAATGCATTGCAGACAAAATAGTCAGACCGTTTTATTCAACTCAACAACGGTGTGTAGAAAATGGTATTTTGTGTTCTCCATATTGTTATACAGGATGATTCTCTTAAGGTGTGACAAGAAGATAGAGCTTGTAGGTTGGGTCGAGACAAAATAAAAATCGTATGCGAAGAGGGGGTCTATTCCCCTACGTTTAGGCATGTGGGGCAATTTTCTAAAAAATTGACTTAAACCAGTTATACCTTTTTGTAAAGCCACATTGTAACTCATGAGATTCTACACAAAAACGGTTGTTAAACTTTTTTCGTACAATTGATAGATTTGGAGAAAAACGGTAGAAAACATTGTGGTACAGTACATTTAGTTAACAAAATTTAATAAAACCATACTTTTGGGAGGGGAAATTTTTTGTTTTTGGTTATGTTTGGACAAACTATTTCTACTAGAAAAAACTGTTTTTAGAGTGGTACCCGAAGCGAAATGTCGCCATGTTCAACGGTTTGATTGTGTTTCGTTTTGATTTATAACTCCCAAATGAATTTTTTTTCCCAAAATGATCTAAGAACAACTTGTTGACAGAATAATTATCTACAAAATGACTTATAAATGACTTTTTTACGTCATTTCGTCCTTAAGTTATAGCGGTCCAATGTTCAATTTTTCTTTAAAATGGGGGATGGAAGGAATTTTTCTGAGATATCTCAAATACCTTTGGTCTTTTTGGATAATGCTTAAAGACATTTTTATAGTGCTCTTTATGACCATTAAAATAAGCCCTATAAATCGGTGAGAAAGGTTTATTCTTCTAAGAGCTTAGATACAATTAAAAACAACAAAAATAATATTTTATTGATCCATGCTATTAATGGCTGTGATACAACATCTATGTTATAAATCAAAACGAAACACAATCAAACCGTTGAACATGGCGACATTTTTCTTCTGGTAAAACAGTTTTTTCTAGTAGAAATAGTTTGTCCAAACATAACCAAAAACTAAAAATTTTCCCACCCAAAAGCATGGTTTTATTAAATTCTTTTGACTAAATGTACTGTACCCCAATGTTTTCTACCGTTTTCTCCAAATCTATCAATTGTACGAAAAAAAGTGTTACAACCTTTTTTGTGTAGAATCACATGAGCTACAATGTGTAATTACAACTTTTTTCAAAAGAACCTATAGTTTTTGAGTAATTAGGAAAAAACTGAATCTTACCCCCTTTCTCCTCCCCTTATATTTTTTGCTCCACTCCAAATTTATGGTACTTTAAAGGTATTGTTTTAGAACGACAAAATCTAGCTCTCAACCAAAATTCAGCTTTGTCGGAATTTTCTCGAAGTAAAAACAAGAAAAAACGAGGTTGATGATAATCAACTGGTTGCTGAAATGCTCATTTAGCCCGATTCTTCTTAGTTTTATGAGAAAGTTAGTTCATTTATTTTTTAATATCTTGAAAGGTAAAAAAGTAAAAAGTTTTCAGCGTTTGACTAAAAATTGATAAGAGCATTGAATTTTGCCAATAAAAATAGTTCTTAATTACGTAAAATGTTGAAATTTTGTTTTTTAATATTTTTTTTCTGTTTTACCAATTTTTAAGAAAATTGCCCTTCCCGCCTAAACGGGGTGAAATAGACCCCCTCCCTAACGATTTTTTTCTTGTCTCGACTCAACCTACACGCTCTATCTTTTTCACACACCTTAGGTAAATCACCCTGCATATGACCGATAAACTGAACCATGCATATGACCGATAAACTGCAAAAATGCATATGACCGATAAACTTCAACCCATGATTTCAAAATATATTTGGAATAATGCATTTTTCAACAGCAATTATTATCGCTGATATTCGGCGACAAAAACAAAATTAATAAAATTAACCGATTTTTTATAAAAAAAATATTAAGCAATACAAAAAAAGAACTATCACGTCTAAAAAATTCTATTCAAGAAAATGATATTTACAGTTTTAAAAAATCATTTCAAAATGCCTCCAGATTCGCTCACAAAGAAATTATTTGTATTCATTGCAGTGATTTCTAGCTTCATAAGAACTATGAAAATATATTTTTTTTTGCCAAGCTTCTACAAACTATTAAAAATGTTATAGTTATGTATATGGAACTGCATTATGCACATATATATGACATTCAGAACCCACTGCTTATACTCGTATTCATCAGATTTCCTTTTTTTTTTCATTATCCCATTATATGAATATAATCCAAATGAACAATTCTAAATATTTCCTAATGAAACACCGCCTTTGGCAAGATAATGGTTTTGACAGTAATTTTGTATAATCTATCATACATACACTCCAATTCACTCGTTTAAAGACAGATTTTTTTTCAATAAACTTTTAACAATTTCTCCATAACCTTTATAATTATGAGGATGACAAATCTAATTATTTAATATAACTCAACTTTTAAAGCTCAGGAATCAGATTTGTACCAGCCTAATTTCGGTGGTTCTTTTTTAATTTTCAGATGATTCAAATATACGGCCTGCCGGGAAATCTGATAAAAATCATTTGTTGTGGCTTCAACTTCGGTTATTGATTTTTCTATGGGTTGAATTTGGAAGCTTTTCGGAGTATGCTTTGTCGTTCTTGAGTAGTTGTAGCCATTTCGCCAGTGGTTTGTTGTTTTTTCATAGTGTTCCCTATTTTGAAGGTAGCTGCATACCAAGTCCAGTCTTGTGTCTTATAAAGCGACTGCTATGTCTATCTTCCTAATAGTTTCCAATGTGAGCCTTTTCCTATACATTCAGCAGACTTCCTTTTGGCAAGATTCTTAAATTCATGAGAAAATGTTTTCAACTGTTTTCTTGCATACTATTTTTAACTATTTTCTGAGCCACTGGGCTTTTTTTCAAGGTGTATTTAAACGAATGGCACAAAAAATAAGTTCGATTTTGTGACTAAAATTGTTCAAAGAGCAATAACAGTAACAATTTTTTTGAAGGACTCAAAATTCTTCCTGGATCTTTATACTCAAATCACTAAATAAATTCTATAATTAGATTTGTCATAATTATAAAGGTTACGGAGAAATCGTTAAAATTTTATTGAAACAAATCTGTATTCAAAGAGTACATTGGAGTGTAACAGTACATAGAACATTTTTTAAGTTATAATCCAGAGGGTTTAATTAAAACAAAAAACAAAAATCGATTTTTTTTTAAAACCTCGGAAAAGTTGTGGGTAACGATTATTTTTTTTTTTATATAATGTAAATGGCACTTTATATCTTTAAATATTTTCTAGCAATATATCTGCAAGGCGGCGTATAATAATAAATTATGTCTCTGGCAATTATAAGGATTATATTCTTCATGCGCAGATATAGTAGTTTTCAGCCTAATTGAATTATGAAAAGGTAGACGAGTAAATAAAAATAAAATACAAAAAAAAACATGGCCTTTATAGTCGTACCGTCATTCATAAGGAAACATTTTATTTTTATTTTACTAACTATGACGTTCTTTAAGAAAATATTGAATAATATGTATTCTATGTTTGGTGCATTGAGATAGTTATTTTCTCTATGAAAAATTATTCGGATAATTATGAATGATAAAACGATGAATGACAAAAACAAACATTTTAAATAATATTTATAAATAAACTATTAAACGCATTCTATTTTAGCCATGATTTAAAAAGCTAAGCCATAAATTGATAAGCAATAGCGTAATTTTATATAAATAAAATTAATTTTTTTTTGCTTGGTTATTTTTAGAAAAGTGTTTCACAATTAATTGGCGTAGGCATCTTTGAAGGTAGAACAAAAAAAAGCTTAAAACCTTTTAATCTTCTCCACTTTGTGTAATGATAAGTAAAAATATACCTACCTGAATATAATCCAAAATAAGATGAAGCTAAAAAAAAAATGGATCACGTTGTTCCGGCCAGTGCCAGCTTTCATAAATTTCTTGCATTAAATGATGTGCAAACTTCATAATCAAAAAAATCCCTGATGCTTGTTTGCTGATGCATTTTATCAGCATCAGCTGCGTTGAGCATCAGCATCGAAAAAAGCAGTGATGCATAAATTATTTAAAGTTTATGAATTTACTAATCATACCAACTAATCATACCACACATATGGACTGGGTTCCTAATTCTTTATGTGCCAAAATTTGTTCTCCAAAATTATGCATTTCAAAATTATTAAAAAATTCTGAAAATCAAAAATTCTATAGGCGTTTTTCTAAACTCTGTGATAACAGCAACATTGTTTTGTTATTGAACAATTTCGGAGTTTTCTTTATTATCAAAACAATTTTTCTATGGAGTATTTTTTTTATTCAGAATGGGCCATCACACACAGGCTCAATTTTGAACTAGGCTAAGCTGGGGAAATGAAAGTTTGTAGGCAAGGCAGGTGAAGTGTGAGGACAGAAACGACTGAAATGTTCATCCTTGTTTCGAGCGGACTAAGGCTCGTTTAACACACATTCGGTTTCATTCGGTTTGGTCTCTATTCGGTTTGTACTCGGCTGTGCCTGATATGTGTGAAACGATAAATCGGTGCTCTACGGTTTCTATTAGGTTTTTATTTTTGCCGTTTTATCGTTTCACACATATCAGGCACAGCTTAATACAAACCGAATAGAGACCGAACCGAATGAACCCGAATGTGTGTGAAACGAGCCTAACAAATACTTCGTTTACATGGAGAAATTGAATCAGACTTGAAGTCAGATTCAATTCCATATAGACCTGGATTGGATTCAAACAGGATTTCTCGATCCGATTCCACTTTGTGAGCTAAATCGAATCGAAAAATACAGGTAGACCCGGATTGAAAAATTAAAGAATCGAGTTTTAAGTGTGTGTATTTCAATTTGCTTGTTTTGTTTTGTTGTTTTTTGTTTCTCTCGTAGTCACCATAAATTCATAAACTTATTTCCGCACGCACACAGTAAAGTTAAAGTGTCACTTCAAGTGTACTTCGATTCTATTTGAATTCGATTCATAGAGGTCGTAGGTATACCTAGATCGAAATATCAATTCGATCGTCGAATCCTGTCATGTAAACGGAGTAAAAGTTTAATTACTTATACATACAAAGTCGTTCGTTTCTAGGCAACATAATCAAATCTTTTGTCATGCTAAACTGAAAATTTTAAAGGAAATTATTTGTTTTTTCTTTCGATTCTCAAACTAAGAGTACTAATACAATTAAAGCCGGTTCATGTACACAGAATTTTCGGTCAGCTTTGCTCAGCCCGTGTGTGATTAGGGGGGTTCACACTCGTCGACAAGTCCATCGACCTGAGTCGTGTTGCTAGCGTTCACATTCAACGACCGCCTCGTCAAATTCATTTGTAATAAATTTTCAAAAAGCAAACACGGCGTAGATTTAACTTTTTGCACCAGTTTCAGCGAAGGAAATCAATATTTTGTGGATTTCAACCCATTCTCTATGAATCTCACATACAAAATTAAAAAGAAACACTAAAATCCAAATTCAGTTCAACTAGTGTTCACATTAGCAACAGCGGTCGTTCGACCGAGCAAAATATTAAAAAATTTGAAAAACTTCCGACAGTCGTTCAACTTGTGTTCACATTACAAATTATGTGAAGTTTCGACATGAGTTGATGAACTTGTCGATGAGTGTGAACCCCCCTATTGAAGGAAAAGTTAGTCTGGCTTTAGTTTAGCTCAAAATAGAGCCAGTGTGTGATGGCCCAATGATATGACATTAATTTATTTTTTGATTATTTTATTTTAATTTTAAAATTAAAACATATAAGGTGTTGTAATTATTTGTTTCCTATTTTTAATATTATAAACAAAAATCCTACTTTATTTAATAAAAAAAGATTCAGAGAGTTATTAGTCGTTCCTTTTTATGTGACAAAAAACCACTTCATGACGTCCATATACTTCTCTATACCTATTTTTCAGCCTAACATGTAGACAAATGCAAAACAAATTGAATTAAGTCTCTCAAGTAAAAACATATCTCAAAAAACGATTAGTGCCATGTTTTTTTTAGTTATGTCTTCTTTTTTTTTGCACAATTACGACGCTTTAGTATCTGCTGAGTTAGCAAAAAGAATACGGTAGCTTCGCTAACATTTCAAATGAAACACCCTTAACGAGCTCTCGTTTTTCCCCAATGATGTCACATTGTATACACAAAAGTGACCGCCCTTTTCATATAAACGACCACTTAACATTAAAATGTCAGACTATTTAAAGCATTCTGTCTTCCAGCCATCCGCGTACGTGCCCATTATCGTGTTGCTTGTCGTTACTCTTTCGATATAACAAATAAAATACATGAACTGAATAATGTGATTAAATGCGTACATATTAATATATATATATTTTTTAAATTGTTTCCCATTTATTCTTTCACCCCTACAGAATGACACTGAGATAAGTCAGCTACGCATCAAAGTACTTGGAGGACAATCCTTAGCGAAAAAAGACATATTTGGAGCCAGGTAAGAGTGCGGTATATTGCATGTATCAAGCCTAATTTCCTTCTATTCGATTTTGTTTTTGTTGCAGTGATCCATATGTCAGAATCGACCTCAACACAATTCATGGTGATATAAATATCGACTCGGTCTTAACTAAGACTAAAAAGAAGGTATAAAAACAAGTGAAATGCCCCATAAGTGCATGTGAACTCTTGATTAATTCATTTTCTATCGTTGATTTTCTTTTTTTCTTTCTATTCACTCAAATGAAAAACCTGCGTGCAGACTTTAAATCCAATGTGGAATGAGGAATTTATTTTTAGGGTGGGTATTATAAAAGCGAATTCAAAGATATATTTTTATTGTTTATCTTCATTATTTTATGTTTTTTTATTTCAGGTGAAACCAAACGAACAAAAATTAGTATTTCAAGTATTTGATGAAAACCGTCTAACCAGAGATGACTTTCTGGGTATGGTCGAACTTACACTGGTGAATCTACCCAAAGAACAAGAAGGACGAACTATTAATCCAAAAAGTTACTCATTGCGGCCTAGAAGGTCAGTAGGGTATGTTTATGATTTACATTTGATTTAATTTTTTTATTTGTATTTTGCTTTTAATTACATATTTACGATTTTTAGCAGCAACAACAAAAATGTAAAGTGAACTACAATTTCATTATGAATCCATCAGAAATATATTCACAATCAGCTTTTAGCTATTCCCATAATCCGTTAGTTTAAATAATTATTTTAAAATTTTTAAAAACTTATTTTTGTTTTGCAATATAATACTTTGTAACATTACCATCAAATATTATCGAGGTAAAGGATTATTTTACGCTTGAAATGCAACATCTGGTGTAGTTTTTAGATTAATTTGTCGATTCCCACGCTCATCTACAACAATAACCCTGTTGTTAATTTCATAGATAAATCTAATTTGTTTGTAGAATAATTTCTAGCGAATTCTTTATTGTCCTTGAAAATGTAAACTTTTTTGCGCACTGGGCAGTCGCCAGAATTCGAAAAGATATCGACATACACAAATTCGCTGACCCGAATGGTATATCATTAACTTATATTTTTTAGAAGTGTTTTTCAACGTTGAAAAAAAAAACAAACAAATATTTGCATCTTTCTTATTCTTCCAGCGTTTGTTAAAACATTCTCTTAAAAGGTGTACCTTATTAACCCTCTATTTTTCGTCCAATTGCACTCACGTCTCTTCTTTCTAAATTCATGGAAATGCTGACCAATCGGCAGCTTGAGAAATATCTTGAAGAACGCAAGCTTCTTAATGATCGTCATCACGATTTTCGTAGCAATAGATCCATTAGTGATTTAATCCACTGTTGTTCACTGATAAGTGAGACCAGTCTTTACATAATTTTGGATAAAGCAAGATTTATAATTGCGCTTGATATTTCCAAGACATTCGATTAAGTCTGATATCCAGCTGTCTGGTAATTAATTACCTTTCTGACCGTTTAATCCAAGTTGCTTTGGATGGTTTCAATGCTCTGTTTTGCCTCCGACTTGAATAGAGCTTTAAGGCTGATAGATGACAGATCAATGCCGATTTACTTTCACTGTGTTAACGTTACTTTTTTAAACAGTGTCCTAGTGAAATAGTGAAAAAGCGCTTCAAGTACAATTGGTTACCTCAGTTTTATCTATCTGTATGTCTTTGGAATGCACCTAGGCCTACAAACCGAACGGGTCAATTAATGTATATAAACTACTTTGTGTGTTTTAGGTATGTTTTATCATGCATTTCTTGCTAACGGCTTAATAAAAAATATTAGCTATTAAAGAGCTATGGCAGCTAAGATTTTTATCAAAATCGTTGTTAAATAAATAAAATTATATGGCAATTACCATTTGTAAAGATTATTGAAAATAGATATTTTTTTACTTCAAGGTAGACGTTTCCTATAGGAGAACATAGATTTTATTTATTAAAAATGTAAGAAAAATAAATTGTTCCTTAAAAATTATACCATAGGACTATAGGTACCACCATGTTATTTATTGTTTAAACAAAATTGGTCCGTAGCACAACTAATAGTGAATTGGATTTAAACAAATTAAATATTCAATTTCTTTTTATGAAATTTTAATTTTCTTTAATTTATTGTATGAAAACTAATATTTTTGTTGTTGTTGATAATTTTCTTTTCGTTTCAGTTCAATTCAGTTACGCTAGATAAACTAATTAAACAAAAAAATTGTTGGCGGCTAAAAAAGATTAATTTTTTTGTATACTACATATCTACAAAACTGTATTAATTGAAAATGAATTTTACTTTATGTTGTGTTTTACATAATAAAATAAAATATTTTGTGCATTATGTACATATATTTTATATAAACGAAAGAATTAAATTTTGATTTATTTATAGCGCTAAATCCCGAATAAAGGGCACATTAGACATTTATCACGCTTATATTCGTGACGAAGTAAATGCCTCACCCGATGGAGATTGGGATCATGTAGAAAATGTTTCGATAACTGGAACACAATCAGGGGTATTAATAATTAAAACAAATAGTTTTTTTTAACTGATTTTGATTTGTATCTTTTTTTTCATAAGAATCCGTTTCCAAACACAACATCAGAACCTCTGCCTCAAGGATGGGAAGAAAGACAAGATGCAAATGGAAGAACGTATTATGTCAATCATACGGCTCGAACGACACAATGGAACCGACCTCTATTGTAAGTGATTGCTTGAAACTATCTTGAAGCAAAATAAAAAGTTAAATTTAATTTTGTATGTAATGCAAAAACAAAATTGTTTGTTTTACACAGATCAGCGACAAATTCGATTTCAGTTGATGCTGCTGCATCCGATTTTCAAAGACGGTTCCACATCAGTGTGGATGACTCAGAGGCGCAAAGAAATCCAGTAAGTTTCATATTTTTGTTTTATACATATACATTCTGTTTCATACAAAATTCTGTTTAGTAATCTACTTCTTTTTGCATGATTTTATTAATTAATTTGAATGTGCGAATTTTATTTATAAAATATTTATGCATACAATATTTTTTAATAATACTTGTTTTGCTTTTTTGTGTTCAAACAAAATAAAACAAAAAAGAATGCAACCGTATTGGTTGATGGGGCAGCATCATCTAGATGCAATAATAATAGTATATCGTCGAGCCCATCAAGCAGTTGTTCATCCTACTCAGGTTCGTTTAGTAGAGATGCTATTGCAAGTGTTGATAATGAAAATGAAGGCGATGATGATGCCAATGGCACAACTAATGAAGATGCAAGCAATAGTGATCGATTGCAAAGTGACGTTATGGAGGATCACAATAGTAGTAGCTTAGCTGAACTACCCCGCATCACAAAAAACTTTGTAATTAATACATAGACAAAATATTATTATATTTAACGTTATACGATATGTCTACAAATTAGAATCCTTAGCATTTACTTAGTTGTACACCACAGATAAACTTCGGCCATAATCATTAATATTGAGTATTTTGTTTAGGATACCATCAGTCAAGTTAGCATAGATGACACCACCTCACAACAATCTTTATCGTTGACCTCATTAAATTCGGATACAAATAGAAGGTTGTTTTAATTCTCATTTAATATCTGTTCGCATCACATTTTTTTTATTAAATTTTTGTTCTAAATCAAATGCATTGATTAGTCCTAGACCTCATGCCATACATCAAACACCGAGTGTACCAAGTTCATTGTCCCGTCGAGCAATGGAAAATGTACGAAATAGTAACTATGAGAATGCTGAGATATCATCAGCTACGGCTTCTTTAACCGTACCTAGTTGGGGATCAACTACTAATATTAACAACAACGAACACAGGCAGGACTCTATTCAATCGGTTAGAATGTTAATCAAATTGTATATTTGTATTGGCTTTATATAAGTATAAACAAAAATGTAAATTGTCCTAATAATTGTAATTCGTTTTCTGTGTTACGTCCATAGTTATTATTGTCAGACTTTTTCAATTCCGCAATAGTTCTAAAAAAAACAACCACTTTTCATTCACAATTTACAACCGTGTTTATTTTAGTGAACATAATGTAAATCAAAATTAAAGCTATTCAATGCGATATTCTCGATCGTATGTCTTTTTTTTAGTTGAGTTTTTTATTTGAACTATAGATACAAATCTGACAATGAAAAACGCATTTCAACATATTGGAAATGTATCGTCATTGACATAAAATACAAAAACAAGACTAAGGTATACGTATAGGTTGAGTCTAGACAAGATCATTTAGAGGACGTTCTGTTGCCCTTTTTAAAGCGAGAACAGCATTTTTAAAAGTAATTTATTGATAAACTTCCGGACATTATAAACAAGAATTGACATTTTTAAATATTATTTAAATATTGGATAATTTATTCATCCAATCATCAAAGTCAAAGCTTATTTTTACTGGGATGTCTGGGTCAAAATTCGATTTTACAAAATGCTATTTTAAAGAAAAAATCTGCCGCGCTTAGAATGGGTTGGAAAATATTTGAAAATCTGAAGCTTTTTTTTATCTTCTAAAATTTTGTCTATATTTGTTTGCGAAATTTTATATAAAAATCCAGTTTAAGCATCGGTATACATATCATATATTACAGTTTTTGGTAGTTCAAATTAAAACCTTACCAATTTAAAATAATTTTTTTCGGTTGCTAAGACCAATAATGAAAGATCAAAAAAGCAAACAAAAATAGTTTTCTACACAAGATCTGTTTTATAAATGTGAAATCATATACATAATTTGTTAACAGATTATATAACAAACACTTCTACAAAACTAGATCTCATCAATCTCACATATGAGCTGAACAGGATTCATCCAGCAAAATGTCTCTGTTTCCCAATCGAATACTGCAAAAAAAAATCGCTTCCTCGCTTAGCTAAATTTGTAAGATTTCATTTCCCTGAACTTGTTATTACGTGCCATTATGTTACAAATTTCACACTTAAAAATGGTCATAGTGTGTGTGTACTTACATTTTTTTCTTAAACTTAATAAACAAATGCTTACTTCAATAATTCTACTTGTTTGTTCGGCAGAATTTTCGACCCCTTTCCTATTAACGGGTTATACATAAAAAAAATTGTTTGCTTAATGTAATTCATTGGCCTTATCAGAATTATTGCTTAAAAGAAATGAAAATAATACATGATAGATTTTATATTTTTTGTTTAGAATGAAAACGGAGAAACTTCTACCAACGAGTATATACTTCGGTCTATATCCCAAGCCTCATCTTCTTTGGATGCAGTTGAAAGGTTGATTTTTCTTCAAATACATGATATATAGATTTTTTTTAATCAAAATGTTAATTAATCAAGTATAATGTTTATGTGTGTTAATTAGATCGTATACTAGTCTTATAACTGACTTAAGGCCAGTGAGTCAAGGTCCAATTATACCGATGTCACGACAAGTAATAGAAACTCTACGCAGTCGCAACTGCAGAAATAATCAGCATGATTCTTTTCGACCGGTTAGAGCTCTTAAAATATGTACTTATTTATGGAATTTTATTGTTTTGGTTTGGTGCTGCTCTTGTTATTCGATGTCATGATTTTTGGTTACATACCTCTTAAGCTCATTAGATTAACATATAAGACTGAATATTCTATAATAAATTCTGTAGAAATGGGCATGCTGAATTTAGCAAAATGTAGCTTTTGGAAAACAGCTCCTACGATTTTGATAAAAACCAATTTGTCTGTTACAAAATTATGCGGAATGCAATTTTTCAAAAGCTATTAATAACTGTTCTTTGCATAGAGCGGTTTTTTTATTTTCGATTTATTTTCTCATAATTAATTTTTTTTAACTGAAGCTCAGTTGTTTTAGCAATTAAAAGAATGAATTTCATGCTTTTGAACATTTGTATCTATGTACACCCAATTTTTGAAATTATAAGCCACTTGATCTTTTAGAGAAACAAGCAAAATTGATGTTCATTGAAGAAAAGAGTTTTTCTTTTTCTGGAAAGATTTCATGTTTTTCATAGTTCAAAAATAAGTATATATGAATACCATCTCAACTTGCCATCTGTCAAGTTAGTGAAATTTTATCTGAAATCACCCTTTAAACGTCAAATCGACAATATTTGATTTGTTCACGTTTCTCAGATCTTAAAAACTTCTTTTTCACTTTGCAGTAGCCATTGGGTGGGCTCAATTTTTCCCAAAAGTCAACAACCAATACCCGTGGAATTTCCTGAGATAATTAACATCTAATTTTCAATCCACTGTGCCAACAAAATGTTTTCCTTTCCTTCTACTCCTTCTAACTAGTGCCGTGCATTGCATTTAAAAGACCTGAGATCTTACAAGCATATAGTTAATACTAGTATTATAAAAACAAAAACAGAATACTTTGGACGCATTCGGTCTTCACCTTACTTTGTGAACCCAACTCTTTTTGATCAACCTTTTTTCGGCATGAAATCGTAACCCCTGTTCAGGGCTGCGATAGCAAAAACCTCACAAACGGAAAAACCACACCCCCATCCGACAAACTAGTTCGTGTATGCAGCAAGCATGCCACGCTGTCATAGCCTGAACAACCTCTTCTGAAGGATGGGGTTGCAATGGAAGGAGAAGTTACGGATATCCAGATTTGGACTATGGCTAAGTGCTTTTGACCTCTTCGAGGAAAGCTTTAGAAAATCCAAGTCTCAGAATCACACTTCGTAACAATTGATTATGTGGTTTTCCGAAAAAAAAAAATATTACCAGATCCGATCTTAAAATAAAAGATGCGATCTCTCAAGTTTGAAAATTTAACTTGTATTCACCCACAAAAAACGATAACAGTGTCTCACATCAAAAATCATCAACAATATTTAATCAGTTTACGTTTCAGTGGTCTCACAAATTAGTTTCACCAAACAAAGCTGAGAATGTTTGAAATCAAAATTTATAACTGTACGAAGCGCAGTAATCTGAAATGAATTTCTTGTATTCGATTACTTTCATAAGATAATATTTGTTCACACCGTTCTTACTTTTATAGTTTCTCTTTTAACAACAATAGAAATCCTTAAAATGATTTCTTGTATAAGATGAATAAAAAAGAAAAAAAAATAGGTGTTGAACTTTATCCTCTCTCACTTCAGCACATACATTATATACATTTATTGTCAAAGCTTTTGCAAATTTAATTTATCAATTTTGTAAATCTTTAATGGTAGGTATTAGTTACGTTAAGAATTTCATTTTTTCTTAATTCAAAGTTATCACAGCTTTGCATCAGTTTTTGAAACTAAAGAACTGTGAAAGATGCAACTTTTAAATACATAATAGCTATAAAATGCTTTATATCCGTGTATTCCTAGTAAGTACGTGTACAAACCATATTCATTTCATTAACAAACCAATAATGTTTTTATTGTTTTATCTTGGTATTTTATGTTGTTTGCTAACAATTTGTGTAATTTTGTATTAGTTAAAAAAAAACTATGTTATAAATTTAAATTCGAAAAAATATTATTTTCATTTATTTTTGTTTCTTTTCTTTTCTCCCATGTTATGTTTACAAAAAAACATTTTTTATCCCAACGAATAAAAAAAAAACAATCCAAATCATACACAACCCACATAAAGACCGAGGATGTAGATCAACCCGACAGTGGCAACCGATCGGAGAACTCAGCTTCATCGACGAGACGAAATTCTGTCGAGGACAATACAGCAGTTGGCGAACAAGTAAAATTTTAATTTTCTTACATTTATTATTGTTATTTTTTTTCTAGATACAAAAAAGAAATAAAATTGCACTTAACCATAAACTTATCATAACTACCGTTTGAGTAAATTTTAAATATAAGAATTTGTTTTCTTTTTTTCAGACCACAACGAATAACGATGAAGAAAGTCTGCCGCCACAATGGTCAATGCAAGTTGCACCTAATGGACGAACGTTTTTCATCGATCATGTGGCGCGTAAAACCACATGGATCGATCCTCGTAATGGCAGAGCTAGTCCAATGCCAAATCAAACAAGACGTGTTGAAGATGATTTGGGGCCGTTGCCAGAGGGCTGGGAAGAACGTGTTCATACCGATGGCAGAGTGTTTTACATAGATCACAGTAAGTTTTAAATTCATAAAAATATGAGTGCTGAAAATTCTAATTGCATTATTTTTTTTTTTTACTATTCACAAGATACGCGGACAACACAATGGGAGGATCCAAGACTGTCTAATCCAAATATAGCTGGCCAAGCCGTACCATATTCTAGAGATTACAAACAGAAATATGAATATTTCAAAAATCAAATCAGAAAACCGGTAAGTAATTAAAATTGTTTATTCAATTTGAAGAAAATAAACTTGCAAAAAGTTTGATGTTCAAATAATAACAATAATTTAAGTGATGTTTTTGAGGAATTATCAATATGGTTCAATCATTGAAGAATTATACCACTCATACAAAACTTGAGAGGAACAGATGTTCCTGGAGGGAGTTAAAAAACTTTTAACCCGCTAAGCGGACAAGAAACTCCTGTCCAAGACAACTGTTGACATTGGCGTGTGCCTAGCGAATATAATAGGTACCATCACAATCTTTCCCTTCCACCAAAAACAATTGTGGACACACTTCCTTTATAATATTAAGATCATTTAGATTTCTTTGCCAACTGGATTGGATTTAAAGTTCACAACTGTTTTAATGATTTATTACCCCAAAAAATGCAGCTGACAGAAGAGCGAATCGGATGAACAAAATACGTTCGCTTTCAAGAAAGCGAAAAACTTTCAGGAACAGTTTCTGAAAGCAGACAGCGTTTTCTGAAAATGATTTGCTGCCTTGAAAACACTTTTAGCAGCTAATTAAGCTGTGAAAGTGTTTTTTGTGAAAGCGTTTTCAACACAGCAAATCACATTCAAGAAAGTCCTTTTCGGGTTATCATACAGTGAAAGTGTTGCTTTTACAAAGTTTTTGAATTGAAACTTCTTTGGGCGCGTTGAGAGTGAAATTTCAAGGTTGAATTTTTGTGAAACGAAAAAATATAACGCCACATGTGCAGCGCTGAGATCGTTGATTAGCTAAGTGGTGGGAGGTAGAGTAAAAGTAAAAATTTGTATTGATAGGCTAATATATTTTAGAGTACAATAAGTTTGGATTTTTTGATAATCTATATTATTGTAGCAGATAAAAGGGAAAATGTCGTTTTTCTAATTTCTTTAATTAGAATGCTAGAGTTTTGAAATTTTTTTAGTGAATAGATAATGAAATTCTAAGAATCTTACTAGTTAAGATTTTTATTTATCTCTTACTGGTATGGAGATATAAATTATTTAAAACATTTTATCACAAAATAAACTTATTTCAAAAAATTCAACTAAATCAGGAGAGTCCGCTAAAAATTTGAATTATACATATATGGTTGTAAAATAAATAAAACCAAATTAAAGTTGTCATATAGAAATTTTTGATTTTGAGTGCAGGAATTTTCGGAAATATGTAGTCGGAAAACCTACTCAAAAAAACTCATTTATATCTTTTGGACTTTGGGTATGTTATACCTGGAGGTCACCCGTACAATTTAAAATTATAACCCAATGATACCATAACGATTTTTTGTTTCGAAAAAAAAAATGGAAATTGCAAACAAATATTTTAGGTAGCAATAGTGTTTTTTTTTTTTTTTTTTGACACAAAAATTAGTGTTTAGTCTATCTACATAAAATGAGCTAAGAGCCAAAAAGAACCAACAATTTGTAAACTAGTGTAATTGACAATTAAATCATATTTTAATTTTTCTTTTCAGACAAATGTACCAAACAAATTTGAAATTCGCATAAGGCGATCATCGATATTAGAAGATTCATATAGGATTATAAATTCTGTTAATAAAACCGATTTATTAAAGACTAAGTTATGGGTAGAATTTGAAGGAGAGACTGGATTAGGTAAGTTTATTGAACGAAATTGAAACGGAAATACAATTAACATTGATTTACACTTAATTTTAATTTTTTCAAGATTATGGTGGCCTTGCCAGAGAATGGTTCTATTTATTATCCAAAGAAATGTTCAATCCATATTATGGACTATTTGAGTACTCTGCAATGGATAATTACACATTACAAATTAATCCATTTAGTGGCTTATGCAATGAAGAACATTTAAATTATTTCAAGTAAGTAACAAGAGATACAAAAAGAATATCTTCCCAGAGGTATTAAATTGAAATCAAAATAATTTCAGATTCATTGGAAGAATTGCCGGTATGGCGGTTTATCATGGAAAACTTTTAGACGGTAAAATATTCTTAATTTCTGAAAAGATTTTTATTATTTACATATTCTGTTTTTTTTTAAGCCTTTTTCATTCGGCCTTTCTATAAAATGATGCTTCAAAAGCCAATTGATTTAAAGGATATGGAATCGGTGGATACGGAATACTACAATTCATTACTTTGGATCAAAGAAAATGATCCAAGCGAATTGGAATTAACATTTTGTGTGGATGAAGAAACATTTGGCCATACAAGTCAGCGAGAATTAAAAACAAACGGTGCCAATATCGATGTTACCAATGACAACAAAGATGAATATATTAAGTAAGTTGTTGACCTTATGAGTAGTCTTCCGATAAAATTAATTGTTACATGCTCATATTTTAGATTAGTTATCGAATGGCGTTTTGTTTCGCGTGTCAAAGAACAAATGACAGCCTTCTTGGATGGCTTTGGTTCTATTATACCACTTAATTTATTGAAAATCTTCGACGAACATGAACTGGAGCTTCTCATGTGTGGAATACAAAATATTGATGTTAAAGACTGGCGCGACAACACTCTCTACAAGGGTGACTATCACATGAATCACATTATCATTCAATGGTTCTGGCGAGCTGTGCTCTCATTTTCCAATGAAATGCGTTCCCGTTTATTGCAATTTGTAACTGGTACCTCGAGAGTTCCAATGAATGGGTTCAAAGAACTGTATGGCTCAAATGGACCACAAATGTTCACCATTGAAAAATGGGGCACACCAAACAATTATCCACGAGCTCATACATGGTATGTTAGAAAATTTAATTTAATCTCAAACTCTACTAATGAATTTTTGGATTTTTAGTTTTAATCGTTTGGATTTACCACCCTATGAAGGTTATTTACAACTCAAGGATAAACTCATAAAGGCAATCGAAGGCAGCCAAGGTTTCGCAGGCGTAGATTAAATTATTGTTATTATTATTTTTTTTTTATTTTTACAAAAGTCAATGAAATATTGTACTTATCCTAGAAGCACTTTTTCTTGAAATTTTCATACTTTCAAACATATTTTGAAAATACTAAACAAAATAAATACATCTTAGCGGCAAAATTAGTTCCCTTAAAAAGTGCTTTGCGACACTATAAACAAGAACAACAAAAAAAAACATTCCACATTGACTACCAGTAGTAATGGAGACTGATAAATTTTTTTAGTCTTCTTCACAGTGTAAAGATTATTAATACAACACAACATGTATTTTTCTATTCCAAAAAAAAAAACCTATAACCTTTAAAAATAATAATAATAATAATAATAATAATAATAATAATAATAATAATAATAATAATAATAATAATAATAATATACATCACTGCAATTTAAAGCTTGTTTTCGAAAATAAAAAAATATTTAGATTTGTGGGTCTTAAACCTAAAAATTCTTCTCTTTTTAATTATGTTGTTAACGTGCATGCATTTTCAGTGATGTATTCTTAAAAAAAATATCTTTATATAAACATTTCTATAGGTTTTTATATATTTATTTTAAAAGAAAATGATTGCAAATAAATTAGATAAAATAATTCAACTATGTGTTAAGGTATTTAAACAAAACAAAAATAATATAGGTATATAAAAACTCTTAATCCAGACCCTACAATATTTGTATATATTTATTTAAAATTAAATTTAAAAAAAAAAAATTCTATCATATAGGTTTCTTACAAAAAAAAATAAATATCTACAAAAGAAATAATATACAAACAAAAATAGAAAAACAATAATTATCAAATCACGTGTGCGTTTTAATGAAAGAAAACTCTAGTTCACTACAAACTAAAATTAATTATTTATTTATATTTTATCTTTTCAAATACATATTTTTAATATAATTTTCTTGATAATAAGTAAGCATATTACATAAATCATATAAATGTATCTATATATTGAAGTAATACAACAAAAAAAAAATGTTAAGCTTCGTTATAATAAAACGTTCTATATTTTGTTCTGCTTGGAAAATTTTGTTACTATATTCGTGTCCTTATACATACATAAATCAATGTGAGATACATAGAAAAAACTCTAATATCTATTATGAAAATTAGCTATTTTTGAAATTGTTAAATAAATAATACAAGTTAAAGATTAGGAAAAAAAAAACAAATAAAACTTATTATGTATTATGTAAAACTCTTTAAAAAAACAAATAACAAAACTCAACCAAATCAAACGAAACGTTACGATTATATTTTTATATCTACAAAATAAAAAAAAAAAACAATGTCAAACTTAAAAATAACAAACAAAAAAATATGAAATATTTTAAATAAATTTAAATGAAGTATAAAAAATTCAAAGTAAAATATAAATTCTAAATAAATACAAAATATTAAAAAACAAATAAGTTATTATTTCTGTTCAGTTGAGTAGGCATCTAAAATGATCAATACGGCTACGGAGTTAGCTGGCAAGAAGAGTGTATGTTTTGTTTTGTTTAAACAGGGCGAACTCTTGTATGTATACGTACATATTTGTACTATACGGCTAGCTCCTTATTCCTAACAGAAATCAATCATAGATGACGTGAAAATGTGTGTCCCACAATACTGTCTCTCTCTCTCTCTCCCTGTCTGTCTATCTGCAGTCTAAACCGCTGAATCGCTTTTCTTGTGATTTCCTAGGGGGGAAAATGTCCGCCGAGGTTTATTGTTTGAGGTGGTCCAAGAGCACAAAAAGCCTTCAGTTTACGTACCAAAAAGGTACTTACATTTTTAATATTCTAACGTAACAAAACAGCCTTAAAGAAAAAAATGTTACCAATTAAAAAAAAAAAAAAATAAATAGCTCGCATAAATATTTAGATGTTCAATTATCCTTTGATAAATAAAAATATGTATATTCTTGAAATATAAATACCAATAATGTCCATTACATTTAACAATTTTTTAGTATATAATTTCAAGTAATATCTATTCACAATACATAAATGGTTTTGCTTTGCCTTGCTATTGAGAGACAGATCCGGAAAATTTTCTGTAAAACAGTGTTATCTATTTCGTCTTCCCCGATTAGAGAAGCTTACCTATTTTAATAATACAAAATTGATGTATGTGTTAAAAAATATTAAAATTGAATTTATAAAACAAATAATAAAATTTAAATTTTAAACGGAACTTGCACCATCCGCAAGAGTTAGAATTTTGAAACAAAAAAATACTAAATCGAAGTGATTCGAGACATGCCACATTATTTATAACAGTTCTGATTATATGTACAATTAATCTTAACATTACCTTTCAGGGCCAGGTATTTCCGCCCGCCGATGGTTTGAAATATTTTTTTTTTCAAGTCCACGTTGTTATACGAATAATTTTATTTGCGAAAAAAATTGTAAGACTGTTTTTAATTAGCATGTCTCGAGACTTGTAATTTAAATTAAATAAATATTGTAAGATTAGAAAAAAATTATTACTACCTTCGAGGAGCGAGTTCGTAGCTGAAATAAAGTCATAATTGTAGTGTTTTCTTATTTACACAAAATGCACTTACCATGCAGTTTAATCTTCTCCAATCAAAGTAGGGATTTAAAATTATGTACCAAACGGTCACACCATACAAAAATAAGCAAACAGCAGCCGTATGGAAAGTTATTTCATTTTCGAAGTTTTCATCTCTATTAAAAAAAAAGCAGCCAAAAATTATAAGAATAAGGGTGCGTGTATAGGTATTTTATAAATTTAAAATTTTAGAATATACCGTAAAATTTTATGACACACTAAAAGCCCGTCTGTAATACAAACAAAAAGTGTGATTGCTCCGATAAAAGCATGCATGCCCGAGTTAATTGCTCTTTGGCGAGATGTTTTTCCATAGCGAAATATAACAAAATGAAAGGTCAAAATAAACTGCAAGTATTTGAATTACAAAAAAAAAGTATTACTTAAAATTATTAGCATTAGGCATACGTTATACTTTGTGAGTATATTTTGTACCAGGTAGCTACATACATACATATCTGTATGTAAGTATAGTTGAAAAAAATTTACTCACCTGCATGATATAAATGCCAATGGTAAGCATACTTATTGGATATAAGTTATAGCATTTAGCTACTTCGCCATCAATAAGAAGCTGAATTATTTCCCTATGGCCAAACAACATACAAACTAAGGATATTGAGTGAATCATTGCATGAGAGCTAGTTCTTTTAGCACGACATATTCTGAACCAAATGCAGCCTTTAAATCAAGAAATAACATGCATAAGCTCAAAATGTGTTTGATAGTGAAACCCATTCGTCATACCCATTCCAGTTCCAAATGTTGTTGCTGCCAGGTATGTGAAAGACTTCAATAATTGATTATTTTCTTCATTTTTAAGTGAATTATACACAATTAATGCAATTGCCAGGATTGCAAAAGCAAACATAAGTAGCAATACAAATATTAAAGTTGTTATAGTTTTATTTTTTGACCAGCCCATTTTGGTATTGCCGTTAATCAAACTGTCATATTTAAATAAAAAATTAATTAAAGTTCAAATACTAAAAACTTTTTTTTAGTGCAGGTGGTAATTTGTGTTGTTTTAGCTTAAATAATAAAATTTACGAGGGAACCGACCCCCATTAGATCTTTAATATATGTATGTATGTTGCTCGAAGAATGAGGAGCCGAAGAAACCACTCTGGAGCGACTGATGGAATTGCAGGTTGATTGATGTGGGGTATTCTTCCACAGCCGCCTGGGTACAATGTTTCCTTCTATTGCCGTGCAATTAAGATTGCATTTTGCATTTAAAAGACCATAGGCTTACAGGCATATATAGTTAAATTGTTGCGCCCAACAAAGATTTTGAAACCCAATGCTCAAAGAAATTGATAGACACGCAGTACACACTGTGTCCCTTTCTTAAAGAAGGAAAAACAAAAATTAATTTCTGATAGTACACAAAAAATAATTCAACAAGGTTAATGGGCAGTGAAAAATAGATTTTAATTATAGAACTTTTTTTTCGTTTCTTTATCAAAATACATATGTATATAAATGCAAAAAAAAAAAAATAAGTCAAAATTGAACAATACATTTATTTGAAATAAAAACCTTAAAAAGTAGACACTTAATGTAACACAAATGTTATCGGCCACTGTCTGTTGTTATGACTTTGTAAATTCGACACTTTGTCTCTGTTAGGGCGCCCAAGAATGTGCTATTGGAAGTATACACTGGACAAGTATCATAAACTACCTCTTGAACAGGCATGGACTGTAGGCGTTGCTCGCGTTTCATATCGAACAATGACAGCAGCTTGGCATCTTGAATATAACCAGCAACCAAAGTATTATTCTCGACCACAATCTGTGAGCACCTGGTCATTACTGGTGTAGCTTTGGAACCGAAAAATGAGACTTTTACATTAAAAACAGCCAGATCATCAATTTTTTCTAGCTTTCCGAGGATATAGCGAGATTGTGGATACCTTGTGCTACTCCTTGCAAACACCAAGAGATTTTCACTGGTGGGTTCGTACGACATTGATATGAAGGGACCCTCGACGCCAATCTTAGTAGATCGAACTTCTTGACCTGCACCTGTGTATTCATAGAACCACAGCGATTGAAGTTTACAAACGAGGAATCCTCCATTGGAGAAGTGACTTGTCACTGGGACAGGTGCAATATTAATGACTGGACTAAGGTCACCCTCGGTTTTGAATTCTTCTACAACCGTCTCGGGGAATCGTATGTCGTAGGTATATGTACTTCCATGTTGAGCGCCTACATACATTGTGTTCTCACGCTGATCTTTGTCCATGGAACACGCCCACAATGGCTTGTCGGCTGGACAGAACGTAGACACTGCCGCCCTCGAACTAGTATCGAATAGTTTTGCCTTGGGTTCCATTGAAGCAACCAGTAGCAGCTTTTGGTCAGAGCTGAAGCAAATATCCCGAACTGTCTTAGCTGACGTGTGGAGGAATGTTGTCGGGCGAAATAATGGAGTATCGATGAAGCGCAGTCCATAGCCAGGAAAAAGAGTTTGCGAAGATTTCTGTGAGACAACTATGGTTTGGAAATTCTGTGAATAAATCATGACTCGGCAACCCGGTTCTTTTGATATTTCGATATTCTTTTCCATGAACAGCTTATAGGAACGTAACCAATTAGCCGTCTCCTGGGAGCCTACGTTCGAATTAAAAGTTCCTCCTCCTTGTCGAAGGCTGTTCTTCAAACGCTCGTTATCTCCAGCTAGCTTTTGAACTTCCTGTAGAATCATTGTGTAGCTCATCTTCAGAGTTGCTAGTTCTGTCTGGGATTGGCTTACTTTGGCTTTCTCTTGATCTAGCTGTTCGCGCAGACGATGCTCTTCGCTTCGGTCTAAGGCACGTATCCGGCGTGCATACAAGCATCGAATGTCTCTATTGACAGCACGCGTCTTGCACTGCGGACAGCATTTCAACCCATTTCGGCCGGATTCAACCAGCCAACGTCGAATGCACGAATCACCGAAGAGGTGGCCACATTTAAGGGAGACAAGTCTGTGCCCGCCCGACATTTCCCAGCTGTCTAAGCAGATGGGACAGGTAAGGCCATCATCTTCGTTATCATCAACGTCAACGCTCTTCAGTTTTGGCGTCTGACCGGGTGAAGTTCGTTTACGTTTCTTCGCTGGGGATGGAGTTGGAGGACTCTCATTTGCCGTCGGTGGCGGTGGTGGCACATTAACAGCGTTTGGTTCTAGAAATTTGAATTGAAATAGGTATAAAGACTCTTCAAATTTATTTGACTTACGTCCAGGAGGTAGAATTGGTGGCAGTGGTTCAACTTCGAGATTGGGTTCAACAATTTGTTGTGGTGCATCTGCTGGTTGCTGGACAGCTTCTGCATTTAAATCTACTATTTCTACATCGTCGTCGATGATTCCTATCCGAGGTATTCTGTTTATAAGTGGCACATCATCATCTTCACTATCGTTTTCATTCAATAATTCGGGACTCAGCATTTGGCTTAAAAAAAAACATTCAATACACAGGTTTATTTTGTCTTCTTTTCACTCAAATGACATTTTTTGCATTGAATTGAAATGCAAACTGAGCACAATATAAGCTGTAATGAATAATTTACATTTAAATATTTTTTTCGCAGAGCATTATTATGAGATTACTTTTTTGTTTTTAAAAATATTAAAGGTTTGTTGTGGAGAAACGGAAAGAAATTTCACAATTCCGTTGATTTTGTTTTTGACGTCTATGACAGACAAAACGAGAAGTCAAAATAGGGGGATGTCGCTTGTGTAGTTATGGGGAATACAGCAAAGTATGTACAAGATGTACAAAGTTAATACGAACTACCCCGAGGCTACACTGACAAGTATTAGCAAGCAAGTTGCGATCAAGGTACTTAGTCCCGGTCTACATTGAACGACTTTTCCAGTGCCGATCTTTTGTTCGTAGGTGAAGGGAGTGAAAAGTGAGGGGTAGGGATCAAATCGTTTGTACCACAAAACTCGAACGATTTTTCCAGTCTGTTTATGTTCTCTCTCGTCTTCTTTCCATTTTTTTGTGTGTGTTCGGTGTCAGTGTGCCGTTCGTTTGATGGTGTGAGTGCATCTCAATGGAACATGAAGAGCACAGCAATACAAAAATGAAGAAGACAAGGAAAAAATCTTATGGAAAAATCGTTCTGTGTGTACATTTCACACGATTTCTGAAAAAATCTTCGTGGAAAAATCGGGCAATGTATGTAGATCAGGACATATATTAAAGATAATGGGGCATATTCATGAATATAGTCATTTTAGACCTGGGTCTAAGTTAAACATAGCTTTGGTTGAATTTTCGGACGTTGATTCTATTTTTTTAAGGTTAACATTTCAAAATATTTGAAGTTATTTGTGTAGTATTCCAAGTTAATTATCTTATAAAAATATAAAACCAACAATTTTTAATTAAAATCGGTCTGTATTCATTGAGCCAAAATTGTCTTAAACTGTAGTTTAGTTAAACCTAGGTCTATCTGCGACTATGAATATGCCCCAATAAATTTGGCGTTTTCATTTTCATTCAGTTCTGCGCATGTGTCACAACAAATTTGTTTTAATTAGTCACAACAAATTTGTTTTAATTTACTGTGTATTGGCACAATGGACAGCCATCTTGAAATGCGCAATATAATACCTTATATGTGTACTGTGAGTTGCGATATACACATTTTTAACATATACAAAGTCCACTTTCACACAAGTTACTCAGTTGCCAGCAAATCAGAGTTTGTTGGCGAGAAGGTCGTAAGGGGAGATTTTTTCCATCTCCTTACGCCTTTCCCGCCTACAAGATCCCAGTTGCTAGCAACTCAGTTTCCTTGACCCTGATGCCTAGTACGCAGATCCCGCTAAATTTTAGCTCCCAAACAAAATTCTTTACCCAAGCTAACAGCCCGCACACAACTGCAGCGGAACTACACTTCACGACGCGGCAAAACATTATTTGAATGAAATTGTATGAGCTATATATAATTAGGTAAAGGTTTTTTACCAATTGTACATTTTTCGAATGGAAACCTTTTCGGTGACGGTAGCAGGCTTCAATGTCACTGCCTGGTTTTTGTATCCGTACACAACGGCGTATACACGGGGGGGGGGTCACGGGGTCATGTCCCCCCCCTAGAAATCAAGCATGCGTAACGCATGCGTAACGGATGCGTAACGGATGCGTAACGGATGCGTAACGGATGCGTGAAGCATGCGTAATGGATGCGTAACGCATGCGTAACGGATGCGTAACGCATGCGTAAGGCGCGCGTAACGGATGCGTTACGCATGCGTAACAGATGCGTAACTCATGCGCAACGGATGCGTAACGCATGCGTAACGGATGCGTAACGCACGCGTAACGGATGCGTATCGCATGCGTAACGGATGCGTAACGCATGCGTAACGGATGCGTAACGCATGCGTAACGGATGCGTAACGCATGCGTTACGGATGCGCGTGCGTTAGGATGAGTAGCGCACGCGTAACGGATGCGTAACGCATGCGCAATAGATGGGTAACGCATGCCTAACGGATGCATAACGCAATGCGTAACGGATGCGTAACGCATGCGTTACGGATGCGCGTGCGTTAGGATGCGTAGCGCACGCGTAACGGATGCGTAACGCATGCGCAATAGATGCGTAAGGCACGCGTAACGGATGCATAACGCAATGCGTACCGGATGCGTAACGGATGCGTAACGGATGCGTAACGCATGCGTAACGGATGCGTAACGCATGCGTTACGGATGCGCGTGCGTTAGGATGCGTAGCGCACGCGTAACGGATGCGTAACGCATGCGCAATAGATGCGTAACGCATGCGTAACGGATGCGTAACGGATGCGTAACGGATGCGTAACGCACGCGTAACGCACGCGTAACAGATGCGTAACGCATGCGTAACGGATGCGTAACGCATGCGTAACAGATGCGTAACTCATGCGCAACGGATGCGTAACGCATGCGTAACGGATGCGTAACGCATGCGTAACGGATGCATAACGCATGCGTAACGGATGCGTAACGCAATGCGTAACGGATGCGTAACGGATGCGTAACGCATGCGTAACGGATGCGTAACGCATGCGTAACGGATGCGTAACGCATGCGTTACGGATGCGCGTGCGTTAGGATGCGTAGCGCACGCGTAACGGATGCGTAACGCATGCGCAATAGATGTGTAACGCATGCGTAACGGATGCGTAACGGATGCGTAAGGCACGCGTAAGGCACGCGTAACGGATGCGTAACGGATGCGTAACGGATGCGTAACGGATGCGTAACGCATGCGTAACGGATGCGTAACGCATGCGCAATAGATGCGTAACGCATGCGTAACGGATGCGTAACGCACGCGTAACGGATGCGCAACGCATGCGTAACGGATGCGTAACGCATGCGTAACGGATGCGTAACGCATGCGTAATGGATGCGTAACGCATGCGTAACGAATGCGTAACGCATGCGTAACGGATGCGTAACGCATGCGTAACGGATGCATAACGCATGCGTAACGGATGCGTAACGCATGCGTAACGGAAACGTAACGCATGCGTAACGGATGCGTTACGCATGCATAACGGATGCATAACAAATGCGTAACGCATGCGTAACGGATGCGTAACGCATGCATAACGCATGCGTAACGCATGCGTAACGGATGCGTAACGCATGCGTTACGGATGCGTAACGGATGCGTAACGGATGTGTAACGCACGCGTAACGGATGCGTAACGCATGCGTAACGGATGCGTAACGCATGCGTAACGGATGCGTAACGCATGCGTAACGGATGCGTAACGCATGCGTAACGGATGCGTAACGCACGCGTAACGGATGCGTGACGCATGCGTAATGGATGCGTAACGCATGCGTAACGCACGCGTAACGGATGCGTAACGGATGCGTAACGCATGCGTAACGGATGCGTAACGCTTGCGTAACGGATGCGTAACGGATGCGTAACGCATGCGTAACGGATGCGTAACGCATGCGTAACGCATGCGTAACGGATGCGTAACGCACGCGTAACGGATGCAAAACGCATGCGTAACGGATGCGTAAGGCACGCGTAACAGATGCGTAACGCATGCGCAACGGATGCGTAACGCACGCGTAACGGATGCGTAACGCATGCGCAATGGATGCGTAACACATGCGTAACGGATGCGTAATGCATGCGTAACGGATGCGTAACCCATGCGTAACGGATGCGTAACGCACGCATAACGGATGTGTAACGGATGCGTAACGGATGCGTAACGCATGCGTAACGGATGCGTAACGCATGCGTAACGGATGCGTAATGCATGCGTAATGGATGCGTAACGCACCCATAACGGATGCGTAACGGATGCGTAACGGATGCGTAACGCATGCGTAACGGATGCGTAACGCATGCGTAACGGATGCGTAACGCATGCAAAACGGATGCGTAACGCATGCGTAACGCATGCGTAACGGATGCGTAACGCATGCGTAACGGATGCGTAACGCACGCGTAACGGATGCAAAACGCATGCGTAACGGATGCGTAAGGCACGCGTAACGGATGCGTAACGCATGCGTAACAGATGCGTAACGCATGCGCAACGGATGCGTAACGCATGCGTAACGGATGCGTAACGCACGCGTAACGGATGCGTAACAGATGCGTATTGCATGCGTAACGGATGCGTAACGGATGCGTAACGGATGCATAACGCATGCGTAATGGATGCGTAACGCACGCGTAACGGATGCGTAACGCATGCGTGAGGGATGCGTAACGGATGCGTAACGCATGCGAAACGGATGCGTAACGGATGCGTAACGCATGCGTAATGGATGCGTAACGCATGCGTAACGGATGCGTAACGCATGCGTAACGGATGCGTAACGCATGCGTAACAGATGCGTAACGCATGCGTAACGGATGCGTAACGGATGCGTAACGCATGCGTAACGGATGCGTAACGCATGCGTAACGGATGCGTAACGGATGCGTAACGCATGCGTAATGGATGCGTAACGCATGCGTAACGGATGCGTAACGCATGCGTAACGGATGCGTAACGCATGCGTAACGGATGCGTAACAGATGCGTAACGCATGCGTAACGGATGCGTAACGCACGCGTAACGGATGCGTAACGCAATGCGTAACGGATGCGTAACGGATATGTAACGCATGCATAACGGATGCATAACGCATGCGTAACGGATGCGTAACACATGCGTAACGGATGCGTTACGCGTGCGTTACGCATCCGTTACGCATGCGTTACGAATCCGTTACGCATGCGTTACGCATCCATTACGCATGCGTTACGCATGCGTTACGCATCCGTTACGCATGCGTTACGCATCCGTTACGCATGCGTTACGCATCCATTACGCATGCGTTACGCATCCATTACGCATGCGTTACGCATCCGTTACGCATGCGTTACGCATCCGTTACGCAAGCGTTACGCATCCGTTACGCATGCGTTACGCATCCGTTACGCGTGCGTTATGCATCCATTACGCATGCGTTATGCATCCGTTACGCATGCGTTACGCATCCGTTACGCATGCGTTACCCATCCGTTACGCATGCAATACGCATCCGTTTCGCATCCGTTACGCGTGCGTTACGCATCCGTTACGCATGCGTTACGCATCCGTTGCGCATGCGTTACGCATCTGTTACGCATGCGTTACGCATCCGTTACGCGTGCCTTATGCATCCGTTACGCGTGCCTTACGCATCCGTTACGCATGCGTTTTGCATCCGTTACGCGTGCGTAACGCATCCGTTACGCATGCGTTACGCATCCGTTACGCATTCGTTACGCATCCGTTACGCATCCGTTACGCGTGCGTAACGCATCCGTGACGCATGCGTTTCGCATCCGTTACGCATGCGTTACGCATGCGTTACGCATCCGTTACGCATGCGTTACACATCCGTTACGCATCCGTTACGCATGCGTTACGCATGCGTTACGCATCCGTTACGCATGCGTTACGCATCCGTTACGCATCCGTTACGCATGCGTAACGGATGCGTAACGCATGCGTAACGGATGCGTAACGCAAGCGTAACGGATGCGTAACGCAATGCGTAACGGATGCGTAACGGATGTGTAACGCATGCGTAACGGATGCGTAACGCATGCGTAACGGATTCGTAACGCATGCGTAACGGATGCGTAACGCACGCGTAACGCATCCGTTACGCATGTGTTACGCATCCGTAACGCATGCGTTATGCATCCGTTATGCATGCGTTACACATCCGCTACGCATCCGTTACGCATTGCGTTACGCATCCGTTACGCATTGCGTTACGCATCCGTTACGCGTGCGTTACGCATCCGTTACGCTTGCGTTACGCATCCGTTACGCATGCGTTACGCATCCGTTACGCATGCGGTACGCATCCGTTACGCGTGCGTTACGCATGCGTTACGCATGCGTTACGCATCTGTTACGCATGCGTTACGCATCCGTTACGCATGCGTTACGCATCCGTTACGCGTGCGTTACGCATCCGTTACGCATGCGTTACGCATCCATTACGCATGCGTTACGCATCCGTTACGCATCCGTTACGCATGCGTTACGCATCCGTTACGCATGCGTTACGCATCCGTTACGCATCCGTTGCGCATGCGTTACGCATCCATTGCGCATGCGTTACGCATCCGTTACGCGTGCGTTACGCATCCGTTACGCGTGCGTTACGCATCCGTAACGCATGCGTTACGCATCCGTTACGCATGCGTTTCGCATCCGTTACGATTGCGTTACGCATCCATTACGCATCCGTTACGCGTGCGTTACGCATCCGTTACGCATGCGTTACGCATCCGTTACGCGTGCGTTACGCATCCGTTACGCATGCGTTACGCATCCATTACGCGTCCGTTACGCGTGCGTAGCGCATGCGTTACGCATGCGTTACGCATCCGTTACGCATGCGTTACGCATCCGTTACGCATGCGTTACGCATCCATTGCGCATGCGTTACGCATCCGTTACGCGTGCGTTACGCATCCGTTACGCGTGCGTTACGCATCCGTTACGCATGCGTTTCGCATCCGTTACGCATGCGTTTCGCATCCGTTACGCATGCGTTACGCATCCATTACGCATCCGTTACGCGTGCGTTACGCATCCGTTACGCATGCGTTACGCATCCGTTACGCATGCGTTACGCATGCGTTACGCATCCTTTACGCGTCCGTTACGCGTGCGTAGCGCATGCGTTACGCATCCGTTACGCATGCGTTACGCATCCGTTACGAATGCGTTACGCATCCGTTACGCATCCATTACGCATGCGTTACGCATCAGTTACGCATGCGTTACGCATCCGTGACGCATGCGCTACTCATCCGTTAAGCATGTGTTACGTATCCATGCGTTACGCATCCGTTACGCATGCGTTACGCATCCGTTACGCCTGCGTTACGCATCCGTTACGCATGCGTTACGCATCCGTTACGCATGCGTTACGCATCCGTTACGCATGCGTTACGCATCCGTTACGCATGCGTTACGCATCCGTTACGCATCCGTTACGCATGCGTTACGCATCCGTTACGCATGCGTTACGCATGCGTTACGCATCCGTTACGCATCCGTTACGCATGCATTACGCATCCGTTACGCATGCGTTACGCATCCGTTACGCATGCGTTACGCATCCGTTACGCATGCGTTTTGCATCCGTTACGCATGCGTTACGCATCCATTACGCATGCGTTACGCATCCGTTACGCATGCGTTACGCATCCGTTACGCATGGGTTACGCATCCGTTACGCATGCGTTACGCATCCGTTACGCATGCGTTACGCATCCGTTACGCATCCGTTACGCATCCGTTATGGGTGCGTTACGCATCCATTACGCATGCATTACGCATCCGTTACGCATGCGTTACGCATCCGTTACGCATGCGTTACGCATCCGTTACGCATCCGTTACGCATCCGTTATGCGTGCGTTACGCATCCGTTTTGCATGCATTACGCATCCGTTACGCATGCGTTACGCATCCGTTACGCATGCGTTGTGCATCCGTTACGCATGCGTTACGCATCCATTACGCATGCGTTACGCATCCGTTACGCATCCGTTACGCATCCGTTACGCATCCGTTACGCATGCGTTACGCATCCGTTACGCATCCGTCACGCATCCGTTATGCGTGCGTTACGCATCCGTTACGCATGCATTAAGCATCCGTTACGCATGCGTTACGCATCCGTTACGCATGCGTTACGCATCCGTTACGCATGCGTTACGCATCCGTTACGCATCCGTTACGCATCCGTTATGCGTGCGTTACGCATCCGTTACGCATGCATTACGCATCCGTTACGCATGCGTTACGCATCCATTACGCATCCGTTACGCGTGCGTTACGCATCCGTTACGCATGCGTTACGCATCCGTTACGCATCCGTTACGCATCCGTTATGCGTGCGTTACGCATCCGTTACGCATGCATTACGCATCCGTTACGCATGCGTTACGCATCCGTTACGCATGCGTTACGCATCCGTTACGCATCCGTTATGCGTGCGTTACGCATCCGTTACGCATGCATTACGCATCCGTTACGCATGCGTTACGCATCCATTACGCATGCGTTACGCATCCGTTACGCATCCGTTACGCATCCGTTACGCATCCGTTATGCGTGCGTTACGCATCCGTTACGCATGCATTACGCATCCGTTACGCATGCGTTACGCATCCGTTACGCATGCGTTACGCATGCGTTACGCATCCGTTACGCATGCGTTGTGCATCCGTTACGCATGCGTTACGCATCCGTTACGCATGCGTTACGCATCCGTTACGCATGCGTTACGCATCCGTTACGCATGCGTTACGCATCCGTTACGCATGCGTTACGCATCCGTTACGCATGCGTTACGCATCCGTTGCGCATGCGTTACGCATCCGTTACGCATGCGTTACGCATCCGTTACGCATGCGTTACGCATCCGTTACGCATCCGTTACGCTTGCGTTACGCATCCGTTACGCATGCGTTACGCATCCGTTACGCATCCGTTACGCATCCGTTATGCGTGCGTTACGCATCCGTTACGCATGCATTACGCATCCGTTACGCATGCGTTACGCATCCGTTACGCATCCGTTACGCATGCGTTACGCATGCGTTACGCATCCGTTACGCATGCGTTACGCATGCGTTACGCATCCGTTACGCATGCGTTTTGCATCCGTTACGCATGCGTTACGCATCCATTACGCATGCGTTACGCATCCGTTACGCATGCGTTACGCATCCGTTACGCATGCGTTACGCATCCGTTACGCATCCGTTACGCATCCGTTACGCATCCGTTATGCCTGCGTTACGCATCCGTTACGCATCCGTTATGCGTGCGTTACGCATCCGTTACGCATGCATTACGCATCCGTTACGCATGCGTTACGCATCCGTTACGCATCCGTTACGCATGCGTTACGCATGCGTTTTGCATCCATTACGCATGCGTTACGCATCCATTACGCATGCGTTTTGCATCCGTTACGCATGCGTTACGCATCCATTACGCATGCGTTACGCATCCATTACGCATGCGTTACGCATCCATTACGCATGCGTTACGCATCCGTTACGCATGCATTACGCATCCGTTACGCATGCGTTACGCATCCGTTACGCATGCGTTACCCATCCGTTACGCATGCGTTACGCATGCGTTACGCATCCATTACGCATGCGTTACGCATCCGTTACGCATGCGTTACGCATCCGTTACGCATCCGTTACGCATCCGTTATGCGTGCGTTACGCATCCGTTACGCATGCATTACGCATCCGTTACGCATGCGTTACGCATCCGTTACGCATCCGTTACGCATGCGTTACGCATGCGTTTTGCATCCATTACGCATGCGTTACGCATCCATTACGCATGCGTTTTGCATCCGTTACGCATGCGTTACGCATCCGTTACGCATGCGTTACGCATCCGTTACGCATCCGTTACGCATCCGTTACGCATCCGTTATGCGTGCGTTACGCATCCGTTACGCATGCATTACGCATCCGTTACGCATGCGTTACGCATCCGTTACGCATCCGTTACGCATCCGTTACGCATGCGTTACGCATGCGTTTTGCATCCATTACGCATGCGTTACGCATCCATTACGCATGCGTTTTGCATCCGTTACGCATGCGTTACGCATCCATTACGCATGCGTTACGCATCCATTACGCATGCGTTACGCATCCATTACGCATGCGTTACGCATCCGTTACGCATGCATTACGCATCCGTTACGCATGCGTTACGCATCCGTTACGCATGCGTTACGCATCCGTTACGCATCCGTTATGTGTGCGTTACGCATCCGTTACGCATGCATTACGCATCCGTTACGCATGCGTTACGCATCCGTTACGCATGCGTTACGCATGCGTTTTGCATCCGTTACGCATGCGTTACGCATCCATTACGCATGCGTTACGCATCCATTACGCATGCGTTACGCATCCGTTACGCATCCGTTACGCATCCATTACGCATGCGTTACGCATCCATTACGCATGCGTAACGCATCCATTACGCATCCATTACGCATGCGTAACGCATCCGTGACGCATGCATTACGCATCCGTTACGCATGCGGTACGCATCCGTTACGCATGCGTTACGCATCCGTTACGCATGCGTTACGCATCCGTTACGCATGCGTTACGCATCCGTTACGCATGCGTTACGCATCCGTTACGCATCCGTTACGCATCCGTTACGCATCCGTTATGCGTGCGTTACGCATCCATTACGCATGCGTTACGCATCCGTTACGCATGCGTTACGCATCCATTACGCATGCGTTACGCATCCGTTACGCATGCGTTACGCATCCGTTACGCATGCGTTACGCATCCGTTACGCATGCGTTACGCATCCGTTACGCATCCGTTACGCATCCGTTATGCGTGCGTTACGCATCCATTACGCATGCATTACGCATCCGTTACGCATCCGTTATGCGTGCGTTACGCATCCATTACGCATGCGTTACGCATCCGTTACGCATGCGTTACGCTTCCATTACGCATGCGTTACGCATCCGTTACGCATCCGTTACGCATCCGTTACGCATCCGTTACGCATCCGTTATGCGTGCGTTACGCATCCATTACGCATGCGTTACGCATCCGTTACGCATGCGTTACGCATCCATTACGCATGCGTTACGCATCCGTTACGCATGCGTTACGCATCCGTTACGCATGCGTTACGCATCCGTTACGCATGCGTTACGCATCCGTTACGCATGCGTTACGCATCCGTTACGCATGCGTTACGCATCCGTTACGCATCCGTTATGCGTGCGTTACGCATCCATTACGCATGCATTACGCATCCGTTACGCATGCGTTACGCATCCGTTACGCCTGCGTTACGCATCCGTTACGCATGCGTTACGCATCCGTTACGCATCCGTTACGCATCCGTTATGCGTGCGTTACGCATCCGTTTTGCATGCATTACGCATCCATTACGCATGCGTTACGCATCCGTTACGCATGCGCTACGCATCCGTTACGCATGCGTTACTCATCCGTTACGCATGCGTTGTGCATCCGTTACGCATGCGTTACGCATCCATTACGCATGCGTTACGCATCCGTTACGCATCCGTTACGCATCCGTTACGCATCCGTTACGCATCCGTTATGCGTGCGTTACGCATCCGTTACGCATGCATTACGCATCCGTTACGCATGCGTTACGCGTCCGTTACGCATGCGTTACGCATCCGTTACGCATGCGTTACGCATCCGTTACGCATGCGTTGTGCATCCGTTACGCATGCGTTACGCATCCGTTACGCATGCGTTACGCATCCGTTACGCATGCGTTACGCATCCGTTACGCATGCGTTACGCATCCGTTACGCATGCGTTACGCATCCGTTACGCATCCGTTACGCATGCGTTACGCATCCGTTACGCATGCGTTACGCATCCGTTACGCATCCGTCACGCATCCGTTATGCGTGCGTTACGCATCCGTTACGCATGCATTACGCATCCGTTACGCATGCGTTACGCATCCGTTACGCATGCGTTACGCATCCGTTACGCATGCGTTACGCATGCGTTACGCATCCGTTACGCATGCCTTACGCATGCGTTACGCATCCGTTACGCATGCGTTACGCATCCGTTACGCATCCGTTACGCATCCGTTATGCGTGCGTTACGCATCCGTTACGCATGCATTACGCATCCGTTACGCATGCGTTTCGCATCCGTTACGCATGCGTTACGCATCCGTTACGCATGCGTTACGCATCCATTACGCATCCGTTACGCATGCGTTACGCATCCGTTACGCATGCGTTACGCATCCGTTACGCATCCGTTACGCATCCGTTACGCATCCGTTACGCATCCGTTATGCGTGCGTTACGCATCCGTTACGCATGCATTACGCATCCGTTACGCATGCCTTACGCATCCGTTACGCATACGTTACGCATCCGTTACGCATGCGTTACGCATGCGTTACGCATGCGTTACGCATCCGTTACGCATGCGTTGTGCATCCGTTACGCATGCGTTACGCATCCGTTACGCATGCGTTACGCATCCGTTACGCATGCGTTACGCATCCGTTACGCATGCGTTACGCATCCGTTACGCATGCGTTACGCATCCGTTACGCATCCGTTACGCATGCGTTACGCATCCGTTACGCATGCGTTACGCATCCGTTACGCATCCGTTACGCATCCGTTATGCGTGCGTTACGCATCCGTTACGCATGCATTACGCATCCGTTACGCATGCGTTACGCATCCGTTACGCATGCGTTACGCATCCGTTACGCATGCGTTACGCATCCGTTATGCGTGCGTTACGCATCCGTTACGCATGCATTACGCATCCGTTACGCATGCGTTACGCATCCATTACGCATGCGTTGCGCATCCGTTACGCATCCGTTACGCATCCGTTACGCATCCGTTACGCATCCGTTATGCGTGCGTTACGCATCCGTTACGCATGCATTACGCATCCGTTACGCATGCGTTACGCATCCGTTACGCATGCGTTACGCATCCGTTACGCATGCGTTGTGCATCCGTTACGCATGCGTTACGCATCCGTTACGCATGCGTTACGCATCCGTTACGCATGCGTTACGCATCCGTTACGCATGCGTTACGCATCCGTTACGCATGCGTTACGCATCCGTTACGCATCCGTTACGCATCCGTTACGCTTGCGTTACGCATCCGTTACGCATGCGTTACGCATCCGTTACGCATGCGTTACGCATCCGTTACGCATCCGTTACGCATCCGTTATGCGTGCGTTACGCATCCGTTACGCATGCATTACGCATCCGTTACGCATGCGTTACGCATCCGTTACGCATGCGTTACGCATGCGTTACGCATCCGTTACGCATGCGTTACGCATGCGTTACGCATGCGTTACGCATCCGTTACGCATCCGTTACGCATGCGTTTTGCATCCGTTACGCATGCGTTACGCATCCATTACGCATGCGTTACGCATCCGTTACGCATGCGTTACGCATCCGTTACGCATGCGTTACGCATCCGTTACGCATGCGTTACGCATCCGTTACGCATCCGTTATGCATGCGTTACGCATCCGTTACGCATGCGTTACGCATCCGTTACGCATCCGTTACGCATCCGTTACGCATCCGTTATGCGTGCGTTACGCATCCGTTACGCATGCATTACGCATCCGTTACGCATGCGTTACGCATCCGTTACGCATGCGTTACGCATCCGTTACGCATGCGTTACGCATGCGTTTTGCATCCGTTACGCATGCGTTACGCATCCATTACGCATGCGTTTTGCATCCGTTACGCATGCGTTACGCATCCATTACGCATGCGTTACGCATCCATTACGCATGCGTTACGCATCCATTACGCATGCGTTACGCATCCGTTACGCATGCATTACGCATCCGTTACGCATGCGTTACGCATCCGTTACGCATGCGTTACGCATCCATTACGCATGCGTTACGCATCCGTTACGCATGCGTTACGCATCCGTTACGCATCCGTTACGCATCCGTTATGCGTGCGTTACGCATCCGTTACGCATGCATTACGCATCCGTTACGCATGCGTTACGCATCCTTTACGCATGCGTTGCGCATCCGTTACGCATGCGTTACGCATGCGTTTTGCATCCGTTACGCATGCGTTACGCATCCATTACGCATGCGTTACGCATCCGTTACGCATCCGTTACGCATCCGTTACGCATCCGTTATGCGTGCGTTACGCATCCATTACGCATGCATTACGCATCCGTTACGCATGCGTTACGCATCCGTTACGCATGCGTTACGCATCCGTAACGCATGCGTTACGCATCCGTAACGCATGCGTTACGCATCCGTTACGCATGCGGTACGCATCCGTTACGCATCCGTTACGCGTGCGTTACGCATCCGTTACGCATGCGTTACGCATCCGTTACGCATGCGTTACGCATCCGATACGCATGCGTTACGCATCCGTTACGCATGCGTTACGCATCCGTTACGCATGCGTTACGCATCCGTTACGCATGCGTTACTCATCCGTTACGCATGCGTTACGCATCCGTTACGCATGCGTTACGCATCCGTTACGCATGCATTACGCATCCGTTACGCATCCGTTATGCGTGCGTTACGCATCCGTTACGCATGCATTACGCATCCGTTACGCATGCGTTACGCATCCGTTACGCATGCGTTACGCATCCGTTACGCATGCGTTACGCATCCGTTACGCATGCGTTACGCATCCGTTACGCATGCGTTACGCATGCTTTTTGCATCCGTTACGCATGCGTTACGCATCCATTACGCATGCGTTACGCATCCGTTACGCATGCGTTACGCATCCGTTACGCATGCGTTACGCATCCGTTACGCATGCGTTACGCATCCGTTACGCATGCGGTACGCATCCGTTACGCATCCGTTACGCGTGCGTTACGCATCCGTTACGCGTGCGTTACGCATCCGTTACGCATGCGTTACGCATCCGTTACGCATGCGTTACGCATCCGTTACGCATGCGTTACGCATGCGTTACGCATCCGTTACGCATGCGTTACGCATCCGTTACGCATGCGTTACGCATCTGTTACGCATGCGTTACGCATCCGTTACGCATCCGTTACGCATGCGTTACGCATCCGTTACGCATGCGTTACGCATCCGTTACGCATGCGTTACGCATCCGTTACGCATGCGTTACGCATCCGTTACGCATGCGTTACGCATCCGTTACGCATGCGTTACGCATCCGTTACGCATCCGTTACGCATCCGTTATGCGCGCGTTACGCATCCGTTACGCATGCATTACGCATCCGTTACGCATGCGTTACGCATCCGTTACGCATGCGTTACGCATCCGTTACGCATGCGTTACGCATTCGTTACGCATCCGTTACGCATGCTTTACGCATCCGTTACGCATGCGTTACGCATGCGTTTTGCATCCGTTACGCATGCGTTACGCATCCATTACGCATGCGTTACGCATCCGTTACGCATCCGTTACGCATCCGTTACGCATCCGTTATGCGTGCGTTACGCATCCGTTACGCATGCATTACGCATCCGTTACGCATGCGTTACGCATCCGTTACGCATGCGTTACGCATCCGTTACGCATGCGTTACGCATCCGTTACGCATGCGGTACGCATCCGTTACGCATCCGTTACGCGTGCGTTACGCATCCGTTACGCATGCGTAACGGATGCGTAACGCATGCGTAACGCATGCGTAATGGATGCGTAACGCATGCGTAACGGATGCAAAACGCATGCGTAACGGATGCGTAACGCATGCGTAACGGATGCGTAACGCATGCGTAACGGATGCGTAACGCATGCGTAACGCATGCGTAACGGATGCGTAACGCATGCGTAACGGATGCGTAACGCATGCGTAACGGATGCGTAACGCATGCGTAACGGATGCGTAATGCATGCGTAACGGATGCGTAATGCATGCGTAACGGATGCGTAACGCGCGCATAACGGATGCGTAACGGATGCGTAACGGATGCGTAACGCATGCGTAACGGATGCGTAACGCATGCGTAACGGGTGCGTAACGCATGCGTAACAGATGCGTAACGCATGCGTAACGCATGCGTAACGGATGCGTAACGCACGCGTAACGGATGCGTAACGGATGCGTACCGCATGCGTAACGGATGCGTAACGCACGCATAACGGATGCGTAACGGATGCGTAACGCATGCGTTACGCATCCGTTACGCATCCGTTATGCGTGCGTTACGCATCCGTTACGCATGCGGTACGCATCCGTTACGCATCCGTTACGCGTGCGTTACGCATCCGTTACGCATGCGTTACGCATGCGTTACGCATCTGTTACGCATGCGTTACGCACCCGTTACGCATGCGTTACGCATCCGTTACGCATGCGTTACGCATCCGTTACGCATCCGTTACGCATCCGTTATGCGCGCGTTACGCATCCGTTACGCATGCATTACGCATCCGTTACGCATGCATTACGCATCCGTTACGCATGCGTTACGCATCCGTTACGCATGCGTTACGCATCCGTTACGCATGCGTTACGCATCCGTTACGCATGCGTTACGCATGCGTTACGCATCCGTTACGCATGCGTTACGCATCCGTTACGCATGCGTTACGCATCCGTTACGCATGCGTTTTGCATCCGTTACGCATGCGTTACGCATCCATTACGCATGCGTTACGCATCCGTTACGCATGCGTTGCGCATCCGTTACGCATGCGTTACGCATCCGTTACGCATCCGTTACGCGTGCGTTACGCATCTATTACGCATGCGTTACGCATCAGTTACGCATGCGTTACGCATCCGTGACGCATGCGCTACTCATCCGTTAAGCATGTGTTACGTATCCATTACGCATGCGTTACGCATCCATTACGCATGCGTTACGCATCCATTACGCATCCATTACGCATGCGTAACGCATCCGTGACGCATGCGTTACGCATCCGTTACGCATGCGTTACGCATCCGTTACGCATCCGTTACGCGTCCGTTAGGCATGCGTTACGCATGCGTTACGCATCCGTTACGCATGCATTACGCATCCGTTACGCATGCGTTACGCATCCGTTACGCATCCGTTACGCATCCGTTACGCATCCGTTACGCATGCGTTACGCATTCGTTACGCATGCGTTACGCATCCGTTACGCATGCGTTACGCATGAATATGATTCTGTGTGTAACTGCTTCAAATGGTAATATTATCAACAAAATTGTGTATGTTTATAAGTGATTAATTTGTTTTTTTTTTCAGAACAAATATTTGTTGTTTTAACTCCGGAGGTATGTTGCAGTTTAAATATTCCGGAGAATTTTGCTGCCAGCTGCAGTAACAGCCTCAACGTCAGCACTCCAGCTGCCTGCTCAACTCCCCGTCTGGAAGCTGATCCTCAAACAATTCAAACAACGCCGAACTTGGACGAGGGGACACCTTCTGAACCACCAAAAACTAAATGGTCGGTGGCAGCTACAAAAAATTTGATTGCCGTCTTCAAAGACAAACAATTCTTGTATAATATAAAAAAAATTTCCAGTGACAGATCAACAATATCTAACAACAAATCGTTCCTAAATGAAATGTAACAATTTCCAACTAAATCTAACAATGACACTTCAACAATTTTTTTTGACATAACAACCATAGTTAACTATGGTTAATAAAGGAATGCACCACTGAACGGTCTATAATTTTGTGTGCCATAATTGTATCGTAAAAATATACAAGGTTCCGACTTCGCGTCCAATTTCTTTCTAGTTTGCTTTGGTATATGTACCATGGCCTTGCAACCAAACGTGCGTAAGAAACTCATGTCGGGAACAACACCAGTCCACGCTTCCTCAGGAACCTTACTTGTAGAGGAACTGCTCGGAGATCTGTTTATCAGGAACTCTGCCGTTGAAACCGCTTCAGCCCAAAAATTCTTTGGCAGGTTGGCATCAAGAAGCATACAACGTGCTTTCTTTATTATTGTCCTATTCATCCTCTCAACAAGACCATTATGCTCTAGTGTGTACCGCGCCGTCGTCTGATGATGAATTCCATACCGTGTAAGTAAAAGCCCAAATTCCTTACTACAATACTCCGACCCATTATCGGTTCGCAAAACTTTAATTTTTTTACCGCACTGGTTCTCTTCAAGGGCCTTAAAATCTCTAAAACAATTAATTAGGGGTATTCACGATCCGATGCAACTGGCCTAGTATCATTGTAAAAGTGCCAAAGTGTAAAATCTTACAACACTACAACAACAAAATATACAAGGTGCAATCTTACAACAGTTTCGCACTTTAGCAATACCCGAAACCTATTGCAACAGAAAAATACAACATTGTAAAATTTGTAAATTGTGTTTTGACAGCTCACTCATTCTTGATTACGTTAAACAGAAACAAAGGTATGTTCATTGGATACATCCAATTTGCTATCTTGATTGTATTGATGTGACGTCGTCATCACAGCATCTTCTTCTTCACTTTCCCCATTGTCTGAAAATTAAATATACCTTTTTGTAGCTTTTTTACGATTTTCGTCATGAATGTTGATACCTTCGACCCACATAATTGTAATAATCTGCAGCATCTTCTATTTAAAATTCGGTAATATTTTCTTTTTCCGTTTTTTTGGCATCTTTTTATGAACAAAATTTAAATTAAATCAAATTGAAATTGAAAATTTCAGGAACTCTGCCGTTGAAACCGCTTCAGCCCAAAAATTCTTTGGCAGGTTGGCATCAAGAAGCATACAACGTGCTTTCTTTATTATTGTCCTATTCATCCTCTCAACAAGACCATTATGCTCTAGTGTGTACCGCGCCGTCGTCTGATGATGAATTCCATACCGTATAAGTAAAAGCCCAAATTCCTTACTACAATACTCCGACCCATTATCGGTTCGCAAAACTTTAATTTTTTTACCGCACTGGTTCTCTTCAAGGGCCTTAAAATCTCTAAAACAATTAATTAGGGGTATTCACGATCCGATGCAACTGGCCTAGTATCATTGTAAAAGTGCCAAAGTGTAAAATCTTACAACACTACAACAACAAAATATACAAGGTGCAATCTTACAACAGTTTCGCACTTTAGCAATACCCGAAACCTATTGCAACAGAAAAATACAACATTGTAAAATTTGTAAATTGTGTTTTGACAGCTCACTCATTCTTGATTACGTTAAACAGAAACAAAGGTATGTTCATTGGATACATCCAATTTGCTATCTTGATTGTATTGATGTGACGTCGTCATCACAGCATCTTCTTCTTCACTTTCCCCATTGTCTGAAAATTAAATATACCTTTTTGTAGCTTTTTTACGATTTTCGTCATGAATGTTGATACCTTCGACCCACATAATTGTAATAATCTGCAGCATCTTCTATTTAAAATTCGGTAATATTTTCTTTTTCCGTTTTTTTGGCATCTTTTTATGAACAAAATTTAAATTAAATCAAATTGAAATTTTCAGATATGTTCGAAACAAAAACAAATAACAAATGTCAAACTAATTTTGACATTTGCTTTAGTGTTGCAAAAAGATAAGAAAAGTGCGTTCACGATCCACTTAAAAAAAATAAAATTTCGCACTTTTACTAGGCTCGTTGCACCAGATCGTGAATACCCCTATTGTTTCCGCAACAAAAGTTTTTCGAGTATAATCACCAACATATACCAGAATGAATGAACTTGCAAAATTGATTGGCTCACACAAATCGGAGTGTATCAGCTCTAACACTTCATTGGCCATGGTACCTGTGTGATTGGATGGTAGCCTATACTGCTTGCCCTTTGCACACACTTCGCAGTTGGGCTTTTCAACAACTGAAAACTTTTTAGATGTTCCAAAAGAATTACTCATGTTTCGAAGACTAGCGTAATTCAAATGCCCCATTCTTCTATGCCACAGATTATATTCTGATTGTATCTGTTGATTTGCCGCAAAAACTCTATCCTCTACTTGTACGGGGCTGTCCAGCTTAAACAGTTCTCCATCGAGAGAAGCCGACGCAAACAAATCATTCTCTGAGTTGCAAATTCTACACCCTTTCAAGTCAAACACTACAGTATTGTTTTTACGAACAATTTGACTTACCGATAGTAAATTCGCACATAGCTCTGGGATACATAGAACATTTTCCACTTTCAATTTCGCATCTGCAACAGGTAAGTACGCATTTCCAGTACTATGAACATCCAACCGCATGTTGTTGGCAACCACCACTTCACTCTTCGTTGCTTGACTGACATCTGACAATAGCTGTGGGTTCGTACACATATGTGCAGATGCACCTGAGTCTATATACAAGCCCCTGGCTCAACTGAAGAAACAGCAAAAGATGTATACAATACATTTGATGAGCTCGCCTGCATGCATTTGTTGTTGCGTTGTTTCGATGGACAATTTTGAGCGTAAAGTCCATGGTTGTTGCATTGATAGCATCTCGGACCACTATTGCTACTGCTATTACCCCCACTAGAACCACAACCACCACTGCCAACACCACCAGCACCACCATCAGCTCTACTACCGCCACTGTTATCTTTCTTCTTTTGGAATTTTCGTATTCCACCACGCCCATAAAAAGCCACCGTATCATTTTCATCTGATTTGACATCCTGGAGAATCTTCGTTTTTATTGAGTTGCCAGTAATAGGAATACCACAACTCTCAATTCCCATTATCATGGGTTTATACTGTTCGCTCAATCCAGCTAGCAAAAGTGTGCCTACCCACTCCTCACTCACTTTCAGATCGACTCCGGTTAGTTTGTGGGCAGTCGAAATGATGTCATTAACATACTGCTCCACGGAAGAACATTCTTCCAACCTCGTCGTCATGAGCTTTCTCAACAAACCTACCTGCAGTCTATCCCAGCACTGCTTGGCTGTTGTAGTGTCTTGAATATGCACATAATTCACTGGATCCACGAGTAGTATGATCTTGGATCTAGCTTTGAGGATTTTCTTGTTGTCTGTCTCTTCATCCGTCGAGACACAATTCCACAGATCCTCATGTTCTAGATATGCTTGAACAGCAAAGCGCCAAGAATCATAATTCTCGCACCCTTTCAATTTGTCGATGCATGGCAGACCACTGCTTGCCATTTTCAATTCCAAAATTTCAACACAATGGATTGACGATATTAAAATTAATTTGAAACAAAATAATTTCCGAAAAATTGTCTTTAAAATTATCTTTTTAATTAAGCACCTGGGCCCATAACCTTTTGTAAAAACAGAGTGAAAATCTTAACAACCAAATAAATAAAAACACGAAAATACGTCTTTCTTTTACAAGCGCTGGTCAAGAAGTGAAAAACCAACGACGTTTTTATTCAAACAGATAAAGAAGTGCGTTCAGTTACTACAATAAACATATGAGCTACATGGATTACATATAGCGTGCTGGTACAATTTATGATGTGGTACATTCCAATTCAACAACAAGTCACAGCATATTCACATATAGCAATTAGACAGTAAATCTATGTAGCCAACTTGCTTGCCGTGTAGCCTCAGGGTTAGGTATATTCAATAAAAAAAAACAAATTTTCCCATTTATTAATGTTTGTTCAAATCGTTTTTGGGTAACATCGAGGAGCATTGTAGTTTCCAAATCAGAAACGTCAAAGTTCAACCAGAAAAAGTCTTGAAATTTTATTCCTGCTTTCGTTACTTCCTTTCCTCTACATTTCTTCTCTCCCCGGACCCCCCAACTAACAAAATTGCTTCCGATATCAGACATTAAAGTGCACTTCGTTTCTTTAGTGACCCAAAAATTCTCTGACGGGAAGCCAAATCGGTATAGGAGTCAAAGGTGATATTTGATAAATTAGACATTCAATTAGCAATAACACCAGCGTCACAATGCGATGAACTGCTGTTTCTTTAATCATATTCAATAGTGATCCAAAGAAATATTAATGCAATCCTTAAAGTAAATATCTTGCTCGGGACGCTTTAATGTTTATTTAAGCAAATATGGAAAGTCTTATATTGCAAACGCCATGACTCCATTTTGCCACCTTTTGCAATTCAAGTAAAACGTGTTAGTAATAATTAATTTGTAATTATGCGAACAAGCGCACGTTTTTTTTGTTTTGCAAAAATGTGGGCATCTTTATTATTTGCATAAATAATTATGTGCAATGAAAACATTAGGCTTTTATATAAATTTACTTGCGGAAAGCGAAAACGCTTTTAATAGATTTTTTTTAGATAAATTAAGAGCTTAAAAATTCTTTGAAGGAGAAAGTCAATCGGTTTTAATGCTAATTATTTCATATAAGAGGTTGGCCGAGCGGTTAGCGAGCTCGACAAGTAGAGCGAGGCATCCAGAGTTCGATCCCTTCACACTATACTTTACTCCTTTAGCACTTCTTTCGAACTCTCTCAGTATATTCTTCATAGTAACTGTGGAGTACTAAAGAAAGGTTAAATGAGTGCAATAAACGATTATAAATAGATTCTTTGTATGAGTATAGCAGTAAAATTGTTAGTTGGGCCAAGCTGTCAGAAAGACGAAAGACGAAACAACCAAAGATAGTGGATGTACAGTATGTTTTTTTAACTGGAGCTGATGCGTACCTCTCGGCTTAAATGCTTGGCTATTTTAGCTTCACTAAACAAAAACCACTAAGCAAAAATCTAGCGCGAGCTGCGAACTACCCAGCAAACGTAGAACTACATAAATAACCGGTGAAATATGTACGTAATAGAAGTACTTCTTTTCCACTGAAAAAAGATAGAGATACAGCCAACATGATCCTTACAGTTTCGGCCGATTTTTCCATTCAGCACGGGAAAAATCGTTCAATGTAGACCGGGACTTTCTAGCATGCGAAATGAAGTGAATTTCCCCTCCATTAAAGTACTGACAAAGGTACTTCAAATGTATATCAGCGAAGCACTACTGGAAGTACTTATTTTCCGGTAGTTTCTTAAACCATAGCGAAAGCACTAATGCTTGTCCTTTAAAAGTACTTTTTATGCGTATACATTTCACCGGTTATATCCGTACTACTACAATTACTGAGTTCTCGAATCTAGAAGTACGAATATAAGTGGTGAAACTTGTACGTAAAAGAAGTAGTTTGTTTCTTCTGAAACTGAGCCTTTTGAAATTATATATGAAATAAATTTATATGATAAATTGAATTTTACGAATAGTTTTCGTCGCTAGTTTTATCAAAATAAATACAAAATTGTTCAGACTTTAGAGCCGTTCCAATAATTGAACAATTTGCTGTAGAACAATCTCAAAACACACGACGATTGTCGAAAATGGTTTCCTTGACCCTGATGAATCTAAAATGCAGTAATAACAATAAAGAATAAAACACTAATAAAAACATTTCTATATATTTTATTTAAATTTAATTCATTAAATAAATATAATTTTGTTTCTTATACAAACAACAACCAAAAAACAACCATTTATAACTCGCGCTCGCCGATAAAATAAATGTTTTTGTTTGTCATGTTGTGCACATACGAAATGAGACAAAACTTTGTGCATCGTATACATCGCACTCTTTCTTCCCTTTTACGATAGAAGAGTTTTAGTTTTTGCTAGGAGAAACAAAAGTACTTTTTCTGAGGGGAGAGTTTTTGGTTAATAAAGAAACACATACATTTATAAAATGCGATTTGTTTGTGGTTGTTTTTCAAGACAAACTACTGAGTTTTGGTTTGCAGGGTAGGCTTTAACGCATTCTCCTAGAATTGCTTTTGAATGAAATGATTTGTTGATTATAAAAGACTCTACTGTCCAACATATCACCATGACATCCTAGATGTCGCCTCTTCTACAAAATCCCAAATAAAATTCCCAACCGGCATCTTTTGGTTCTAAAAAAAACCGTACAAATGTTTTCAGCGTCCCCCATGGGATATAAAAGAAGGAATGTCAAAAATCGCATAAAAAAGTGTCAAATAAAAGATTTGGCAAACCAAATTTTTGCTTTTCGCTAGTTCGTTCTCTCACAATTTCTCCCAATTACTTTCAGTTTCAATTCAGAATTCAGGCGATAAAACTGGAATTTCGTCGATTTTTATTTGTTCAAACCTTCTTCATTGTCCATTTGAGACCGTTGTGAGTGATTGTCTTTTGTATGAACTATCCAAAAAAATTAACAAAAAATTAAAACTCGAAAGAAAAATTAAACAAGTGAAAGTGCGACAACAACGCGTAGTAGTTTTTTCTTTTAATTTCATTCGCTGAAACTCCATTCAATCACATACCTACCGAAATGTCTTCACAAAACACTCCAGAGAAAAATCTTGGCAGACCTCCCATGTGCCCACGGTCATCGAGTCACAGTCCAAACCATCCAGGTGCAAATCTTCAATTGCCAAGTCCAATTATTACGAAACGAACAAGGACCGCCTCAACGTAAGCTTAATACTTAAATACACTTTAAACCATTGGGCATTCCTCCAACAAAGTAGGTTAATTGATTTTCCATTTCATCTATCTTCAAAAGGTCTGCTCGAGCTTTAGAGAATCCAGTTGAAACTGGGATTGTTAAGTCATTCAGTCGATCTAAAGGTCATGGATTTCTAACGCCCCATTCTGGGGGAGAAGATATTTTCGTTCATATCTCTGAGTGAGTAATAAATTAGATTTTGTGGTTGTTTTTGTACGAAAATTCTTCCCACATAGTATCGAAGGTGAATACGTTCCACAGCATGGAGATGAAGTCAAGTATCGTCTGTGTGCCATTCCGCCGAAATTTGAGAAGCACCAAGCCGTTCATTGCCAGATAATCAATCTCACACCAGAGGTCCACCACAAGTGGGAAGAGCCTTTCCAAACTTGTCACGAAACCTCCGACAAATAAAGCCAAGTTTATTAATACAAAATCAAACATAAAATGGCAGCATAAACCTTCGAAGGGTCTATTATTATATTTTACACAACAAACAGAAGAACAAACCGATGCTTATGAGATAATATTATACAGCTGAATGTAGTATTTTTTTATCATACAGGTTTTAAATATTATAAAAAAAAGTCAAAAAAACTCGCGCAAATCAGAAAAAAAAGTAGAAATAGAAAATATTTTTGAATAATGTTTAAGCTTTTTCTTTCAGAAAAGAAAAGGACTTTTATTCACTTTAAGGTAGGTAGTGTTGCTAACGGTTCTGAAATCGGCTTTCATGTGTTCTTACTTTCGTCCGAACTGTGGTGGCATCCTATTTATTTTTTTTTTACTCAACACTTTATTTCAATTTAATAACTTTGATTCTATTTTATCTGTACTTTGTTATTTCATTTTTGTACAACCGTAATGTTTTTTTTAATTAATAAAATGGCATACCAATAATTGCTGTTTTTTTTTTTTGCTTTTGGTTTGATTTATTAAGGTTTTGCTTTACTTTTACGTTTTTTGTTGAAAATTTCTTTTCGTAGTTTAGATTTTGAGTTTAATTAAAAAAATTACTTGGTACTCGTATTAACATATTATATAAGTTTGTTATTCTCATAATGTTACCTAAATGTTAAGTGCTAAATGGAGTTTTTAATGAGCTCTTTTACTAAAAAATGTTAAATGTAAAAACAAAATTAAATAAAACAAAATATTGGACTAAACTGTTAAACAATCTAAAGGTGTTGGTTTAATTGTACACATAAACAAAAAAGTTATTCCATAAGACCCTAGCGAAGTATCCGTCGGAATGCAAAATCTTCCAAATGTCGAAGGGAAAAGCCTCCGATATCATATCCGTTCCGACGGCTATTTGCCTAGGGGTAGGATATTATGAATCCTCTGAGAAACTAAAACCAAAGTTCAATTCTGCATTTCGAAATTCATGGCAATTACAATTTAACGACTTCAGGCCTACATGCATATATAACATTACTATATCAGGCTGTTTCGCGTTTTATGCTCCTCCCTCCAACCATGCTTGCCCGTTTACTTATTGAACGATTCTGGGATTTCCAGTCATTAATAATAAGTAAGGGACTATTTTTCAGTCTTTCTTTTTATAATAAGCGCGTACTATCCTTAAAATAATTAGGCACAGTACGAACGTTAGGAAAATAGGGAAGTGTTTCGGAGGAGATACCGATGCACATTGCTCCAGAACATCTGAATATCAGCATAAAAGGTTAGTTCGGCTAAAAAAAATCTCAAGAGACGCAAAGTGTGGCTGAGTTCCAAAATGCGCATCTGCTACGCAAACATGCTGCTTTCGCTTTGTAAACATTTTCCCGTTTGAGTTTTGGAACTTTTGACTTGCCATCAAATGCGCATCTGATGTGTTTCGGAACTCAGCCTCTAAGTCTTACGACTGAATTCTGATTGAGAAGTCTGACTATGAACTCAAATTTCGAGTCTGTACTCACAAACTTCCCAAACCAAATCTTAGAAGCTAAGCATAGAGTCGAACCTACGACCAAAAAAAAAATTGCAAGTCGAATTTTCTGGTGGGGGGATAAGCAAATGTTCTGTGTATACTTTTAGATTTTGAGGAACAATAAAATGCAAAGCTCAGACTGTTACAAATTTTTGTTATGTAAATATCTAGTTTGACTGTAACTGAAAACCGTTTTTTACAATTTGTGAAAAAAAATGGTACTAAGTGGTTTGACTTGTTAACAAAGTTGACGTCCATGTTATTTTTGTTATATTTTATCTAGCAGTTTTGTAAACGTTCACTCACACAATACTCCCTTGGTTTTATAGATGGTAAGGAGCCATTCTGATTCGAGGAAAACAAAATCCTATAAATCGAAAACAATTACTTACATACTCGTAAATGCAAGAATTTTTGACATCATAAGATAATAGTTTTTAAAACAAACTACTAAATACCATATAAATAAAACACAAATCAGTCAGTATAATCATTAAATTATATTTATAGAAATATAAAACTAATATGTAATCATATAAGAATCGTGGCATATAAAACATAATATAACATGTATCCTAAACGATGTATAATTATGTAGGTGTGTCCAATCACAATAAAATACTAAGAAATTGTACTTATTCTTCTGTACGCGGAATCTTTAATTTTTGTTTGTTAGTTTTAAAAACAATAAACCGAAATAATGTTCTTTCTTTTAAAGAAAACTAAAGTACTGCTTTCTTTTTCTTCTTTCCTTCACAGGTTCCCTTACATCAATTGACCCATAAATAAATAAATTTAATACAAATAAAAAAACAGAATAAAACAAAACAATCAAAAGCCACAGTTGTAAAACTAAAGATTAATTTCGAAAACGAAATGACCAGAAGTTTCATACATCTAATTGCTATCTTTTTTTAGACTTTTTGCCAGAATTCGATTCATTTACAACTATCCATTGTCGGGTGGGAAGATTTTGAAGATACCCTATCCATTTTCTGCCGAAATACAGCCATACTAAACCATAGAGCATACAAACGATAGCTTCGATGTAGTAACCGTCGAAAGTTATTTCACAGCGACCTCCTGATGATGTGCATTTCTGTAAAATAAAATTAAATTAAAGTTAAAACTTAAGCATGTCGAATCATACCACTTACCTCAATTTCTTCTTTATTGAGACACAGATTTTTCGAATCCCCCTCAACGGCTCCACTGCATTCCTTCCAAGTCAGCACATCGACCAACCAAAGGATCACTGTATTCGGCCAATTCCCACCTAGATTACAGACAGTATTCAATAGGGTCATGTATGTGCCACCTACTGCTGGGTCGGATATTTTTGCAAAGAACGCCATTACAGCGACAAACATGCAATACAAGAAAATCTGATAGATGCCGTAGTTGATGACAAGCAGGACATAGAAGTACAAAGGTACTTTGCCACCACTGATCATAAGCGGACAGAAGAAGGCAATAAGAGTGGCAGTTCCGGAGAATACCATTCGATAGGGAATGGCTTTTACATAAACGTCCATGGGTTTCGGACCGTTGGTATATCGACTAACAACCAATGGAAGAATAATCTGCAATGGAATGATTGGGATGATGAGAAGAGCCAGCTTTTCTTTTGGAACTCCAGCATCGATAAGCTTCAATGAGGTGACAGCATCACTGGCAGCAAATGTGACCTTCACAGTTAGAAGGATTACAGCCAGGATCTGGATGGGTCGCATTCGCAGAATGTCAAACAAAATTTTATAGCTCTCCTTGATATTAAGCTCTGGATGATCGGTAAACCTTTGTTCGGAGTCTTCGTTATGCTCCCGCTTAAATATGGCCACTAAAGTTGTGGCAACCAGGAAACATAATCCCCAGAACCAAAGAAAATCGGGAAGTGTTACCATGCCCTCGTCTTTGGGTTCGGTGCGTAGGTAAGTGTTGCAGAAATCTTTTGATTCCATGGCAATGAAGGCGACATATCCAAGAAAATACCCAGCTGTCTGTCCGACACTGTTGCAAGTGGATGCATAGGCTACGTTGCATCTTTTGAGCATAGTCAGGGCCCATCCATCGACTGCAATATCCTGGGTAGCCGCAAGGAAATTCAGACTAAAGAACATGGCAGTGAGAAGAGGGACATTGGGTTCAGTATCCTTGCCACCCAACCAACTGTCCACATTCACTGACAGCAGCAACATGAACAATCCGATAAGATACTGCGTAGGTATAAGCCAGGATTTTCTCCTTCCAAAGCGTGCCACGTACAGGGAATCCACAATTGGAGCCCATAGCAGCTTTAAACTAAACGGCCAATAGGCAAAGCTGAATTCGGCTTGTTGTTTGTAACTGGCGCCACGGTTTTGCAGTAGCATAGGAATAGCAGCGATCAGTCCGAGAGGTATACCTTGTAGAATATAGAGGAAGGAAAGGATTGCAATATTACCTCGGTCACCACGTAAATCGGGCTTTTCGTGTACTTCATCATGTTCGGATGTAATTTTGGGTTTTTTATCGGAGGCGCCATTGTCTCCGGCACCATCTGTCCTCCTACGTATACTCATAATTGCTTATCACCGTTTGTAACCATGAAATTTAGATTTATAATCAGTTTTAACTGATTTGGTGAGACCACGGTTCCACGGCTAAATAAAAGACACGTCAGAGGTCTAGAGTGTGAGTGACTATGTAACTTGATGATTTCAACTAAGTTTAAACGAAATTAATGCTGTTTACTTAAATAGTTTCCTTCGATGGTTCTAAGTACTAATTAATTATTTTTAAAATATTGAAAATAGTCTCGGTTTCATACAAAAGTCTTGAAATAGAAAGCTCGTAATCCAAATCAACCAACACGACTACGAAACAACTCCTCAGCAGCAGAAGAGCGGCCACATCAAGTGACAAATGTGTGACAGCTGAACCAAAAACAAATCATGAAGATCTCTCTTAAGATTGTAGTGACATCTATGTTGCTCGTTGCAAGCCCCATGGGCAGTGTTCGTTAATGCGTCTTCTTTGAACATAATTGCGTGAGTCCGTTTTAGATCCGCGCACGCAGTCGATAGCGTATGGCAGGCTCCGTAAAACTCCGTGCGGACATTAAATTAACGTAGATTGCACCAGGCTTTATTTTGTATCTTCAACTAGAGATTATTTTTCTTTCAATCCGTAAAGAAAACCACAAATAAACAAGATGGCAAAAAACCTATGATTCTGGATTTGCAGTGCCCGATTGTCCTCAAAGATTTTTTCCAGAAATCAAGTCGGTGTTCTCATTTTTTGAGACTGGGGCCTTATTTCGTAAAACGATAACGATCAAACGATATCGTTTTGCCGATACCTGTCCCTTTCTTTGTCTACTTATATGATAGGGATAGGTATTGCCAAAACGATATCGTCTGATCGTTATCGTTTTACGTAATAAGGCCCCTGGGTAGGTTCAGAGAACTTCCAAGTAAGGCAAAATTGTAGACTGTGATTGGTCAGCTGGCGAAAGTTGCCTTCATTTCAAACAATTTTTCGACAGCTGACCAATCACAGCCTAGAAATTTGCCCTACTTGCAAGTACCCTAAGTTCTCTGAACCTACCCACTTATGTAACAAACAATTTTGTATGTCGTAACTTTTGACGTTCCAACGAGCAAATTCACCTCATTACTGTCAAAAAATAAGTGATCGAATTTAAAAAAAAAAAGAAACACGTAAGGTAACTCGGTGTTGTATTCTCTTATTCACGTGTGCGGACTCATTCTATACAGTTCAGATCCGCATATAAAATGTTGCGGGTTTTCAATTGTTGGTTTGTGTGTCTTGTTAGAGCTTCGGAAAATGTTAGTAGAAACAAATTTTTAGCTTAATCCTAGTACGCAGATCGCGCTAAATTTTAGCTCCAATACAAAATTCTCTCGAAAATTTAGCTTGGGTAAAGAATTTTGTATGGGAGCTTAAATTTAGCATGATCTGCGTACTAGGCTTAACCTAGAATATTTTGTTTATTTGGAAGTGAGAAAAAAGTCCAAAATTTTCCATATATTTGTTTCTATTTCTTAAAAAAAAAAAATTATCGACGAAACAATTTATTGAAACTTCTTAAGATTTTCACTCAGTGAACAGCTTTTTACGTGTATGTCAAACTGGCTGGGGATAATGTAGTTCGCCCGACGGATAGCAGAATGGAAATACAGGGCGAAATGGAATCGGATGGGTGAATCGAATCTAGGGTTCACGGGAATAGAATAGGGCTATGTGGAAACGAACTTTTGAAAATTTCATAAAAAAAATGTTTACTCTTTTGAATAGATGTTTTATTCCAGAATAATTTATTACAAAAATCCATTAATATTCACTCAATGGGACAGTTGATATAAATAACTGTGGATCTCCTTCTTATAGTTTGATTACTTGGTTGAAAAATAATTTGTTCTTATAGAATAAGCAAAAGGTCAAAATATTCTTGGTTTTGATTATTCCTTAGTTTAGCGGTAAAAAAAATTATTTTAATTTAGAAATACTTCCACGAGTCTTCTTGATTCTTTTGCTTATTCTTACGTTCCACCAAACCAGTTAAATGTTCTGACCTCACCGAAAGTGAGTCAATCTTCTCAACCAACTGCTGATAGGGACTGAGCGGTTGTGTTCCCATAACAACGTGTCCCAATTTCGAATCGATTTTCGCATTCAATCGTGCATTACGAATCAGATTTACAATCCAGCATTCGGCTTCACTTGCCTTCATGTTCAGCTTATCAGCCAACATACTGATCGTGATGCACTGATGAATGCGACAGAATGTTTCGAAAATCATCAAACGGGCATCTTCAACGAACTCATCCAAACAAGCGACAATAAAGAAATCATTGAGAATGACAGTTTGGCACTCGTGTAACTTCATACGGGCACCCTCGAAGTCAAAGTTCACATAGAGGCATTCCAAAAATTCAGTGATGGGGTCACGGTAGGTGTAGGATTCTTGTTGAATGACTTTAATTAAATCTTTCAGGGCGTTGCGGCGAGTGCGGTTGATGATAACAGCTGTGGCCAGATAACGCAAGATGTGTGGACACATCGTCTGAATGGCATTCAAGTACAAAGGCTTGTAAAGGAACATCTCAATGATGAGATCACGGCCCTTCGGGTGATTGAAGAATACGAGGACACCCCAGTGGATGAGCCAAGTACGCTGCTGCAAAGCTTGGATGTTAGTGTAGTTGCTGTTATCAATGTAATCACGCAGACGATTCAAATCCTCCAATGCGGTATTCCAGTTGAGGGTAAGAATCTCAGCAGCCAATTTACCCCACAATACGTTAAGGTAGTTCTGTTTATAAATAAATATAAACAAAGTATTAATTACAGTTATTGTTTGTTTAAATTGAAATAAAAAGTAATTTTGAAACACTACACATAATTGCAGTCTTTTAGGGAATTTGATGAAAATTACTATTAAATTTTATGCGAGATTGAATTTGTATATTTCCTCGTATGTAAATATAAATTTACCTCATTATTTAAAAAAATTTAACTTCCGATAAAATTTAAATCAGTTTTAATCCAATTATTACCTGATATAATAAAAGCCGTGTTTTTTGAGAGAGTGACTAGCAACTCAGCAAAATGTTTACACGCAAAACAATAACAAAACAAATTATTATAGAGAATTTTGTTTGTGTTTTCCGTATAAAACTTTTACTGAGTGGCTAGTCACTCTATCAAAAAACACGGCTAAAATAATTTGTAGACTAAATTTAGTTTTTATGTTAAAAATGCTTTATTTTTTTAGAATAATTTTAAAAGAAATTTGACTTAAGGAATTATACTTTTGCTGCTTTATTGGTAGTAAATGAAGCATTGGTAAATGTTGTTTTTTTAAGTTTAAATAAATATTAATAAAATAAATTATCGATGGTATTAAAATAAATCATCTGAGAGTCGTCATTCATTGAAAACTAAATAACTCATATACCGCGCTCGTAACTACTGCTTAACTTATTTTATAATAATCTAAATTTTCTGAGGCCCCGTTAAAGCAAGATTATCCCAGTTTCGGAGTAAAACTCGTGTTAACCCTTTGAACTTGGTGAGTTAACTGAGTTTAACTTTAAAGCTTGCCACTGAAAAACTGGTCCCCAAAGCCTCTCAGTACTATGTCAGTCTATTTGTAAAAACCACAGCTTTTTTTGGGTGTGATGTATAGCAAAATTTCAATACTGTTTTGAGATAGATCTATACTTTTTGTATGAAAATATGAAAATCTTGCAAGTCGGGGTCGAACCTTTGTACGTAATGCTGCATTGAAAATTGTTTTTTTTTTTTAAAGAGCAGGTGCCAAGTAAAGAAACTTCAAAATTGTATTTAATTTAAGAGCTGATCGCCCTTGATATGAATATGGGGTTCAAGACGTTTCTTGTACGGCCAAATGCCATTTAACTCTATGGAAAATATCTTGGACCCCATAGCCATGTCTAGGGCACTCAGCTCTTTTGTTCAATATAATTTTGAAGTTACTATACTGCATTTTAAATGCAGTATTGCATACAAAGGCCCTAACTACGGCAAGCAAGACTTTCCCATTTGCATGGAAACAGTTATGATTTATCTTAAAACAGCAGTGAATTTTTTTTATTTCTCACATCCAAAAATTGCTACGGGCTCTTAAGCCCATTTGCTGAAACGAAACTTAAGTATTTATGTGACATATGACATTTTATGCTGAGGAAAAAGAGTAGGATATAAGCGTTTATGTTGAATTTTAATATTTATGTTTCGTATCAGCCAACGGGCTAAGTCTAAAATTAAAAATTCTCTAAGTTCAAACATTTGTAAATCCGTCATAATTCCTAAAAAAAAATGCAAGTTCATAGATCCAAACCAAAATAAACAAAGGTTCTTAGAATTATAATTTTGAATCTAAATTGAATAAATATTCTAAAATCATTGTTTTTTGTTTTTTTTTTCAGGTCATTATTAGCACTGCGGATTTTTCCCATGTTTGACGCTTGTTCAATATTTGATATTAATCAATCCTAACAAGTCTTCAAGTAATATGATTTAAAACTGCATATATATTAATATAGGGTAGTGTGAAAAAATTGTATTTTCAAGTCATAAAACCACAGAAAAGTTGCAAAGACTAAAGACGGGGAAGACTAAAAAAAGGGGTGCAAATTAAAAAAAATTAAATCTTATAGGTCTTACTACTTAATTTTGATAACGAAATATTAATATTACTTAATTGATATGGCTAAACATTACCAATATACCTACATAACTCAATTGCTTAAATAATAAAGCCTGATCCACATCTGTGTCGTGTGTTGTGTTGTAGAGTCGTGTGTCGCTGTTATTCCATATGCAACACAACACTACGCATATGAAATACATTGTAGCGATAGCGACACACGACTCCACAACAGATGCGGATCAGGCTTAAGGAAAACAAAACATTCCTATATTTTTGAAAATACAATAAAACAACGCTTGAGCAGAACCCAGTACTTTTTATAATTTTTAAAATTCTTTAGTTTTTTTTTCATAACTGTGTTTGGTTTTACAGAAAAAAAGTGGAAAATGAAAATGCTGCTGACATATCAATTTTGTTTAATTTCAGCTCTGTAGGTAAAGTGTGTTCCAAATTGAAAAACTTGTACAAAGTGAAATGTATACAAGGCATTAAGTTTGTACAGCTGATGTGTACACATAATGCATTGTACTCAGCTATACTCATTGCTTTATTTTGCAATTTTTGTACTGATTTCTTTTGTGAAACCCATTTTGAATATCGTAACTTTTTATTTGGTAATTTAATATTATAGGAACATGTCAAGAGTGTTCCGTTCATATCGAATATAGAAAACTTGTGGACAACTTATTCATAAATGCATTCCACAATCTTTTTCTAGTCATATTTTACATTTTTGAGTATGGGGTGGCAAGGAAAAAATCTCTTGGAGTGTAGTTTACATTTGGAAATAGATATATTTTGAATCAAAATAAAAGCTGTGGAATGTATAGTTAAAAATGCAACGCTAACGATTTTGTTTAAACATTTCACTTTTACTCGAACTGAGTTCTAGGAATAGAAAAGCAACCCGAAAACGTTATTTTTTGCAAGATTCATATATTACAGGTAATATCACTAGCGTTATCATTTTTGTTCAGTTCTGCGCATTTTGTCAAAATCAACAGTAAAAAAATTGAATTTCAAACAGTCACTACAAATTTTTTTTTGTTTACTTTGTACTAACACTAGGGGCAGCCATTTCATTTTGAACTTTGACAACCTGCGCCTGTTTGAATTCATACTTATTTAATAAAATTTGTATTTTCTTACTAAAAAACATTCGACCCTTACAATAATCAAATTTATTGACGACTTAAATATCTAAGTAAAATGCAAGATAATGGTTTAGGACATAAATAATCAACCATACATGGTACGTTTCATATTTTGGAGTCTATAACATGAAATGTTCATTAGTTAGGATCCTCTTAAATATTTAAGTCACACCATTATGGTTCATTTTACTTAAATATTTAAGTCGTCACTAAATCCAATTACTGATGTGGCCCATTGTTAATAAACTCCGAACAATCACATATTTGTGATTTAGAATGCGATCTTCTTTCTCGTAGTATTATTTCTCATATCCGAGGTTTGCTTAAAATAAGAAAAAGGCAACGAAATTCCCGGGAAATTTATAGTTTAGAATAGGAGAGTAGGAAAAAGGGAAGCATTTCCCCGGGGATTTATATTTAGGATTGGGCCGACTTTGAATGCAAAATTAATTAAAATAGAAAGTTAAAAAACAACATGAAGTTACAATGCAGTTTGTATGACGTTTGAATTTAAATGTACATAATTAGTGCTTCTTGAGTGGATTCTGACTTGAATCGAAAAGCCAATTTCTCTTCCCAGAATGCTTAGAATCATATTTCTTGTGCCGATAGAATGGTTTGAGAGTTCCGGGCGCTTTTGGACATCCAATTGAAAACGACATCAATCATGCAGTTGTACATAGATCCGCAGTCTAAAAAAAAAAAAAAAATAAATCGGGTGCACAACGGCTCATGAAGAACCAGGGCCTAGTGACTAACAACTCGCAACCATTCCTGTGTGCGCCTTTCGACAGGAATGGATGGGACCTACAATTTTATGCCGAATCCGAACGGCTAGACGAGACGCACTTATTCGTGCCAAGTGATACTCTTGGAGGATTTGTCAATTCCTCGCAAGAGGCAGTAGCCCTGAAAAAAAACTTTTTAGTTTTTAGGTGGACGAGGCTGGGAAGCGATCCCAGACCTCCAGCGTGACAGTCGAACGCACTAACCATTACGCTACGGGCTACTACAGATCCGCAGTCTAGTCAATACTAATTTGGTATGAAAAAAAGACTTCGAATTACTACGTCATGAAAATTAATTTTTAAAAAGTGTTGCACTTAAAAGTTTTAATATAATTATTTTTTTTTTCTCTAGCTAAAAATTTATAAAAAAATCACAAAACACGCAACCGTCTTTAATGTTTTCCCAACTTTCTTTTTTATACATCAAATATATTTAGGTACCTTAGATTTTATGTACCTACCTATACCTATTTTTGAAACATTTAAAATTTGTCAGTTCATTTAAAATTTGTCAGTTTGTGAAGTTTGCCATAAAAACATTCATATTTATAAAGAGCTACAAAATTGGAGGATTAAAATTAAACAATGACCTTTATAAGGACAATCATAAATATCAGATCAGACAGCACAGATTCTTGAGTTAGAACAAGTTACAAAAGAATAGCTGTTCTAAGAAGTTCTAGCTTCAAAGCAAGTACAAATTTTCAAATAGCCTCCGGAATAAATTTCTTGTTTCATATAACCGATGTTTTCAATTAAGCAGAGTTGATTGTACAGACAATTATGTTCTATTCTGTTATTATCTGAATAGACTCAAAAACATCAAATCACAACAGTTTCACAAAATTGTCATTGTACCTACAGCAAAAAGTTGTACTTTTCTATTCCAAACTGTTCGGAACAGCGTCATTGAACAGACTTAAATTTATTTCTAATTACCTACTAACAATTTATTGTTAAATTAAGAAAAAGAACTTACCTTATCATTGGGCGACATGACAATCAAACAAAAGTACAAATAAGATGTCGACTCCTGATAGTTTCCGCACTCGTACAAGTACTTAGCCAATTTATAGGCACTCTCCAAATGTTCGATCTTGAAGTTGTAGTCCTTTTGCAAAGCATTGACGAACGTTTTGGAATCCTTCATGCTTTCGCCGTTCTTGAGGATATCAGTTGCTTTCATGATGGGTGCAACTTCATTTTGCAGCTGTTTGAGCGTGGCCAACACCTCAGCCTTGCGCTGCACCAATTCCTCTGGCATTTCTTTGCTCAAATTTAAACGCTTCCTTGTGTCCATCGTATAATCAATCATGTTTGTTTTATTTACTGTTACTAAAATGTATTCCAGCAAATCTTGTTGATTATAAATCTAAAAGGAAATATATGAAATCATTTTTTGCAAAAATTAAATTGTGTGGTCGGTCTCTCCCAATTGGGGGATGCTATCGTCATTTTGCTCGTTCTAACCTCTTTGCCACACAAAAATTCCAATAGCGGGAATGTTAAATGCCTATCAAGAAATTGGCAATTTTTAGTAGTTAAATCGAACTTCGCCATGATTGATTTTTAATTATTTTTCTATTAATTCAAACGATTTTACGGCTTTTTTACTAAAAATAAACGTGTTGTCTTTGATTGACAAATAACTCACGACGTCGCCTATTTGGCGAAAGGGGTCTTTAAAGCGAGCTCAGAGCCAAATTGCACACAAGTGTGGAACATTTAAACTAAATGACAGACGACAATTTAAAATAGTGTTGCCATAAAAAATTATTACTTTCTTATCCAGCGGTCACACTAGCTATAAATTATCGTATAATTGTTGAAAAGACGGTAGAAACATATTAGGCTAAGCACGCATATGCAACTTTTAGTCATGAAACAGTGACTGAAAACACATAGCTGAAATAACTATTTTTTTTGTATGTGTGCCATCAAGTCATTTTAAGTTTAAATGAATTTTAGAATTATTTTCATAATTTAAACTTATCTATCATTAAAATACAATACGTATTTATGAATTTATTAGTAGGTATGTAAGCATGGACGTATTAGATATGGACTGCTAGCCCCCAACTTCACGTTGGTTCCTGCCTTAACTTAAACGAACTCTTGACTAACTCTTGACATTTGAAGGTTTGGAAATGACATCAGTCCAAAATCCAAATGTCAGATTAGCATTCGTGGAATTTATAAAGAAGATTAAAAATGCAATCCACAATTTTTATTTATTAAATTGAAAATTATTAAATTAAGAATTTTACTTATAACTTCTCACTTAAAGAATTTCTTCAAAGAAGAAAATTGGCTTTGGATAATCATAAAGAGCACTTCAACTATTGCAGTGGCAATCTTCAATTCTGACAATGAAAAAGAATAAACTTTGTCCTGGACATTGATCTTATTTCTGCTGGCAACGAATTCGTTACTCCTGTCGAGCTGCAAGGCTTCTAAATTCTTCAAGTAAGTTTTTATTGCACGAATATATTATGTACATACATACATAAATCGATAAAGTTATATGTTTTATTTCCAGGTGAATTGAATGTATTCCGTCTATTTTCTTGATGGGTTTCGAGACACAATCAACCAATAGAGTACTGTGCTGTTGGTACACTGCTCGGATCTCAGAAATATGAATGTAGAATTCTAGGCCAACTTAATGGTGTAATTGCGAATCGGAGAGAATGGAATGGACCGAAACGCCAGGTCCAGTGTGTGCCCCATATCTGATCTTGTGAATCATCACACGGACATCAAGTCACGAAAAGAAAAAAGTGGTTTATTAAGATTGTTGTTTTACAAAAGAGAGATAATAAACAAAAAAACCTACTAGCGGATAAAATGATAAAATCAAAGAGAGATAGATGTTTTCATTTGTATTATATAATTTTGTTTCGAATTGCTTCTTTTTAGTTTAATTACATAAAAATTATTGTTAGATAGTTAAATTGCGAAGAATGTTGTTCAACCATCGTTAGTCAGTATTTCAGCGATTTTACTAGCCACAGTAGTACATATTAAAAAGGGAAGATGCTTGGAATGTTTTCCAAACATGTATTGTGATTTATGCTAATTAAAATAAATAAATACTTGTGTAGATGTGTAGATCAAAAATGTAAACATAGAGAATTAAAGGTTAGACCGCACACAACTGCAGCGGAACTACACTTCACGACGCGTCAAAACATTATTTGTATGAAATTGTATGAGCTATATCGCACTAAGCGGCAACTGAACTTCATAAAATTTCATACAAATTATTGTGAATCGCAGTTCCGCTGCAGTGCAGTTCCGCCTAGTGCGGCCTAACCTTAAGCAGAGGTTTTGGTTAAATTGTGATAAAACGAAATTGGCTGAATTCGATTAACAATTAACAAACGATGGATTCTCTGAAAACATTTTTATTTAACATGCATTAATCAATCATGGATTCATTTTAACCCCCTATGAAGAGACTACATATGTGGCTCTAAATATTATAAATATTTGTGTGTTGAAATGAATCGAAGTCCGAATAAAATGATATTAACTAAGATTTTCTCTACACAAACCATTTTTGATAAAATTCAATTGCTTGAGTTATTGAAAACCTGCGTAATAGATGATTAGCAGGATATATATTCACGTCAGCAAAAAAGGGCTATTAGTTCCAAGATTTATTAACTTCCCATTGGAAGTAATTGTAATTGGTGCGATTTGTCGAATTGAAAATTTTGACATATCTTCACGTTTTGAGGTCTCTAGAATCAGAATCCATAGTTTTTAGCAAGATATCTGTAAGTGTGTATGTACGTACGTTCAGGGTACTTTTTTCGTCCACCAAATCTCGAGAACGCATAAAGATATCGACCTCGGATAAATTTTATTTTACAGATAATATTGACATAACGTGCTGAAAAGGTTTTCTAACAAATTCAATAAACCATTTTTTTACTATAGTAATTTAAAAAGGAGCTGTAAAATGTCATTTATCTGAATTATCTCGAGCACGGAATAAGATATTCACTTTAGACTAATTTTATTTTAAACATAACTACACAATACCAAATGGGTAAATATTAAAAAAAATTCAACAGACACATTTTTTTAAACTAAGAAAAACAGTTGAACAATAATTTTCGTCTCAAATAATTCAAAAACAAAAAATGATTCCGAACCCACTCTATTTTTTTTTTTACATATAAAGACGTAGTTAACAACTGATAATTTAAAACAAAATTCAATAAACAGTTTTTTTTGAGCAAAGAAACTGAAAAAAAAACTATTAAAAATTCTTTACAAATGTTTTTCAACATTTTGAAAAAAAAAAACAATGATATCGAATTGTACTATGAAATAACTAAAGTACAAAATACAGGTAATGTCACATTTTGCCCTGTATCTCTTTTTCTATACCTACTTATATACTGATTATCCAAAAACCCAAAGTTGTTACACTATAAAATATAAAAATATATAATACATACTCTACCACCCACCACATAAGTAAATATGTGCATATGTATATGGTTTTCAAGCGCACCAATTAGTTTTATATTTGTGTACTCATCAAAATCCGTTTTCTTGAAAATCAACAGCGGATATTCTATATTCAATACTTCACGGTTAAATATATTTTATTTGCTATAAAATCACAAGTAATGAAATTATTGAAACATATAGATTTAAAAACCATACTTCAAAGGTAGTTGACCTCAGCAAAAAAATGTATCCATTATGTACTTATTATATAACCGTTCGTTTTGGCGATCAGATTTAAGGTAGGTACCTGCTAAGGATACATGCTTTTCTAACGAACCATCGACCATTTAAAAAGTAATTAGAAACTTTACAAAATCAAAATATAAAAAAAAAACACTTTGATTATTATGAAAAACAGTAAGTTATTGAAAAATTTTCATTTTACAATCGAAAATTGAAAAAAAAATTCAAACTAAAAATTTTACATCGTTAAGCAAAACATCACGTTTCATACATTTATATTAATATGAGGTGCTCAATAATTGGCTGCAAATCACATCTTCGTGATCAATATGTGTCGTATCACAGGCAAGTACTTTCATCAAGTCTTAAGGCCAAAATTATTTCTGTCATGTTATTATTATTAGATTGTTTCGTGGAGGACAGTATAGGGAGACTCGATCCAGTCCATTATGTCCCCCAACACTGTTAATGAAATTAAATTTTGCAAATCATTTAGGGTTTGCGATATGCCATTTGAAAGAAGTTGCTTCATTAAAATAGGCACAACAAATCGATTGAAACCGGAAGCAAAAAAAAGATTTAATGATTCTCACAATAAGCAATTTTCTTCTTTTACTTTGGGAGAAATCTCTTGTTGAAGGCCATGTATTTTTTGCCATTATACACTAATATTGCGCTTTATTAACAATAATGTAGGGAAAAAGAGACTAATTTTCAAACAAAGATATCTCCGAAACTAAAAGAGCTTTTGAAAAAAAAAACTGATTTTAAAATAATAATATAGGTACTTTAAAGATTTATTCAAAATTTTAATAAAACACATTACCCAGAATTTATACAAAGCTTCAAAATTAGCAGAGAAAGGTTTTTTTTTATTTACTAACGGGAATATCTCAAAAACCTGACGTAATGGGATAATTCTGAGTTAGAATTCAGCGTACCAAAAACCTTTGGAAAAGTTTATTTTGGTTTCTGTGAGAAAAACCTTGTTGACCAGTGTAATCAAAATAGTGGGTTGCTAGTGAACTCAACCTTGCAATTCGACCTGACGGGTTAGGCTCCAGAACACTAGAGCACAGTGGAGTATTCAACCTCAAAAATGGAGTAAATGAGAAAAATGTTAATGTAATATCTAACCCCTATATAATAGCAATAAGGAAAATGCAACAACATGATCGTAATGTCAGGTCTTATTAATATCTAGAGTTCTATTTTCTAACGATTCCAAAACAACCCTGTTTGTTCCCTATACAACCCTGTTTGAATACATACGGATTTGATTTCGAACTAATTCAGAACAGGAGTTTAGTACCTATATAGTGGAAAGTAAAAATTTAAGAGGTGGACTTTCTTCAAACATTTTTTTGATTTCACCGAATTTTGACAATTTTTAGTTTCTTTACAAAAAAAATATTTTCAAACTGGAGATTTTAACAATTTCATCCAATTAAGTTCAATTTTTTAGCAAACTTAGAATATTTATTTAATTTCTTTTTTAATTTCAGTGATGCGTACAAGTACGTAAGTACGTAATTTGCCGGCGGAAAGTACTTTGAGGTCATGGTACAGCCAAACCGAAGTTGGTCCGGGGTACACAAAAAAGACAATAGACGTTCTTTTGCTGAAAAGCATATCGCTTTCAAAGCTCAACAGGAAGCTGGTGGGAACATTGATGATGGACGAAATGGCTTTCCGGAAACACATTCAATGGGATGATGCAAATAAAAAATGTATCTGTACCATAGACTATGGCACGGAATTTTCCGCAACGGAAGAACTTCTTCCTGCTAAGGAAGCACTAGTTTATTTGCTCGTTGGAATGAATGGTGCATGGAAGCTTCCGGTGGCATATATTTTGTGTAATGGTGTGAGTTCCACTGAAAAAGCGAGTTCTACTAGACAAGTTATCAGTTTCCTGGAGGAATCAAACGTTGTAATCGTTGGCCTTACTTTTGATGGACATCCTGGCAACATTGGAATGATTAGGCACTTGGGAGGTACCCTCGAAACCTATGACCCAAGGTTTGAAAATCTGGTAAATGGTTCAAACATATCGATATTTCTTGATGCTTGTCATTGCTTAAAGCTCATACGCAACACATGGGGAACACAAAAGATATTACATGATGAGAGCGGGCAGTCAATCAAAACTTGTCAATTATCAGGGTTAATTAGGACTCCACTTCGCTAACAAGCTTAATCAGCGCCATTTAAATTTTTATTCAAAAATAATGAATGTGAAGCTGGCGGCAGAAACATTGAGCGATAGCACAGCGAATGCCCTTTCGTTTTTGCTTGATGCAAAAATACCTGTATTTGAAGACTGTGAAGCTACAATTAAGTTCATAAGAACTATAAATAATGTTTTCGATTGCCCCAATTCCAAATCCAAATTTGGTTTTAGTTTTAAGAAGGGTTTATGCGAAGAAATCAAATTCGCTGTATTTAAGTTTTTCGAGGAATCTATAAAATACTTATCAGGGTTAAGAATTGGAACTGAAAAAGTGGTGCATTCGAAAAGCAAAGTTGGCTTTGTAGGCTTTATAGTGGACATGAAAAATTAAGAAATAAACTACACGTGGAAGAAAATAAAATACTAGACTATATTTAAGGCTATAAACTTTCACAAGACCACCTGGAACTTTTTTTTTCGAACATACGATCAAGAGGCGGTTTCAACAAAAACCCCACGTCTGCACAGTTTGCTTCAGCATACAAGCGGCTTCTGATTCACAACAAAGTTCGTTCGTCTGCTGAAGCAAACTGTATTGCATGTGACGAAACTAGCATTCTGACAATATCCTCAAGCCAAACGAAAAACTAGATAAATTATGAGGAGCTCAAAGATGAAGACCTTCTTATTTTTGAAGGCTTAAGCGACATCGCATATAATGACTCCCCCTTGGAAGAGATTATCGTATACATAAGTGGATTTGTAGAGTTTAGCCTTATAAAAACTGTTGATTGTAAAAAATTCGAACAATTTGTAGTAAGTAGTGAGAAATGAAATTCAAAACTAGTTTCTCTAAAAAGCAAAGAGTTTCTTAGGTATCCGCATAAAGATACTGTAAAAATTTGCAAAATTGTGAGGAAAAATATTTCAGTACTTGAAAAAGAAGATAAATTAGGAAAAAAAAATGTACATAGTTTAATAGTTTTAAGTAGTATTAGAAACTTTGATTTAAGTTGTATATACATAGAGTTAGATGAACGTTCACTTAATTTTGATGTGCTGTAAACCACAAATACGAGCTCATAAAACGTGTAATTCAACAATGTTCAAAAGTAATATTACACCATATTGCTAAAAAGAAAAATATTTTAGAGCACAAAAAACTGGTTCGACAAAAATTAACCAAATTTGTTCAATTTATGGGGCAATAATATTATATTCCGTTTGTTCTTTTTGTAAATGCATTGTTATTGTCTTGTTTTGTTTTTGTTAAAGTTTGTTTTGTTTTTGTTAATGAATATACCTATATTCAATAGTCATAAATATTGTTATTTAAACTTGTATTAATTTTTTAAAGAAAGTATTTATAGGTACTTCGAAAAAATAAAAAAATAACTATATTTCTGTAATTAAACAACACTTTTTTTTATTTATTGTTTGGAACTTTTTGAAATTGTTTTTTTTTTTATTTCTGTGTATTAAAATTCAATTAAAACCAATCGTTGGTACTCCGAATATCTGCCTGTTATAACAAGACGGTCAAAATGGTTCAAGGTTACAAAGCAAGCACAGGTAAACGACATTGTAATAATAGTAATCGAGCCAAACGAAATACGTTCAGCCTGGCATCTAGGACGCGTTGTTAAGGTTTATCCAGGACCAGATGGAGTTGGACGAATGGCAGACGTTAGACCTTCTAATGGGTCAATCAAAGTAAAGAGATCAATAGGAAGACTCGCTGTTTTGGACGTGAAGTCTTCGTCATAGATTCTCAGACGGCCCCGGAATGTCATCAAGTCATTTTAAGTTTAAATGAATTAAAGAATTATTTTCATAATTTAAACTTATCTATCATTAAAATATAATACGTATTTATGAATTTATTAGTAGGTTTGTAAGGTATGTAACATTGGCAACTCACAAACTTAGTAAGTTATTAAATTTATTTAGGTACTAAACTTTAAAAATAGTTTCTTCTCTTTCTAATTTGTGCGAAAGAAACAGAATATTATTATTGTAATAAGTTAAATTGTCACCCACGTACTTTTGACCTTCATAGTTTGTTAAAAGTTAAAAAAAATTTAAGCGCGGTTGATCTAGTTAGATTTGCTATAGGTTAATTCGTGTAATTTTTTTTTCAATTATTTTTTAAATTAATTATTTTAACTTTAGATTGTAAGCGTTTTTAAAAAGTTGTTCACAGCATTCTGGAAAATTTAATGTTACATTCCAATACCAATTTGTGAGTACAAAAATAGAAAGACTTTATAACAAGACATTTCTGATAACTTGTTCATTACAGAAAATAAAATTGAATTTATCCTGCGGAGAAGAAGTTTCATGGTTTCATTTTGATTAAAACCTACTTCACTGGATTTGGCAGTTTGTTGTATATTTTGGATATTCAATGTTTATCCTTGGTTTGGAATTTTGTTTTTCAGTTGTTCGTGGAACAACAATGTGTAATTGCGAATGATTCGTTCCAATTTCGCGTTTTTTTGGAGAGCCCATTTAAGGCTCTCCCAAACCAACGCGGAACATTCGCTATGCAGGGCGAATCATTCGCAATGGTAACAAAAATGACAAATAAACAATTCTAAACAACAACAAAAACTGCCGTCGGCGAATGTTCCGCGCCGCTTTCGCGTTGGTTTGGGAGAGCCTTTAGGGCCAGTTTGTTCACACTTGATCATCTTTAATCAAGGATTATTCCAGTTGATAATCATAGAATGCGTTTTTTCACTAAAATTTTAATCAAGAAATCCATGATCTGAGCAGTTAATTGAAGATATCAGTTTGTTCACAGCTGATTATCTTTAATCCATGATTTAGTGGAGCTGGGAAATCCTTAAATATTTTTGTTGATCAAATTTCGTTTATAAAAATCAAAGTATGAGTTGCTAATCATGGATTTCACTAATCAGTCAATTTTTGTCGATTACCATTAGTTAATTAAGCCTATGAAAGTCACATACTAAATTTAACCCACTGTGAACAAACTGGCCCTTAATCAAGGATTTATAGGAATTCAGTTTGTTCATGCTTGATTCACGCACTCGCATGATAAACAGAAATACTTATGCTCATTTGATATACATTCGTCGCCATCTTGGGTTTTCTGTGAAGTCTGAATCATCTTTCATTATTATTTTAATTTTTAAGTGAAGACTTATTTAATTTAGCATTTAAAGAAATTGTTTTTAAGTAATAATAAACAGTAAAAATATAAAAAGCAATAAGAACAATCAAATTAGTTGAAATTATTATTGTTTGTAGAATTTGTATGAATATTGTGACGTCACACAAGAAACGAGCAAACCTTGTTTCTTTTTCTTTTTATTACTGTATGTGGCCACTTTTGACGTAAAGTGAAACAATTAACAAAAAAAAACAATACACTTTCTCTGGCTGCCATCGCGAACTGTGTTTCTTATAAAAAAAGTTTAATGGTTGCAAATAAGAATTTATTTACCTTCTAATTATTGTAAAAGTTTTCAAATAAGAATCCACTAACACAAAATGACACAAACGTCAACAAAAATGGAAGCAAATATTAATTCTTGATTAAGTTTTGACAACCGAACTGACAGAAAGACTGGAAAATGGAACGATTTGTGGAAAAGCCATGATTTGTTAATCAAGCTGAAAAAAAAAGTAAACAAAGAGTCTTTGATTATCTAGGATCTGTAATCATGGATTAGGAAGAATCCGTGATAATCAAATTGCAGATTAAACCTAAAGTAAACAAACTGGCCGAATCTCAATGTAAAATATGCAATAAAACATGAGGGCCGTACAACCACATCTTTGAAGAATTATCTGAAACCTATGCATCGGGGCAGTTTAATTTGTTACTAAAATAATAAGGATATTCATGCAACGGCGTGAAACCCAGATAAACCTGGTAAGCCATATAATTTTATCTAGGTAGAAATGAACTGTCGAAATTTGTATGGGAAATATATTCTGCAAAACAGATAATTTTATCTGACGAATTTGGTGCGGAAAATGAAGAAAGTTTAGAAAAAGAATAGAATAAAGAATGGAATAAGAATTTTTCGGACTCAAACTAAAGGCAATTGCTTACTACTCCATTTGAGTCCGGAATATTCTTATACATGGTGTAGTTTTCCTAAACACGGGAGCTGTAATAACTATTTTTTCTTTAAAAATACGGGTGTATATGTTATCCACAAAATGCTTAATAACAACAAAAACTGGAAAGATCGTATATCAATCCTGTTTAACTTATTTAAAATATAGCGTTTTCGTTTGGTAACCCGGATAAAGTCTCCGGAACTTTCGAAAATTTCTGATCCGGAAAATGCCACATTTTCTACAGATATGTTGATTCTGAAGTTTGTGTTCTGTTGTAACTTAAATTGCAGATGTGAAATTAAAATTGTTTTCATTTTTTATTTTTGTAAACATGGCTAACACAATTTGTTTCCAATAAAAAGTATTGCATGTGTGGATGATACAGTTAATGCTCCAAAATATATATATGTAATTGAAAATAAAATAAAAGCCTTAAGCCAGATCCACACCTGTCCCTGTTGTGACCTGTGAGCCTCACAACAGTAAAATAGGGCCATAAAGTAGTAGTAGGTTAAAATTATTTTTATAAGATAAATACTCCTTCACAATAAAGGTTAGACCGCACTACGCGGAACTGCACTCAGCGGAACTGCGATTCACAATAATTTGTATGAAATTTTATAAAGTTCAGTTGCCGCTTAGTGCGACATACAATACAATTTCATACAAATAATATTTTGCCGCGTCGTCAAGTGTAGTTCCACTGTAGTTGTGTGCGGTCTAACATAAAGCACAATCACAGTTCTAAAATTAAATAACAAAAAATTAACTTTTGCTATATTCTTGTTTTAACCATTTCTTCAAATACAAAACCGACTTTCTCATATTTTCAGAGGAAGATATGCCATTTAGTACCAAATGAAAATATATGTAATACAATGTGAAAGCTTTCAGCAAACATTAGAACAAAAAGAGGAATATATTAACACCGTTATCACTCTGATTCGTATCGTTCTAATTTTATGGAAGGTCTACATTATGTATATGGATCATAAAAGATAATAAAAAACGGATAATGGATTCTAATAACTTATTGAATGGGGTTAGTATGATAACATAACGCCTAATATGGCCTCAAAGCTTTTCATACGATCAGACATCATCTTTTTTCTCAAATTTATCGTAGCACATAATGTAGCTAAAAAATATTTCGTTATTTTCCAATCGGTAGGTATGAGGCTGATCCAATTAAAGTTTGTCATGCTTAAACCACTTTAAAATGTTGATCAGATACGATGAAGCAAATGTAGTAATTCAATTAATCAAAATCTAAAACTCAGTACGTATATATATGTATGTGTTTGTCACAAATTATATGAACGTGGCGTTGCGCCATCTTTTGATTACAGAAACAATATCACAATCAATTTAGATAAGTTAAAAATCGATATTGGTCCAATAAACTTAAATGGAATTTTATTCTTCTCTATAAGTCCATTTTGTATTCAGTTAAAGAGGAAATGAATAGCATTCCAGAAGCGATAAGGTTTTATAATATATAAATCATCACAAAACAAAAGCAAAGAATTTTATCTAATAAATCTTAAATTTATTTTCAAGATGAATTTCATCCATATAATTTCATTTTATAAATATTATTCCATATGAACTTAATTAGTATCTTAAATCATAACGTACAAGGATAATCACAGTCAAAGGAGATTTCAATCTTTTCACAACAAACAAAAAAGATTAAAAATGCAGGTAAAATATCATGTGTCAACATTTAAAACTGACAGAGAAGATTTGGTGAGTTCTCATAACAGCCCAACAGCTGATAGATTTTCCGTTAAAATCATTTTATGAACATCTTTGAATACTTGATCGATGTTTTTCGTGTCTGTAGCAATTGTAAAATGGTAGTAACATTCACGAGGTAAGTTATCTATGAGCATTCTAGATGGTCGCTTGATTGGCTCTTGGGTTATATCCTATGAATAAAAAAAATTGAATTTTTAATGAAAATTGTTTGTTTATATAAAATTGAGTTTTTATAACTTACAACTAGTTTTTGTTTGATGAAATTCTTTGTCCAATCAACTTCATAGAAATAGTTTCCCATTTTTGGTGACTTCCGGTAATCCTCATATTCTGGAAAATAATCACCAATGCGTTTTCCTGCACGGATTTTTCGTTCCATAATGTCAATTTTATTCAAAAAAACAATTATGCCAGCCGAAGAGAGAAATCTATTCTGCCAAACACCACGGAAAAGATTTAATGCTTCTGTCAAACGGTTGTGTGTGGGATCCTCCCTTAGGGTTTGGTCAAAGTCGCCACATGAGATTAGAAAAAGTACTGCTTGTATGCCTTCGAAAACTTGTATCCACTTGTTACGTTGATCCCTCTGGCCACCAACGTCAAACATTCGAAATTCTTGCTCACCACCGCCCAATGATTTCGGGATCTAGTGTGAAAAAGCAAAAGAAGGTTGAAACCCAAAATACACCTACAAACTTTTTATTCACCACACCTTTACTGTGAACGAAATTTGATGGATACCAGTGGTGACTTTACGACTATGCAGAATGTCATCGGTTGATGGAATGTAATTGTAGTCTGATATTCTATCGAAATTATCTAAGAAACTGTAAAGTATAGAGATGATTGGTTTTATTTATAAATTATTTTAGGTAAGAAAAATTTACACTTACTATTTTGTACTATCAAGCAGCGGAAATTCATTGGACCGGTTATAGCAAGCTCTTATGCCAATATCGTTCCAAAGTGTCATAATATGATCACGGTATTCCTAGAATATACATAAACAATAAATTCAAATACATTGTAAGACTGGTAAACAACTAAGAGTAGGTCAAAGAATTTAGCAAAAGCCAATGTCCAAAAGTCATTGATGTATAACAATTACTTTCTTTATTGAAAGCCGTTAGGTACTTATAAATAAATGACTGGGCAAAAGTACGTCTTTATGTCAAATTATACAGGCAAAACTTTATTAGTATGTACAGTACATACATACATATGTATATATGATTTTTACTTATCGAATAAAAAATTAGATAAATAATATCATTCTGATAAATTTTAATTTTAACACTGACCTCATTCATTATGTCCGGTGCCAAATCGCCCATAGATAAAATATATTCTGCACTCTTTTTACTGACAATACTGCTGAATTCTAAGCCTAAAATTTTCATTTGCTTAGCTAATTGGTGCATGGATTCGTGGATGTTTTGATATATTTCAGGAATTTTTTCTCGACGTTCTCTAAAAAAAAATAATAAAAGAAAACTATAGCAGAACTATATTATGGAGCAAACAAACATATACAAATCTCAAAAATATTCATATGAACAGAGGATTCGTCAGTAGGTAAATATTGAAAATATTGAGGACAGAAATTACAATTGCTAGCTAAATTTTTGACGAAGTAAATTTTCTAATTCTAATTTTTCTGAACAAAACAATTTCAATTTAGATCGAAATGCAAATACAGGTTCAAGTGGAAAATTTATCTAGTTTCTTATGAAGTCATGGGTTTTATTCTCCTTTTTATTGTGATAACTTGCTTAATTGCTGAAATTGTTTATAATTAATAAGCCAAAATAAATTATTCATTCTATTATGGGAATATTATGAACAATAACAAAATAGATACTCAAAAGTGAAGAGTCAGCATTGATAAACTTTTAAATCAAAATGTTGGTAACGTTTTATCAATTTTTATAAACGTCATTTAAGTATCTAGGTAAAGGGGTGAATGAAGTAGACGGTAAATTTTATTCAAATATCACGAGGCTGATAAAATAAATGTGAGGGTAACAGGGTGATTTATGTTTTTAAATTTACTTTGGTGCAATATGAAAATCCAATGAAAAAAATCAACTAAGAAATGTATTTTCATCCTTGAAATAGTATTTCTTATCTTTGTGTATAATGTGTTCTGTAAGCGGAACGTGCCAAAAAATAGTGTTATCTTTATTGCCTTTGCAAGGTTGTTTCCTTTGAAAGTTGAAAAATTCAATTTTTAATTAATGCTGTCTGTCATGTCTTGTCTTGTCAATGTTTATTATCAATACATTAGAGCCTAATAAAGAGATATCAAAATAACGATATCAACAAGTGACAAGATTCAATAAGTGTGTGTGTTTTATTTTGCAAGTAAACTTACTCATCTGTGTAGCCGTTAATGTGTAATATTCGCATTTGTTTGATAACTGTGGTTTTGCCCGATTCTGCTGTTCCAAGAAGTAAAATTTTCACCGCACTTTCAAAAAGTTTATGATCTTTTGTTATTTGTCTGTCAAGTTGATTGGAGCGTATTGTCTCCACGGGGCGGGGACGGAAAAATCGCATCATTCTAAAAATATAAACAAAGAGATGTTGAAACAGTTTTTTACAAGAAATTTTTCAATGTCTTTATATTTGAAGTAATGTTGTGTTCTTGTAGTTCGAAAAGTTTAATCAATATACATACATACATATTCTTTTGAACTACCACAAACACATACCCATACAATCTAAAAAGTGGCAGGAGAGTATATGATAAAACAGAAGAATACTTGAAAATTTAAATCATATTGAAAACTTTTCAAATAGAAGTCTACGATAATTTCAAGTTCGTCAAGTTCTTTTTTAAATTAACGAAACTATTAAGAAAACTTGCAAGCACTTTGCGTTATCTTTACATTCTGAATATATAGCTTAATTGGCTTATACAGATTAAATACTCATTGCCACAACCAAACCACAATGCGACTTATAGAAAATTTATGGCTGCTATAATATAACCAGTAGTCAAAATATTCCTTCAAATAATACAAGGTTTATATTGTAGTACAACAATACAAATACTTTGAATATAAAGTACACAATATCTGCATTAAAATATATACCAATTTGATTATTTAACAAAATACTTCAAGAACGACGAAAAAAATTATATAGAAAAGAAAGCAAATTAAATTGGCTTATTTGGTCAGACAGACACAAATACTACCTACCTACAAAAAGACTTGAAGTGATAAACGATTTTGTTTTAAAGTTTTCATTAATACATTTGTTAAACAACGAATAAATATTTTATTTTTAAGTTATCTAGTTTTGAAGTTGGCATTTAAGGACTTACATAGAGCCTCTTGAAACACGTCAAAGAATATATGAAGTGTGTTTGCTTGGGTTTGAATTCCTTTGAAATTTTTCAACTGAGTTCACTTCTATTATTAAAAACAATAACGATAAAGAAATAAAATTTACGGTTTTTGTTTCTTTACAATATTATGTAGTAGGTGCACTATGGCGTATACATACTTTTTTTAAATTGATGAAATGAATTGAACTTTAATATAACCGCTAGTTTAGATGGTAAAGTAGAACTATTAGTGTTGTTGTGGGTTAGTATATCTGAACACGAGGGAGCCGACTATAGTTGCATCGAATATTACAAAAATTGAAACAATTCCATCTTGAATATAGTTACTTGCTATATTTTAATATTAGAGTAAAAGTGAGTGTAAGTAAAGAGAGTATTTTGACAGTAAGATCTCTGAGATCTCACTTTCCTGAATGTGCCTTTATACATTGAAGTTAATTTATTTAATGCTGACGTCACATTCTGTTGCATTAACAGAGGTGTTCAACTCATAAATCGAATAACCTTGCTTTTATCTTTTATTATCTTCGTTCTCTTACCCCAGTCTACTATCATGGATAATCAGCTGCCAAACTTTATACAACTTCAAATAAATAGGCATACATACAGTGTACATTATGTACACATACTTATTAAAAAGTGATAAAACTTATCAACATTTTAACATAATGCTCTTCACCATCCCACTGTAAAAACAATAACATAGCCCTTTATGAAGGTCGTTTAGAATTCGCGACACTTAAGATTGGCGCCATATAAACTGATTAGCTTGACATTTAGTAATCAATCTTTTTGTACTGTGCTACTGTTAATTATTTGTTTGTTTGTTTGTTAATTTGATTTATCATTTCCGTTTTATTTTTATAAAAATTAAAGTTATAGATAAATAAATGTATTTGCAAACATTTTCAATTGCATATCAATACTTTAAGTAAATATATATTATTAGAATTATTTATTTTATATTTTATTATAAACCATAAAAAAACTGGTTAGAGATGAATTTAATTTATTGTAAGTTGAGAGAGATTTATAATTCAATAATTGATAAATTCGAACTTTTTGTACAGCATTATATTTTATTCAATGTCATATAGAATGTGGCTACTGGTAAGTTTTGATTGTTTTTGGGAAACAACGTGTACTTAAATATGTCAATGTGGCTTGAAATGCATTATTTCTCTTTGAAATGTCATTAAATGTGGGTATTTTTGACAGTTGATGCAGCAAGCAATTGTCAATTTTCATAATGTATTTTGATAATGTATTTTCATAATTCCTGTTTTCAGTATCAAAGTCCCGAAAATTCATGATAGTCGTAATAGAGAGGAAAAATACTATTAAGTATAAAAATTTGTGTTGACACACTTTTAACTGCGTGCAACTCCAAATGACTCATTTCTTTTACAAACAAAACAAAAATAATAAACACATTTACCACGTGTTGATTTATTTAATTTTACAACAACTTATATAGGTTTTTTTCTTATCTCTGAGTAAAAGTTTCAACTGGGTAAAATTCTAGACCACGAATAGGTATAACGAAGATTATCCAATTATTTTTGTTTAAAAACAAATGAATTAAACGTAAACTTATCTTATTACTATGCGTGAAATTAAAAAAAAAATAATGTTAAGATACTAAAAATTAAAAAAATCATGAACACATATTTTTTTAGTAGTATCTCGTATTGGGTTGATAGATAGGGATAAATAGATGAAAATCAAAAAAAAAAACAAAAACAGAACTTTAAACCAAGATACTAGCTCTGTGATATCAAAATATGAGGTTGCTAAAATTTGAATGTTTTGTACATTTTTTATTTATCAATTGATACTTTGATTTAATATACTACTATTTTACACTTCGCACTCTTTAAAAAGAACTCCAATCCCTCTGGATACAATCAATTTAATTTATTTGCACTTTCAATAAAAGACGCGATAATTTAGGGTTTTATTTTCCATGTGTTATAAAAACGTTAAACTACAACCATTTCCTCCATCGGGGTTGAATTAGATATGGATATTCTATTTCAAATGAAATCGTATGCACTTGGTACAAAACTAGGCAAATATAAATGTAATGCCATGCTACAAAAAGTTTAAACCAATACTATTAGCAATAAATTGGTGTATAATTAAACAAAATAGATAAATTCACTTGTTGTCCATTTGACATTTCGTTAAAGTTTCTTTTCGTTCGTTTGAACATATGGTTCAGTTCTTCCAGTTAGCTTTCGACTAAAGGCGTGTTTTGTTATATACGTATCTTTGTGTTTTGTTATAATGTTAAACTTCAAATCACATTCAATTATACCGAAAAGCCGATCGACAGAAAAGTGAGATGACAGTTGTTAGCTTGAAAACAGTTGTAAATTTCCATTTTCTTATTGGTATTTATTTCAGATTTTGTTTGCCTTCGATTTTACTGTCAAACAATGCACGAATACTTTTCTTTAGTTATTTTGAAATAAGAAAATGTTGGATAATGTTAGGTATTGATAAATAATACGACGTTATAGGAATACAAATACTACCCGCGTAGAAAAACATTCTAGTTTTCGACATGGCACTAGAGAGTTTTAAATAGATTCTGGCAAGGCTCTAGCATGGCTGAGTAATGGCCAAAACTAGGGCCTTGTCGATTATGAACCCTCTAGGCCCCGGACCAGCAAAAACTAGATTTGTTCATAGTTTTGCTAGAAACATTAGAATCGGTTGTGATCCGATAGTAAAATAACTCAGATCAAAAAAAAAACCTGAATAATAAAAATAAAAGCGCACAGTTTTATGAATTTAATACGATATTAAAGCAATTTTAGTATGATGCTGGACATTTATGTAAAATACTCTTATTATCATATTATTTGATTTAGTATCGTGTAAAAAAATGCGCTTAATCTAAACTTCATCCCACCACAAAAACAACCTATATGAACCACTTGAGATGAACCACCTGGAATTAAGTAAGAATAGTTTAAGACGGTAAATTATAATTTTTGATTATTTTTAATGCAAAGTTCATAAAGCCTTTGGCGGGGGTGTGTAAATAGAGATTCTCGAAAGTAAATACTATATGATTATCTTGACAGGATTTGCAAGAGCGTGAAATTTTTAACTTTTTTTTTTAAACCGAAACTGCTCAAATATAATAAAAGTTAAAATTTGTATATGTAAATGTGCATATGTATCAATAACGATAGTGCTTAGTCTGATAGGATGCCGAAAACGTCCAATAAGTCCTTACTAGCGAGAACCTCACGAGAGTATGAAACATTTTCCTCGTCTAAATTTTACTTACTGAAAGCTTGCAAGGGCTTGACGTATATTTGACAAGTTTTCCTCGTCTAGATTTTCCCTAAAGAAAACTGACTAGTGCCATGTCGAAACTAGACAGAAACTGGGCTTTTTTCCAGCCGGGTAAGAATAAAACTAAATATTTACAGTACCTTCATACATATGTCAAAAACATTAATTAAAAATAAGATTTAAACTAATTCTTTAATTGCTATACATCGTTAAACAAATAAAATTCAATAAAAACCCCATGAAGCTCTTTTACTTTGTGTTTACATTTATAAACATTCAATGCGTTTAATGTAGACAATATTATATTTACTCGGAAGTAATTAAAAGCCACTTATGTACATATGGGTATTTTTTTTTAATAATAAAACATATACTTATACAACACTTTTTGTTTATTTAAACTTGTAAATAAAAAGTAAAATATATATGTATATATTCTTACCGCGTTTTCATTATTCCAAAATATTCTGCTATTAATTAACACTAAATATTTCCTTTTTTTTTTTATTCGAATGTATTTAATACTTTCACTTTTGGGATTTCAACTGTTGTACACAAATAGTTTTTATTTTTGTTTTTTATTTTAATTTTATTGTTTTTTTTTCAGGATTTCCTGATTAAAACACAATTGTTAAGAATAACTTTTAAAATATATCGTCATTGGCACACGATCACAATTAACAGATTTTTGGATTATGAATTGTTCATTTCCGGAAAAGATTGCGGAATCAAAGATGAATTATTAAAGTTTTTCTTCTGATTTTAGAAAGAACTCGGTAAGCTGAATTCAGTGTGAACCAAAACCAATGACTTGTAATACTAAAAAGTTTAACCAGTCAAACGTGTGCTTAAATAACAATTATCATATATACTGTTATCGGGGAACAAGCGACTTCTACATTGTGATAAGATTAAGGTGCCTTGTTTTATCAATACTAATAATATCACGCTGTTAGGCATGGGAACAACTTAAAAAGCAAATAGAAGGAAAAAAAACAACAGAAATTGGTTTGGTTTGGCATCTGATGTTGGTGGGAGGATTATTATCATATGCTTAAGCTTATGTACCCAAGACGCAAACAGATCAAAGATACAGCCCTGAAGTAAAATTTAATTTTATTAAAACGAAATAACTATGTACATAACTATATATAGACTTATTATGGTTTACCAACAAAAATAAGTACCTATAAGTCCTTAATTACTGCGCCATAAGGTCATTGCAGGGCGCACAATGAACCTGAGTCATATCGATCGTCCCTTAAAGATTAGCGAAGGTAGTAAAACAACTGATCGATTAATAATAATTAAGGCTGTGCGATTTTATCAGTATTATCATAATTATTGTACCACTTATTGACTTACAAATTGATTGAATTGTGATTGGAATAAAGACAATAAACTGGTCAGATAATCATCTATACTGAGTTTTCATAAAAAAGATTTTAAAATAATTTGAATGTATTTGCCATTTTTTTGAGATTGATTTTATGTATGTATTATATATGTACTTGTACATATAAATAACATAGGGTGGTCCATATAGTTTTTTTTTTATTTTATTGTAATAGGCATACCCTCCTCCCCCTGATTTCTTTCAAATAAATTTATAAAATGATCTTTATAAACTTAAACCAGTCCCCAATGTCCAAGACGCAAAGGAAGTTTTATATGGAATTTAAAATAAATCTTCGATTTTTTACAACTTTGGTAATAGTTGATACAAAAATTTAAAATTTGATATAAAATTATTCACTTATATGATGGGCATTCAAATAATTTTAGAAATTTATTTTCTTACTTCAGGACCTAAAGAACCTTTTTTTCAAATTTCTTCGGTAGAGGTGTCTAAACAAATTCCGCCGAAAGCGATGTGACGGAACTCGTTTTGTTTATTTCATCAATTTATTTTCAGGAGAAGGAGATTTCATAGGGCCTCATCAATCTCATTTACCTGAACAGGATTTCTCAGCAAAAACTCTCATTTTTCTGTCAAAATTTTGCATTTTTCTGAAGCAAATTTTGGATTCACTTGCTCAGCTTTTTACTGAGCAAAATCTGCCATATCTCGTTTTCCTGAACACTCCAAATTTAATTTCAAACAATTCTCACATAGTTTTCTTTGTTTACTTCAAAATCACAGGAACAGCCATTTTTAATTTCTGACAACCTGCGCAGTATAATACCTTAGATATATCTGTACTCTGTGATTTATAAGGACATGTTGCCACACCACCACAGTACACATATATCTAAGGTATTATCAGGCACAGCTTGTCAAATTTCAAGATGGCTACCCCTTGTGTAAGTACACAAGTAAACAAAAACAAATTTGTGGTGATTGTTTGAAATTCAATTTTTTTACTAATGACTTTGACAACATGCGCAGAACTGAACAAAAATGAAAACTCTAGTGATATTACTTGTACTATTATGTAACTTGGCATATAACCACGAATTTTAGACAAGAAATTATTTGTTTCCGTTTCTTACAACGACGGAGAATGAAGAAATATACAAGAAAACATTAGAAAATGCGAATTCAATCCTGTGTGTACGTATACGTGTTATAATAGCCGAATACGTGTTATAATAGAGTGACTAGCAACTCAGCAAAATGTTTCCACGCAAAACAATAACAAACGAAATTATTATAGAGAATTTTGTTTGTGTTTTCCGTGTAAAACTTTTACTGAGTTGCTAGTCACTCTCTCAAAAAACACGGCTTATATCACAGATAAGCAATACATAGATGGGAATCTAAGGCTGTCAATTCGGTTTGCCTACAAGCTAAAAACGTCAAATGGCCGTGGTGAACATCGGATTTTTGCACTAGTGTACGTGCAGACGACCCTGGTGAAAATCGGGTTTTTGCACTAGTGTACGTGAAAAAAAAATCCGAGTTTCACCTTGGTTCGTGAACAAAATGGCGGATAATTTAAGAATCCAAGGGTTTGTTTAAATGTGCTAGGTTCTTGTATGCCGATTTCTTTTCGACGATTGCAGATTAATTTTTTTTTGTTGTAAGGAAGTCGCAAAAAAAATCGTGTAGCCGGTGTAAATTTTCTATATGAAAGATTTGATTTTTGATCTTTTTTTCTAAACAAATCAAATTTTTCTATCGCAGATTTGATTTTTTTGTTGAAATGAAAGTTACATTAAGGTTTAACTACATATACCTACCTACTTTTGCAAAAAAGTACAAAAGTGAGAATTTAAAATGTTCGCTAAAGAAACTTTCTAGCAAATTAATTCTGGCAGATGAAGGTTTTGTTGGTATTCCAAATGTTTAGCATCGGCTTAGGAGACCATTTTTGTTGCAACACAATTTAAATTGTGTAAAGGATCTTTCAAATCAACGTTAAAGGCTCTTCCAAACCAATGTGAAACATTCGTTGCGGCGAAGAAACATTCGCATGTCAAAATTTATTTACATGGTGATAAATGAGAGTGCCCACACCAACGCGGCGGAGAAATATATGAATTAATTTTGACTGACGAATGTTTCTTCGCCGCACCGAATGTTTCGCATTGGGTTGGGTGAGCCTTAAATCGGAGCGAAACACTCACGACAACAAATCATTCACTTTTTAAAATTAAGTTACATGAAAATAATTGAGAGTAGGTACCCACAATGAAAGCAGTGCGATTTTCCATATGAACCCGATGACTGACAAAAATGTTGTCCACGCATCGGTTTGGGGGACCTTAAATTAATTTCTAAAAATTTACGTCGGAATTCGACCATGATGCAATCCAACCCCTTACGTATAAATTAAAATAATTTCATATATTAAGTGTGTCTGTACCCTAAAACTAAGAATTTAGTAGCTGTCAAATTTGCCATGGTGAATTTAATTTTTGTTGATTTCTCCAACCTTATTATTGGTTGGCGAGATTTTTTTTATAATTATTGTGCTGTAGAGCTGAAAAAAATTGAAATTATGTTTTTAAATTTCATAAACATAATTAGGTCTTTTTCCCTTTGCTATACTCTGCTCAAACAGGGCCCCTTCGCAGGCGACAGAGTTCTACAAAAAGTTCTCATCGCGCATCGTCTGCCCAAGTAGCTTTTTGGCGAATTGGAAGAAAGAAACATGAAAGCACCAAAAGATTTTTCATTGAAATTCAAGGACTCGTTCAGCATTGTGCTTGGTGAAACAATTATTTTTTTGTTAATTTATTTTTTAATGAAAATCACAAACACCGGAATAAAAATCTTCGCACAGCACATTTATGAAAAAAAAAAAATGAACTGTCAAACAAATCAAATTCACCGCGTTAAATTGTTGTTGCAGTTCACATCTATTCATCGACACGAAATGAAATTACAAAAACAACAATGTAAACAAATGGGTTTTGGGGGGTGATACGGACGAAAGATTCCTATCTAGGTATTGCTTATCCGTGGATATAACGACCACCAGTGGTGCGTTCCTTTATTAACCATAGTTAACTATGGTTAACTATAGTTAACAATGGTCGTTCCTTTATTACAAAATAGTTACGATTTGTAACTATATGACGTCATCACATCGTTCCTAAATTCAGTTTATTAGTGTCAAATAGTTACAATTCGTAACTATTTCCAACTCATCTCCATGATATGAGTTGAAAGTGTTGATCTGTCAAGTCACCTAATGTCAGAAGGTTTTTTTACAAAAAAAAATTAAAGAATCAAAACAAACCTTTTTGTGAAGTGAAATAGACTGAAAAAAAATAAAATTAAAAAATTAAAATGGAATTTACTGCAATTATGAACCAAAAAGGAGAGTATACTCTTAAAGACAATATTATTCTGTGTGTAACTGCTTCAAATGGTAATATTATCAACAAAATTGTGTGTGTTTATTAGTGATTAATTTCAGAACAAATATTTGTTGTTTTAACTCCGGAGGTATGTTGCAGTTTAAATATTCCGGAGAATTTTGCTGCCAGCTGCTGTAACAGCCTCAACGTCAGCACTCCTGCATTCTCAACTCCCCGTCTGGAAGCTGATCCTCAAACAACTCCAACAACGCCGAACTTGGACGAGGGGACACCTTCTGAACCACCAAAAACTAAATGGTCGGTGGCAGCTACAAAAAATTTGATTGCCGTCTTCAAAGACAAACAATTCTTGTATAATATAAAAAAAAAAATTCCAGTGTTCGCTTGACAGATCAACAATATCTAACAACAAATCGTTCCTAAATGAAATGTAACAATTTCCAACCAAATCTAACAATGACACTTCAACAATTTTTTTTGACATAACAACCATAGTTAACTATGGTTAATAAAGGAACGCACCACAGCTATTGCGACCAGATTTGGGTGGCTCCTAGGCGCACTCTATAAGCAGCATCCACTGTACCTATAAAATCTCATAATAACCTGTACAAAAGGTTTACCATACCTATTTCCATTTACGACACAACTTTCTGTCGTTTATTAAACGATTTATTGTAAAATATATTCCATGAAAAATTAGACAGTTTGTTTACGACGCAAGTAATATACTTAATTTATTGGGTTTAAAATAATCTTACTTATATGTAGACTTCATTGAACTAAGCTTTGTTTAAAATTTGCATTTGTTGAAGATCCACATGTTACCTTATCAATCAATCGTTCTAACCAGCAGACTCAATTTTGTTTTAATTGCATACCTGTACGATTATCTGTCTGTGTTGATAAACCCCATTTTTGTTTTCTTTTTAGATCATATAAAATTGAGGGGCGCTAGGAAATAATATCTATCTATCAATCTATATACTACACACCTTCTTAATTTATTGCCAGTTTTATTGTTGTTTTTAACTTGCTTATTCTTTATTGCTTTTATAGTTGAGTATATGTATGTGTACCTAGTTAGTACATATGTATGTGACGTTGACAATATCAAAACGGTGCTAAAGTCACTTTTTTCAATATATTAAGTGTGATATACCAAAATTTGCGTATCATAGAGAGCTATCAGATCAGGACAATTAAGAAGTTATTATTGATTCAATTTTGAGTTTGGCATCAAAACAGGCCCTTACCCCTGTTCTAAATTCCGATAGTTTGAAAAATCCTTTCGTTTTCAAAATCTGTGTGTTTTGATGTGTGTGATTTTATTTTCGACCGGATTTATAATTGACTTGACTTTTGAAATTTATTTTAGTTTTGACGCCTGAATTTAAATTGTGAGAATTGAAATTTTTAAGAATTTGTGTTTTGCAAGAAATTTTAACTTAAAATCCACGGTGTCCCTTAGTTTCGTTACAATAAATTATGTTTCTTTGTTGTTATTAATTTTTTTTTGTTCAGATTTCGAACGAAAAAATGCTGCTTTTTATAGATTTCGAAAGATAAAATGGTTTGGATACTACTACTGTGAAAGCGTAATTCAGAACATTTTTTTGAATCCGTACGGAAATCAATTTCATATACGGATTCAATTCCAAACGAAAATCAGAACAGGGGTGCTAATACAGTCAACGAAGGAATTTTGCTTGCAAAAAATAGTGCTCTCTGGATTATTTTTTTATATGGTAGGGGTTACCCCCGGGTATAACATACCTGGGGGGAGGGGGGTTAAAGGTACCCCTTTTTAGATTTTCGTGAAAATTTCCACAACCTAACATGTTAGCGGAATAGTCTATCCTACTTAATTAGATACAATTAAATTTTCTATAAAAATATATGTATATTCATATTTTTTCTAGGGTCAATAATAAAGGAGATACAGGCGGTAGAAAAGTCAACAAATCTGAAAAACCAGTTATTGTCTTAGATATTGAATGTTTTCTGACCAATTTACCTGGAAAAAAACAAAAAATGTTAATACACATTCATTCACTGTTGTTTCATCATGTCGTGAAGCTAAGAAAGGAGTTACAATTTCTTTGTTTTCTATATATCCGAAACTATACGAAAAAGTTTATGTACTAAATTAGGCAAAATTTAAATAGCAAGAGTTGTTTTCATATGGCGCCAAAAAATAATAACGTTTTTTTTTTAAAGATCACAATACAAAATTTATTTGCCATAGACAGGGGTTCTTTCCCCCCCCCCCCTTAAAGTGAGAAGGGCATTATTGTTTAAATTAATATTAAAACACAACGGCAATACCAACAACAAACAAATTTACTTTTTTTGAAAGCCAGAACTCCGGTTTTTTATTTTATTTTCAAATCAAGTTATTGATGTCTATAGTTTTTGTAAAAATTACTTTTAAACTCAAAAATAAAAAAAAAAAAACAAAATTGAAAATTTCGTTTTTGATTGTTTTATGTAAATTGTAAAATAAAATGCAGAATTGGCTTTTATTGTTCACTACCCCTATTAATTCTTAATTGAAAACTGAAAACTAAATGGTTCTATGTCTCCTAGTTTTTGAGAAAATTGAAAGTTACGACGACAATTTGTTTGATTTTTTTTTTAATAATTTTTGTTGTTATTATATTGTGTAGTATGTGATAGTAATGTTTCTTTGGACTATTGTGCATTTAAGTTTTAATTAAGGTACAAAACAACTCTAGTATCTGTTTCTATTGAACCACAGAGGAGGTATGTACCTACCAGTGCTAGATTAATTTCGGTTACAAAACACAAAATCAACAATCAATTTATTTTATCTAACAATACATTATGTGATTTTTTATTTTAAAGAGACTTCATGTAAACATTTTCTAGGTCTAGGTACCTACCTATATAAATTATGTATGTATGTAGGTGCAGTTTTTATCAATTTTAATACTGCAGACAAATGTGTTTTGTTACCTTCGAAGTTTTTTTGACCCATATCTTAGTTTATCACTCAATATATTAATTTCACGATTAATTAATTATTTATTTATAATTATCACGATTAAAACAATAGCAATCAATCTTTTGAGGACCGTTTAAAATATTCCAGACTTCATATGTATTTCTTTGTTTATAAAAAAAAAAAATTAGGTATGTATGTAGGGCTCAAAGGTAGCTACATGGTTTAGGTTAGGTATTGGCTGCCGGCAGTCAGGGCTAACCTCGTTTAGAACTCACTACAACAGGTAGTGCCGATAGTTTGTTGATGAAATCGTTGATGTATTAGGGGAGGTCATAAAGAAAACCTAAAGATTTCTGTGAGCAGTCATGTTTCATATCCAAAATATTGCACTTTAATCTAAGACCGCTTTCACACAAGGAAACTGAGTTAGCAGTAATTTTTAGTTTGTAGGCGAGAAGAGCGTAAGGGGAAGGAACAAAATCTCCCCTCACACCCTTCTCGTCCAGAAACGAGCTAGTTTCTGACAACTCAGTTTTCTTGTGTGAAAGATGTCTAGTTTGTTCATTTTCCCCAGATATTCCTTCCATCAGAGATCAGAGATACACATGAGTGAAAACTGCAAGAGTGTAGACAAGCAACGACATTTCACTACGTAGTGAAAAATCACAATCAAAACGGGGTCTAATACAGCACACGATACTTCTTCTTTACACGTTTCAAGCTTTAATCATCTAAAGGCTGAACTCGTAGACCTACTTTTGCCAAAAAGTAGAAAAGTGAGAAATAAATATCTATGCTGAAGACACCTACTTGGAAAAAAACAATTTAAAATGGTGTATGGTGGCTCAGTTAATCTGTTAGAACAATTTTCGTATGTTTTTTGCAAGCAGGTTTCTTTAGTGAACATTTTAAATTCTCACTTTTGTACTTTTTGGCAAAAGAAGGTCTATGTAGTTAAGCCTCGCGAAGAGAAGAGTGATACTAAAGGCCAGTTTCACAGTAACAGTAGTAGCACTTAAGTGTGAAATATAGGACACAAAATGCCAATTTTCGCAGCGCACACTTACCTGAATAAGTTGCACTTAAGTATCCCGTGTTGGGCTAACTCAGACTTCGAAAATTACCAAAAAGTACCAATATAGAAAACTTAAGTGCAACTTATTTCGGTAAGTGAAACTGGCCCTAAGTTTTCATTAGTGCCGAAATGAGGTTATTTTTGAAATTACCAAAAAAGTATTATCATTATCAAATTTGCTAATTTGATTTGGGAGTTAAATGTTTATTTTGTTGTGCATTGTGGTTTGACATTTCTATACAAAAACTTTTTTTAAGCTTTTGAAATTGATTCCCGCTGGATGCGTTCACCTAAATTTGGTTGAAATAAACTCATTGGAAACGATAAATTGTGTGACCCTGTTTATACTAAGTTTTCATTAGAGCCGAAATGAGATAATTTCGGAATTTGGCTAAAAATGGTTTTCATTATCAAATTTGCCAATTTGGTTTGATATCTCATTTCATTTTGGATTTGGAATGGCAGGTAAACATTTATTTTTGCTGTTTTCTCTTTCTGTTTTATGTTGTTGAGTATTGTGTATTGATATTTTGATACAAAAGCTTTTCAGAGCTTTTGAAAGTAAGTAGTTCCCGCTGGATGTATTCACCTAATTTTCAATCAAATTTGCTTGAAATTAGCTCATTTGGAAACGAGAATTTGTATGGGAAATGTGGTAATTTTGGATCTCATTTGGAAATTTGCAACGAAATTACCTCATTTATCCCAGTGAAAACGAAGTATTAGATTGGGAAGTTTGTGTACGGACTGACGCCAGTTTGTAGGTAAGAGAAGTGCGGGGTAATAGGTCTCGTGAGGCATGTAGAAAATATAAAAACCAAACCATTATTCCGAGTCTAGTATTAGATCGAATTAAAGTCGTATTTGTGTTGTATATTCGTCGTGTGAAATCTTTTAAACGAGTTATTTATTTTTTCGGATAAAAAAGGACAAAAACATAGTGCATGCAATATGCATATAATGTAGATATTTTTTTTTTCAATATTCCTGCTATTTGTTTTATCAACCTGCGAGGGTCACCGCAGCTCTAAGACCATCGAAATGCACTTTTAAAATGCAAATAAAAAATTATAGATGTAAAAGATCTCTTCTCTGTGGAAACTATATGCAATCAACCTGGCAGTGATAGCGCGACTCTATATGAACACTAAAATGCAATATTAAAATGCAACACTGATAGATGCAAAACAGCCTTATACCGCTCCAAATTTCGTTTACTGATACTTGTATGTATCCGTGTTAACTACAGGAGCTTTGGAGCGGTATAAGGCTCTTTAACATCTATTATTTTTGTATTGCATTTTAGTGGTCTTAGGTCCACGTTGTCGCTCTCAGAATAATAGCATGTGTTTTGTTCAGGTATACATATGTGTTATAAAAAAAAAAATATATACATACAATACAATAACATACATCAATTTTTGTATTGCATTTTGACAGTGCATTTTAGTGGTCTTATACGACATGATTTTGCTTAAATTTGGAGCTGTATAAAACACTTATTTCTTTCCTCCTTTGTTTGCATTTCGAAAATGCAGTTTGGTGATCTTAGGTCCGCGATATCGCTGCCAGGTTTATGCAGTCTTGTTTGCATTGACACAAATAGCATATCCACCAAATATGAAGCGGTATAAAACACTTTTAGAAAATCGTTGAACAAATCTCGTACTAAAATAATTTGTTTTATGACATTTCAATGATTTTGACAAATATTATACAGGCAACGATATACGTTGTTTTTTTTAAGCTTCTCGTACACAACGTATACGACTTGAAGAATAACGATTTTCATACGATACGAGTTCAAGTTCGAATACGAGTACGAGACAAAATACGACTTGCGGAATATGGGTGAATATTAAATTAGAAAATATTTAATCATTCATCTAACAATAACAGTATTACTTTAGGTATTTATTGTAGATTCCTTATATTGAAAGACTTCTTTTACCCGGGGTTCTGACAAGCGAGTAGAACTAGTAGCATTTGTATCATAGTGTTGGTTTTATGGATGTATGTGTGACTGGTAGCTATCTCTACGCGTTTTGTCAACTAGTATGATTTTTTAAAAATATTTCATACAGAAAAATATAAAAATTATGGAAACTATGGAAACAACACAAATAAATAAAAACAATACACTACCACTAGCAGGATAACTGGCAGGCTACTCGCAGGCAAAAATATTATACTATTTGCCCTGCTAGTCGAATCTCTCGTGTTCAGATACACTAACATACATATACGCTACTAGTTCAACTCGCTTATCTAAGCCCCGGGTTATAAAAGGAATAACATTAAATTAGAAAATTCTATAAACAAACAAAGTTCAGAATACTTAACAAATATTAAAATGAACAAGTAATTATAAACAAAGTTAGATTGGTTTACAAATTAATGTATCTTAACACTCCTCCTCATTTGCTTACCAATAAACATTTGTTTGGTCAAAGCTAACATACTTTCGGAAGGACAATATTTACATGAAATAAAATGTTTATCAACATAGTCTTTTACCATTGTATATGAAAACTATAGTAATATCATGAGAAGCGCCGACTACTGAGTCACGTAGTGTCGAAATCCACCAACTTCTCTCAACACTTTTTGTTGAGGAAACAAATTTGAAAGTTGAGATCTAACTCCCTTACTCCTTTACAATATAACAAGACTTACTCTTTCTAAAAATTAATGTCTACGCTGTCAAAATCATAGAACATGTTGCAAACACTTGCGCCACCAGCCGTACAAATCCAGCGAAAATAAAAACGACTCCGTGATAATACTATTGTTTTCATATACAATGCTTTTACGAAATAAGTTATTGTATCGATATGCTTTGACCTGCTGAATTAATGTTAAACAACTTTAGTTGTCTTCAAAGAGAACAGTTGCAGAAGACTGTTCGCAGTTAAAAGATGTAAGAAGTCCTCTTAACCATATTGCTTCTTTACATGCTTCTGTTTGAATTTGCATTGCTTCTGTCGAATTGAATGATCCCCTTGATCGCTCTTGATTACCTCTAGTGTCTAGTACTAGATATATATAGATATGTATATCTCCAAGGCTTTTTATTTAAAACTGAGAGTTCAGCAGCTTTTCTGTATGATTGATGCATTTATCGGATGTGCATGCAACAATGATGTCGTCAACATATATAAGAAGATAGGTTGTTGTCTCGCCCGTTTTTCTTGTAAGCAAACACTTGTCCAATTTGCTTTGATTGCATCCATTTTTAAATTAGAAAATTCTATAAACAAACAAAGTTCAGAATACTTAACTTAATATTAAAATGAACAAGTAATAATAAACACAGTTAAGCTGGATCCACATCTGTGTCATGTGTTGTGTTGTGGAGTCGTGTGTCGCTGTTATTCCATATATTTTATGCGCCAGACTGCAACACAGTACACTAGATAAATATGGTTCTACGCATTTGAAATACATTGTAGCGATAGCGACACACGACTCCACAACACAACACACGACACATGGTTCTGGTATACAAATGAATATCTTAACATTTATTGCTTCCAATAACCATATATAAATAAATACCTGAAATCATGTGTTTGAATTATAGCAAATCTTATAGCTGGCGGTCATTTAACTGAATGTAAGTAAGAATGGCAAGGTCGAAATTTTTTGTCAACACAGTTAAAATTGCTTTCCAGTGATTCACTATAATAGATTAACAAAATACATAAATCCAGTCGCATGCCATAATCAGAGACATGTAAGTCCAAGATTGAGTCTAGATAGGCTTATTAAATAGTCTACTGTCTATCGTGTCGACCAGGGGAATTTTAATTCCTTTTGTAAAATAATTCAGGGCAGATACCTTCTTCTTGTCTTAAATAAATATGGGCAATCATACTTGCCATAGTTAAATCATGTTTCTTCTTATCTGTCAATAAAAATAACGACTAAGTGTACGTTGAGGCTTCCTCTATGTACCTATACATATACATACATTCTTAGTTTTAATTTAAAAAGAACATCGATTTGTTTTTTAATTCTCGTGAAAAAAATGTATCGGTTTTTGCTACTTTTACCTTGAATATTGCCAACAATAAATCATAACAATTAGGAGATTTTGTTGTGATGTGTCATTGTTTTTTCTATATCAACATATTCTCTGAAGTTGTTCCTACACAAAACTTTTTTATGACAGTTGATGATAATCAGGTGAGTTTAGGAAGAATTTGATTAGGTTTCGTTTATTTGAGTGTATTTTTTTGTTTTGAAAAACTATTTAGAATGGGTGGCGAATAAAGATAATTTCGAAACTGGAAGAACCTACGTACGTTATTAAATTCGTGGTAAAAATGACGGTTTTTTGATATGTTTTTATTGGAGCTCATGTGTATTTACCTTGTTCATTCAAAACATAAATACGTGATTGACGTGATTCTCTTAGTCGATTTTATGCGTTGGTACCTATTAATGTACATATTTTGGTAGACTCGTATACAGGTAATATATATTTATAGTTGCAATAAAAGTGTCATCGTCATCATGATAGGGAGTATTTGAAAGAAATATGTATGTTTGTATATATTTCACAAAAAAAAGTACCTTCTCGTAGTAGCCCGTAGCGTAATAGTTATTGCATTCGACTGTCACGCTGGAGGTCTGGGATCGCTAACCAGCCTCGTCCACCTAAAAACTAAAAAGTTTTTTTTTCAGGGCTATTGCCTCTTGCGAGGAATTGACAAATCCTCCAAGAGTATCACTTGTCACGAATAAGTGCTTCTCGTCTAGCCGTTCGGATTCGGCATAAAATTGTAGGTCCCTTCCATTCCTGTCGAAAGGCGCACACAGGAATGGTTGCGAGTTGTTAGTCACTAGGCCCTGGTTCTTCATGAGCCGTTGTGCCACCCGATTTATTTATTTTTTCTCTTACAAAACAGTGTTCTGTATAAGTTACATTATACATAAATTGTGTAACGCAATATGGTCACTACTATGAAGAATTAAGAATGTGTAATAATCCGTTTCAAATCTATAGTCCTACAATTTGTTTATGTTTTAAAAATTGTATGCGATTTTAATGAATTTAACAAGCTTCATATTTTTAAGAGATTTTTTATTATATTAATGGAGCGTGTCCAAAAGAGGCATTAATCAATCACATACATTTTTCTTGTCACGAAAATCGGAATAACACGCTTTTTTGTGTTTGCTACTTCTTAATAATTAACTAGCTGACCTGAAAGACGTCTGTCCTTTACAAGTTTCAATAAATTTGCCTGTCATAGTTTTTGTGAAAAACTTGTTATATATGTAATTGCTAGTTCTGCCTTATTTTTCCACCTTATTGGAGGCATTAAATTGCTATTTATCACTTAAGATGACACACGACTCCACAACACAACACACTAGACAGCTGTACTCCCGACTAATCATAATTTAACTCAAAATGTATATTCGATTTACTTTATTGCTAATCAATTTCCACCGTATTTCTTCGATTAATTTGTAAATTTATTTGAGAAAAATAGTCCCATCACAACTACGATTTGACACCGCATTTTGTGTAGGCAAATCTGTAAATTTCCGACAAAACTTGCAGTACATTCATAAACGTCAAATAATGAATGACTTAAATCAATTAACTTAACAGGCAGAAACAAAATATGTACATATACTATACATATGCCCCCTTTTTTATAAAGAAAAAAATAGTTATTTCAACTCCCGTGTTTAGAAAAACTACACCATGGAATAAGAATTTTATGAACTCAAGTTAAAGGCAATTTCTTACGTTCTATGGTGTAGTTTTTCTAAACACATCGAAGCTTAAATAACTATTTTTTCTTTATAAATAAGGGGGATACAATTTAACAAAACTAGTATCGCCTATCGGCCAAAATTCGAGCTTTTACCATTTTTACCCTTAACGGTTAAATACGCAAATAATTTTTGTTTTGTGTACATCTTCTGTGAGAAAAACCTTTCCGACGCGACGGTACATATTTAATGTACATAATTCCGTTGGGTATTTACGGAGAAAAACGCTGGACAAAGTTTGGCCACCACGTATTAGTATATAGATAAGAAAGATGCGTATACGCCCGGGAGTACCTACATGCATGCGTATTTTATTCCAAGTTGTGACATATAAATGAAAAAAAAAGAACGCGTGTTACTCAGTACTCGTGGCAGAAGTGAAACTTCTTTGGCGATCTAAAAATCTCGATATGTACCTATATAGGTATATTAAGCTTATATGCGTAAGACGCATCGACGAATCTCTACTTCGCTGGATTAGAAACTACCTTTCGGACCGTTCAATTCAAGTTGTATTGGATGGTTCCAAGTCTGAAATCCATAAAATAAATGCTGGTGTGCCCCAGGGCTCCGTTTTGTCTCCGACTCTCTTCCTTATATTCATAAACGATCTTTTATCTGAAACTTCTAATCCATTAAACTGTTTCGCTGACGACAGTACCCTCAACTTCTCATATTCGTTTACAGATTCACACCCATGTCCTTTGGATGTGGAACTTGAACGGCAGCGTATGATAAGCTCATTAAATTCTGATTTAAGCAGCATTGTCTAATGGGGAAACAAAAACCGCGTAGAATTTAATGCTTCAAAAACTCAATGCTGCCTTCTGTCATTAAAGCGAAACCCACCTCCAATGCCGCTTTCCATGGACGGCACTTGCATCGAGGAAACCGAACAGCTCTCAGTTCTCGGTATGTGTGTCACAGACCACCTAATGTGGAATGACCACATATTTGACGTCGCCAAAAACGCTGCTAAGTGCTTAGGTTTTCTCCGAAGATGCAAGAAATTCTTTACCCCCTCTGATCTGGCTATGATCTACAAAGCATTTATTCGTCCAAAGCTTGAGTATAATTCACATATATGGGCAGGTGCTCCTATAACTCATCTAAGCTTGTTGGACCGAATACAAAAAAGGGCCCTAAAAATGATAGGTGATCGAACAATAACGTCAACAATAGCACCCCTCGAACATCGCCGCAATGTCACCTGTCTCTCACTGTTCTATCGCTATTTTTATAAACAGTGTTCAAGTGAAATAGCCTGTTGCATTCCTCCCCTTAAACAATTCAACCGTAATACTCGCGCTTTTAGGAATGCTCATCAGTTTACCCTTGAGCCCAATTTCGGACATACCGTTAAGTATAGGGATTCCTTCTTTAGTCGCACAACAAGAATGTGGAATGCTTTACCTGACCCTATTTTTCCCCCCCATTTTGATATTCAGAACTTCAAAACCAATGTGCATCGGTATCTCCTTTTAAATCCTTCCTTGTTTTCCTAAGGCTCGCACTGTGCTAGTCATAATTAAGGGTAGTAAGAACCCCTTTAGTGCGCGGCATGTTTAAAAAAAAAAAAAAAGAAATGTGTTCTATATCAAAATGATCGATGCGTTTGGATTGTAAACTTGAAAATTAAATAATAATTGTGAAAATTTAAAGTAAAAAAAGTGAAAATTTAAAAGACCGACTATTTCCAAAAATTCCTGCACTCAAAATCAAAAATTTGTGTACAACTTTAATTTGATTTTATTTATTTTGCAACCATATATAATTCAATTTTTTAGCGGACTCTCCTGATTTAATTCAATTTTTTGAAATGAACCTATTTTGAGATAAAATGTTTAAAATAATTTATATCTCCATACCAGTAGGAGATAGATAAAAATCTCAAACTAGTAAGATTCATAAAATTTCATTTCATTTCTATCTACAAAAAAATTTCAAAACTCTAGCATTCTAATTTACGAAATTAGAAAAAAGACATAAATGGACATTTTCCCTTTTATCTGCTACAATAATAGGCGGGTTTTGTTTTAACTTACAGCCAAGACTATACAGTCTTAAAAAATATTTTAATATAAACTACAAAACAACAACAGTTTAGTGTGGATACAAAATATTTTATTGAAAAATAAAATGCTATAGCAACGAGGCTATCGTAAGTGCCTGTCCACATTGGATTTTTAATGCTAGGTGCAACCTGTGAGAGAGGTAGATTTTATGTGAGTGAAAAAGAGATGGATAGATTCCACCCAAATTGCACCGATGCGCCACTTTCAAACAATATTCTCGGATTCAACATGAAAGATTTTATATTGTGTGAGTGAAAGATAGATAGATTTCAAGGGTGGAAGATAGGGATGGGTAGATTGAACTCAGAGGATTTACTCTTCATCGTATGGACACAACGAACATGGACACAACGAACATGGACACAACGAACACCAAGCATTAAAAATCCAATGTGGACAGGCACTAAGACTGGATATTCAACCAGGCTTGCGATAGTCTCGTTGCTATAGCATTTTGTTCTATTTTTCATTAGATTCAATCGAATATTTTGTATTCAGAATAAAGTGTTGTTGTTTTATAGGTTATATTTAAATATTTTTTAAGACTATATAGTCTTGACTTTAGGACAAACAAAACACACCTAATATAGATTATCAAAAAATCCAAACTTATTGCACTATTAAATATAATAGCCTATCAATAAAAATGTGTACTTGTACTCTACCTCCCACCACTAAGCTAATCAATGATCTCAGCGTTGCACATGTAGCGTTACATTTTTTGGTTTCACAAAAATTCAACCTTGAAATTTCACTCTCAAAGCGAGCAAAGAAGCTTCACTTTAAAAATTGTAACTTTGTTAAAAAAATTAAACTGCTATACACCCTCTCAAAAAACACGGCTAATAAATATTTTATAAATAGGTACATATGTATATACATATTACGCGATCCCTTTTGGAGTGTTCTCCATCTTCGGGCGTTAAGCTCTGTTTTATAGTCGTTTTTATTAAAAGTTTTTAATGAAAACAAGAACCAAATTGGTTCAGCCGATTTAAAGTGATGCCCTTAGCGAATAACAGCACTTTATTACAATTTAAATGTAGAAAATACGTAATTAGATATATATTTGTTTGTAAGTACAATTCAAAATGTCCAAGAAGATTTAATAAAATTCTCTTTTATGTTAAATATGTACCTAAAAAGATTTAATATTTTTTTTTTTATTATTTTTAAATTTTGTACGAGTAGGTATAAATAATGTTCCTTTTTGTTCTCTATGTTTTCTTGAAACCCACATTTTTTAGTAGATTAGATTTAGATAGAAAGTAAAGTAGGTATAGGTACACAGATAGACAGGTACACCTTTCAGTTTAGAAATCATGTTTATATTTTTGATATAAATCTTTTGAAATATAAATAAACTAAAAAGTTGTGTATAAATCTGAACATCCAATCGATCAAGTTTATCTAAAATAATATAGGCCGTAAATAATCATTTATTTCAATGTTACAATTCAATGGTATAAAATTATGTAAGAGTGTGTGTTATTACCAGCCGGTAATTTTTTTTCTTTATTAAAGTTAATGGTAAAACGGTATCTTGAGTGGCTTATACTCAAGGAATCGCCTATGGAGGAGCCCACACGTACTCGTACAAAATTTTGGTTTACAAAAGTTGTTAACAATGTCGATGAGATGATAAGAGATGATAAAAATGTAAAATAATTCTTCAAGTATTGGTTTCGTGTCAAACAATATTTTGAGGTTTCAATCAAAACTAACATTACGATGATGGAGAAGTCCAAAAAAGTGATTTACGTCAAGACGTCCGTCGGTCTGTTTGTCTGTGCGTCCTGATGTACATTGAGCTAGAGCCTTAACGGTTGGACGGATTTGCTTCAAATTTGGCGTGAAGTGTGTTTTTATGTGATTCTCTAGAACGACTAGCTGCCATACATCGATTTCGGTTTAATCAAGTTTTTTCGAAAAAGGCTCTAACAATTTTGATTTTTTTTAACGTTTTTACCAACAAAAAAAAGAATGCATAATGGAAAAATACCCATGTTGTTTTTTTTAATTGTCTTTTTTATATTTATTATAGGTATATTCCCTCATAATATGAGGGAAAAAGTGTTTTTTAGGGAGTTTATGTTTGATCTGCCCTACGGAGCAATATGTTAGGTCTTATAAAAAAATTGTATTTTCGTGTAATCGAGATAGCATACATATGTTTGTATGTACCTATATGAAATACGATAAATGATTTAAATGTATTTGTTAATACTAAATCTAATAAAAGAAAAACAATATGATACAAGCACCCTAAAAATAGTTAAATTAATTTTTAAGCAAAAAGTACTGTTTTTTCCGTTAAGCAGATCAAACATTACACCTAAAAAAACACCCTTGGATCTTAGATATTTCTATGGATACCAGCAAGAAAATTTCATAAATTCAATTTTGCCCGGTTAGATACTTTCTTTCTTAGACTATAATGATTTATAGCAATATTTGTAGGTCGTAGGAGAGGAAATATTTAAATTAAATTAAAATAATATTTGGTTTTCTTTTTGGATTTAATATAAAATCAAAAATAAAAATAAAATTATTTATTCCTTGTTTGTATTAATTTGTTCGTAAAAAAAATGATTTATAGAAATTTTAAATACAATATTTTGTGTCTAACCTTAGATGTACCGGAATGCAAAATTATGACAAAATCAACCAAGCCATTGACGAGAAAAAAGGCAATTTGCGCAAAAAACTTCAAAAATTTTGTCAATTATTCGTTGTTTTAGAAATTACATGTAAACAAAAGAAAAAAAAATGGTTAAAAAAACGGCTCTTTTTGAGAAAATTTTATAAAATCGAAATCGTTGTGTGGCAGTTAGATAATTTGGAAATTTTCAACGAAATAATCTCGTACAAATTAATTTCGTGCAAATTTCGTTGGATTTAGATAATTTGTAGAACTATATAAAATAGATAAAATCTTTTTCGATGGTTGTCATACCGTTTTGTTCATAACTTCACTAGAATCTACCCAAAACGCATGTCTCATATGCCTATAGGTTGGGTTGTATGGTATAACGTAGGTAGTTCAATGAGTTCCAGCACATACATATCTCAAGATAAAGATTTTTGTTGAACTTAAGCAGGTTTTATTATTATAATTTTAAAAGTCATGTTAACTCTATTAAAAATTAGCACTAATGTACATTTGTATATATGTAAGTACCTAGCGTTCGATCATAATAAACTTATCAGTTATTTTTATGTTTCTAGACCGATTGGCGATTTGAGAATGAGATTAAAACTTTAAACAAATGTGTCATAATTGTTTGTTAAATCTAACAAACAATACACCCTGTGATGGTCAAATCTTCAATTGTAAAAATAAAACAAATTTAGCATGAAATGGTGATACATCATTCATACATACGTCATGTATTCTGTTATTTTTGATTATTCGATTGTGATTCTAGATTTTCAAAAGAATTATTACTGTTAATTCTTTCATGTTTAGAAGCATACAGTAAGTTTGCAAAGCTTACGCATACATACATTGAATCATTTTTAACTTAACGAATTCCTATTGGAGAGCCCGCAGCCACTTACTGACCTCAAAATTGTTGAGTCGCGTTGGCGTTTTAAGATAGATAATTTCGATCTGGCGCAACTTTTCAAGTAACCTATCTTGTTACAGTGCGAAGGTAAAGAAAGTAAAAGGACTATTAACTATCCAGTGTATTAGACTCAGCAAAATTTCGAAATTGTATTATTTTTCAATTTTAGTTTATCGTGAACACACTAACGGTTTTTTTTATAGGTATACCTACCCCGTTAATTTGGGTTTTAGCAATTTAATTTTTCTATATCAAGTTTAAAAAACAAATTACCAATACACGTATTGGTAGGTATTGCATTAGAAATGACTGTCCTGAAAATATTCATAAAATAAATCAAACCGGTATCACTTTTTGTATCAAGATAAAAAGTCAAAATCACTGAATTCGCATCATTTGTGCAGCCGATCGAGAATCGATATTCTGAGCCAACACTGTCTCGGCTATAAAGCAGTTTCTTAGAAAAAACAGATTGATTCAATTGTCAAAAATATCTAGAGTACAACAAGTTCTTAAATTTTAGTTCAAAAATATTATTGTGAAATTATTTTAGTACTTAAAAATTATTAGTTATCTCATTACCAACATATCTTGTTACACTTAAGATTCTTTACAAAGATAACAGCACCAACGTTGGGTTCATTGATTTGTATTGTCATTGTATATTGTTCAATGCCAACATATAAGTTTCTAAACAATTTTGTGCAAGCTCAATTACTCACCAAGGCTATTCAAGCAAGTAACCATAGTCCATAGTCGATTTGAAATGTTTTTTTATTCAATAGGGATAACCATCAGACCAATAAGGTTTCAAATTGGATTATTTTTCTAACATTTGCATAAAACTCTGCACACATAGAAGAAAAATGTGTTTACCTTATAAAATGTTCATATTTATAACAAAAATGATTATTTTTATCAAAGAAATTGTCTAGGGGTTTTTAGAAATCTTAATGAAAATCTTGTTCCCTCTGATTTGTATGTTAAGTTGAATTATCTTTTACTTTTATTTTTTTTTAACATAAACAAATTATTATCTACTTTCGTTGCCTCCTTTTTCTACTAATAAAATGTTTTTTTTTTTGTAATTAAAAACCTATGCAAGACTCAAATTCTGTACAAAACAAAAACTGGTATCAACTTAATATTGAATATTGTATAAGAGATTTTAGTTATGAGCAGGTTTTAGAAGAATTTCAAATGAAAATCTTGATAACCAAACTCTAAAACCACTTGGCTATCGGTTGGTTTTATATTAGAAGAGTTGGTTTATAAGGACTGACGGAAACGGTCAAGTGATGATATTAATCTTCATTTAAGTGGGATAAAATTCCAATTTTTAAATAATTAATAATAATAAGGAACTATGCAGCACGAAACATTTCTTGCATGCAACAGAAATACATCTTCTAATCAACAATGGATCTTATGTTCATAAAAAAAAAGTGAATTTTACTGCTATTTCGCAGTTACAACTTATCCATGCGCCATCCAATCCTTAGGGACCTTGCTAATGGGTAGGAATAGTCAGAATTTGTAGTACTCAGGGAGAAAGTAATTACCAGACTTAGGAAATTCTGAGTCCCCTTCACATCTTAAAAACTGTTTTAATTTAGGTATGTACACGTACAAATCTTAGGGTATTCAGTAAACCAACACGACCCTAGTTTTAATAAAACTAAACTACAATGTTCTCTCCGCTCTACCCTATCTCATCATTTATTGTGGCCTCTATGGCCTTGTTGTTTAGTTATCGTTCTAATAAAACGAACACGACAAATGTAATATTGATGATTATATAAATCTCGGCTGCAGAGCCTTGCAGAGAAGCTCTTTTTTGAGTAGACTGTCGCAACCGGTAACACCAAACTACAGGCCTAGCAAGCAACCAAAGTTTAAAAGCTTAATATTAATTAATAAAATAGAGAAATAATTGTTTGTGTTTGATATTAAGCCTTCTGCTGAAATTTCATGCCGAAAAGAAAAAACACATAAAAGCGAAACTTTTGTAGCTTATAAATTAATAACTTTTATTTTGGGATAAAATGCATTTGTATAAGTATTATGAATAACTCAAATTAAAAGCAAAACTGCTTCCGAATCGTTTTTATGCTTCTTACCAGGAAAGCGAACTAATAATAAACAGTTTTAATATTTTTTTTATCAAAAACAAGATCAAAAACGATAGATTTTATTGATTTTCACTTTAGTATGGACCATTTGAGTTGATCTCTTGCAGACTGCAGAACCTAAAAGTAGCAAGTGAGGTAAAAGAAAAACGTTGATAGAGTCATAATTTATTTTATAAATTTAGAATTCTATTTCGTCAAAGTAATAATTTAAATAATTGTGTAATGTACAGCTATAAACCATAAAGTGTTGTTATTAAATTTAAAATTTAACATGTGTGCTGGATGAGATTTGATTGGTTAGTAAATAAACTGAACAAACAAAAGAAAATAGTCTATGGAAAATAATAATTCAATAACATGAAGTTAAAACTAGAACTCAAATTATACTTGTATCCCATTTCCAATTTCTACCAAAACAGCTCATTTAGAACCTTGTTTACCTGGGCAACAGTTTGCTCGCCAATTGGAATGTCGTCGTTTCTCAGGTCGACACGTTTCACCACTGATGAGGGATCTGCATCTAGAATAATTCTATGGAAATGCAGTGGTTTTAAATAAATGCATTGAATGGAATTAGATAAAGATTTTCTTACCCTCCATCACAGATCTCATCGAACGCTAACATAATGATCTCTAAATTGTCCAAAACCAGACGTTTCTCAACATTCTTCTTAAGAATCAAACTAATTGAATCATAAAGGCAATTGAGTACGGACAAGAGAATCAATTCGTTTTCGTAGGTGCTACCCATGACATAGAAGAATAAATCCACATTACTCTTATACACGCAGGTTAATCCATCCAGCATGATGATTTCGGTATTGGAACGATGAGTTTTATTGAAGAGGTTCTTCTCAAAGGTTTTCTGTTCCTTTACGGTTGGTAGAATGTTTTTGTCATAATACTTGGCTAGGATACGATTGCCATCGTTATCCATAATGCACATTCCTTTGATAATGTTAAGAGTTGGTTCCTGTGGTAATATTCTCATTATTTTTATAATTGAATTGTTAAAATTAGATAAATTTACCAGCATGAATCCATCCATTTTCGGGTGAGTTTTGTTTGAAGTTGACGTGTAAGTTTGTGATTTTGGCAAGTGACATTTCGATTGTGTGGTGCATTCACAGTGGACTATTATGTTTGACTTTTAAATGAAAACGTAGTAGATTTTTACTTATGCTGCATTTATACGAATGTCAAAATGCTATTATATCTGTCAAATTATAGCCATTTTAGTCCCGATCTACATTGCCCGATATTTCCACGAAGATTTTTCCAGAAATCGTGTGAAATGTACACACAGAACGATTTTGTCCATGAGATTTTTTCCTTGTCTTCTTCATTTTTTTATTTCTGTGCTCTTCATTTTGCATTGATATTCACTCACACCATCAACCCAACGGCACACTCACAACGAACACACAAAAAACTGGAAAGAGGGTGAAAGAGAATATAAACAGACTGGAAAAATCGTTCGAGTTTTGTGGTACAAACGATTTGATCCCTACCCCTCACTTTTCACTCCCTTCACCAACGAACAAAAGATCGGCACTGGAAAAATCGTTCAATGTAGACCGGGACTAACTTTTCATCGTGAAGGCTCTCCCAAACCAATGCGGAACATTCGTTGCGGCGAAGAAACATTCGCATGTCAAAATTTATTTACATGGTGATATATGAGAGTGCCCACACCAACGCGGCGGAGAAACATATGAATTAATTTTGACTGACGAATGTTTCTTCGCCGCAACGAATGTTTCGCATTGGTTTGGGAGAGCGTTCGCTCTAAATACAGGCAATATTTTTGTCAAAATAAAATGGCAGAGATAATTTGGCATAAAATGCTGCCATTAAGGTTAGACCGCACTAGGCGGAACTGCACGGCAGCGGAACTGCGATTCAAAATAATTTGTATGAAATTGTATGAAGTTCAGTTGCCGCTTAGTGCGATATAGCTCATACAAATTCATACAAATAATGTTTTGCCGCGTCGTGAAGTGTAGTTCCGCTGCTGTTATGTGCGGTCTAACCTTTAATATGACTATGTGTAAACACTTTTCTGACGCCATTTTCCGAAATTATGCCACTCTAGATAAGAATGAACTTGCTCTTTCTTTTATGGCATGTTGCCAGTATTTTGAAATCTGCCATTATTTGAACTCGTGTAAATGCATGTCATAAAAAAATTATTTCTGCCATTATTTTACCATTTCTTTGGCAGAAATATTGGCAACTTTGCCATTCGTGTAAATCCGGCATTAAGCAAATGAATAGAGATGAGCTCACTACTACACTGTTGGGCGGGGTTCACATTGGACTGACTCCTCCGAATTTACAAAAGAGAACGTCAAAAAAAATACACAAATTTTTAATTTTTTTAAAAATTTACTACTTTTCTCCCTTTCTAACCATGAAGTGGGAGTGAGATAAATTTCAGAGAAGTCAAAAAAAATTCGGAAGAGTCAGTCCAATGTGAATTTTTGTGTCGGTTTCGAGTGGACGGTTCGGAGTTAACGCTCTCCCAAACCAACGCGGAACATTCGCTCTCCAGGGCTAATCATTCACAATGATAAAAAATGACAAACAATGCAAACAACAAAAACTGCCGTCAGCGAATGTTCCACGCCACTTTCGCGTTGGTTTGGAAGACCCCTTAAAGCACGAACCATACCATTTGTCTCGTGTGTTCTGTTGCTGTGTGACGTATGAAATATATGGAATGACAGCGACACACGACTCCACAACACACGAGAATTGTGGTGTGCCGGCACGCGAAATCCGAGCGAAAAAATCGCAACGATAGATAAAATGGATGGTACCACAATGCTAAAATAAATCACAAAAAAAAAAAACAGTTTTCAGCGAATGTTTCACTTTCACGTCAGTTTGGGATAGCCTGGGGTGGAATCGGCTAAGGTGATAGTTGATTATCAATTGCGGTGATCGTCGTTTTGACGATTGCTGCCTCTATTTTTGCCTTAAGATGTGATTAGAGACAGCTATCTTCAAAACGACGATCACCACAATAGATAATCAACTATCACCTTATATTATTGCTTTGGTAGGAAAAGTTAAGCCTGATCCACATCTGCGGCGTGTGTTGTGTTGTCGAGTCGTGTGTCGCTATCGCTACAATGTATTTCATATGCGTAGAACCATATTTGTCTCGTGTGTTGTGTTGCAGTGTGGCGCATAAAATATATGGAATGACAGCGACACACGACTCCACAACACGACACAGATGTGGGTCAGGCTTTAGCTCTTTAAGGTTAGACCGTATTCGACGGACCTACACTTTTACGTATTGGTATGAAATTGTAGTTCACAATTGCCGCTTAGTTCATACAAATGATTTTCGGAGTCATGAAGTGTAGTTCCGCTGAAGTTGATTGAAGTCTTGCCTTATGTCGTTTTCGATTGGAATTCGGAACAGTACTACTCCTGTTTTATTCCAGTCGAATTATTTTCTGTTGTTCTGTTGATTTTCGAAAAATTATGTGTGTGTGAGTAAATTGTCTGATATTTATGTAAATTTTGTATTTTCAGTCGCATAAAATTAATTTGACAAATAATCCGATGAAAGGATTTATATTTATATGTGTGTTCCCGGTCTACTCCTTTATTAATTCCGGAACAAAAAAATACTCCGAAAACATTACTCGCAACAGCCAATCGAATTATTTTGGAGTAAGTGGAGTCAGAAAGGAGTAACTGCGAACCTCCAACTGAAAACGACATAATATAAACTGGCTGATTTATGTCGTTTTCGATTGGATTTCGGAACAGTACTACTCCTTTTTGATTCCAATCGAATTATTTTCTATTGTTCTAAGACTGATTTGTGAAGTATTTATGTGTGTGTGCGTTAATTGTCTGATATTTATGTATATTTTGCACGTTCAGACGAGCAAAATGTATTTGACAAAAAATCCGATGAAAGGGTTTATATGTGTGTTCCCCGTCTACTCCTTTATTAATTCCGGAACAGAAAAATACTCCGAAAACATTACTCGGAACAGCCAATCGAATTATTTTGGAGTAAGCGGAGTCAAAAAGGAGTAACTCCGAACCTCCAACTAAGCAGATACGTATCTGAGATACGTTAGAATCTGATATGTTTTCGAACGACAAAAACCGGATACGTAATGTAAATGAACAGATGAGATGTTAGCTGTTAGTATAATCATTACAAATCCGAACATTTTTGGGATAGCTTTAGATTTCTTTTTGACATCAGCTGTTTGGTTCGTCAGCTAGTTTTTCCTTAGGCATTACAACAACACGAACAAATCCATATACCTTTGGTTACGTATCCGAACGCGGCCATTTTCTTTTGTTCTACTACTACTTGTTTTAATCGATCGTTTTTTCTGTAATTATTTGAAATTTTTATTTTTTATTTCAGCAGAACATCGTTTTGTCTTCCGATGGATACAATTGAAAAAATAGATAGATCCACTCTCACGGATGCAGCTTCTTTAACAGATTCAATATTCTTTGAACGAAAAAATCCTTTAGTCCGAAAAGTTCTTCGGAAGAAATTATCTGTAAAAAAATTAAATTCAGTTTTATCGATTATGAATTTTTAAAGCCTTTTTTTATTTTGTTCAGGACGTTAAACAAGAAAAGCAAACATTGGAAGAAGTTATTTCGGCTAAAAATGCTGAGATCGAAGATTTGAAAAAATCCGTACGCTCTCTAAATGAGGTCATCAATTCAGTTCCCAATGAGGATTTAAAACTGAATTCTAGTATATCTAGTGCAAAAATTATTGATTTGAAGCAGAAAAATCAAGTGTTACGTGCAGACTTGGACTATGTCAAAAAGAAGAATACAAAACTAGAATCAAAAGTCCAAGCATTACAAAAAGACCTGAAGAAAACCTGTGAGAATCAAAGAGAGACCACTATTCCTACAAAAAATGTATGAATCACATTTTTATAGTAGTTTGAGAGTTCTAGCTTTATGATAATGTGTATTTCCAGGTTGATGGAGCATTAGAGGTTCTTCGGGCAAAACTCTTTCAAACAAAGCAAAAGCTCTTTGATAGTTTGAATCAAAATATTGAACTTAAAAATAACCTGAAATTAGCTCAGAAATGCATCCAACAAGAAATTGGAGAACATATGAATTTAAATATTTTGGCGGCCTCCGGGACAACTTGGCGCGGACGAGCTCAGCAAATACTTACAATGCAATTGAAGATCAATGAACTTAAGGCTCAGCTCGAGAATGCTAGAAGTGAGTTTGGTTGGTCTGAAAATTTTTCAGACGAGCCACCTGTTCGTAGAGATCAGATTTATCATCGCATTGAGGTTGAAAGCCTAAAGACAGACATCACAGCTTTAACGGCTGACATAGAAGAACAAAATCAGAAAATTGCAGCTTTAAAAGCTCGCAATACTAATTTGGTTTCTGATGTCACACATTTGAAGCAAAAATGTACAAATTTAGAAACATTAAATAAGAGCAGTGATGGATCCATTGCAGCACTGAGAGACAGAATTGATATTCAAAAATTCCACTACGAGACCCGAATATCTGAAATTCATAAACAAATAACCGACACACAAAAGCATCGGTCTGATTTTGAGTTTCATCGAGAAGAAATACAAATTAAATTAGAAAATCTACAGGCTGAATTAGACAGAAGGGATAATCATATTGGAGGTTTGAATGCAACAATAAAACATCTGGAGAGAGATTTGAAATCAATTTGTGGAGACTATTTGTTTGAGTGTAGAGATTTTAAAAAGGTTAAGGGACTTACTTTTAATTGAACTACCTATATTGCCTTTTAAGTTATATAGAATATTTTTTTTTTTTCCATTTGTTTGGCCGTTCAGGAAGAATTTACGGGATTGATTGACGCACTGGAATCGGAGAAAAATAATTTGCTGACATTAAATAAAACCATGAATCAAAGATTGGATGCGGAAAGAGCAAGAATTCTTAGTCTTATTAATCAAATATCCAAGCAGAAGATTAAAATATGTCGATTAGAAGGAAAAATACGTAAGTTAATTACAAGATTGTAAATACCTATACCTAGTTAGTAAATACATTTTTAATTAAATTAAAATTAAACTTCATATTACATGTATTTTGTAGGTTAACGGTAATTTGTTTTTTGTATCCCATATTGTCAATGTAAAGGGCAATTATTTATATGAATGAAATGGAAATTCAGATATTTAAGAATTCCATGTAACTAAATATTAAACGATTACAACACACAACTAATGTACAAATATCGACAAATTAAATGTTCCAAATCATAACACCTATATCTTAAAAATCCCTCATATCATAGTTTTTATTTTTAAACATGCTAATTTAATTATTGCTGGAAAAAATGAGCAATACTAAACAAAGTTTCTTCAAAAAGTTATGCTTAAAGTTTTTTAAAGAGGGTTTTCCTCGAATTTGCTTTTGGTCCTCACACTTTACCTTAATTTATCGTTTAAAGGTGATCTTGAAAAGGAACACGATTCTCAAATGGAAAAGAAGAGACGATCACAACGAATTTCCGAATACACCAGTAATATTAATAGCAATTATTGGAATGTACAATCGTTTGTTTTTGAAAACTCATCCAATACTGACATTCCATCAAACACCGTTGAAGATCAAGCTAAAATCTATGAAATTGAAGAATTAAGAAACAAGTAAGATCTTTATATAATAGAAGCAATTATTTATTATTTATTTAATTTATTTTGCCTGTTTTTTTTTTTAAATTCTTTTAAATAAGATTGGAAATTTCTAAGGAAAAAATAACAATCCTCGAAGACAAACTTAACTATCTAAACGAAGAAAAACAAACTGATACAAAAACTTTTGAAAATATAATTAAAATGTCCAAATCTGTTCTTTTAGATACAATTCATCAAATCAAAAATGATTCAGCATCGGTGTTGAAATAAAAAGCAATACAATATATGAATGTTATTATTTTTATTATTTTTTTTTTAGTAGACATTATTTAAAACATCTTATACAAGGGATTTTCCAAGTTAAATAAAATATTATTTTGGATAACTATATTACAATTTGTTTTTAATTTAATATTTAATTTTAGCTTTAACTATTTTTGTTTTCTTTTTATGGAAGCTATTTTTTGTTTAAATTAGTTTAATAGTTACGGGTTGTGTGTTGGTTCATATTTTTTTAAATTAAAAGAACAAAATTCATTTATTTAATATAATAATGATACTTAAATATTTTGATTTTAGGTTCGCATTACTTATTGCAACAGAAGGCACTTAATTTTATTTAATATATTTTTTTTTGTATATGCTAAGGAATAATAACGCAAAGTCTATAAATAACTGAAAAGTTCCAATCATGATTGAAGGAAACAAATAGTTTGAATATTGTGATGCATGTATTTAGGAGTAATTAAAAAAGTGTAGTTTATAAGGGGGGAGTCTATTATTTGTAGGTGTTCAAATTCCAATTTGTTTTCGAATTCAAATGGCAGAATCTGAGAGCAATCTCACAAGTTTATATTTTCAAGTAATTAATTAAACAAAAGAACTTCATAATATAGTATTTGTAATTATGTAGTAATTCATTTAAAGATAGAAAGTTAAAATCAGATTTTAACTTTAGACATTCATACAAAAAGAAAAAATAATAAAGATACAAAATAAATATTTAGTGAATATTATTCAACAAAATTCATGTACATATATAAATTATTTAGTTTTAACAATTTTTATTTTTAAAGAAACCATTTATATATTGCTTTAATTTTTATTCAAATTTATAACGTTGATGTGTTGATGAAATATTTGTTTCTAAATTATTTTTCAATTTATTATCATTTTTTTATGTCTGTGTAGGTTACTTTTTGTATTTAAAAAAAATTGAGTAGTTATTTTCGGTGTGATTTTATTAACTTTACTTCTTTATTGTTTTTTTTATTTTTTTTTTATTTGTTTAACAGGGTTACATTTTTGTTGGTATTGTGTTCATTTTAATTTTATAAATAAGTTTTGTGAAATATTTTTGCTTTTATTTGTGTTTATATAAACTGTATGTATATAAATACATAAACCATATATGTATAATTAAATTACTGCTTGTTCTACATAATTAGCTGGAAGCATACCAGTTTTGCCAGTTCGTTCCACTTTGCCTGTCATCCAGCCAGAATCAATGGAATCGACTTCGAAAATAACATCACCTTCCCGGAAGCTAACCTCGTCCGTGTCCTGTGCCTCGTAATCATATAGAGCGCGATACACCCGCTGTACATACAAAATAAAACAAAATGTTTAAAATAATTTATTGAATTCACAATTGATAACGAAAATTAAACCTAACTGGCTCCTTTGGAAGGAAGAAAAAATAAATAGATCGGACTTGATTCCCAAATCAGGCCTAGTCGTTTATTTCTGATCATTAAATTGACGAAATATGAAATAAAAGTAAGGAATATATAGTTATGCGTACACAATTATATTAACAGTTTGCAATCCGAAAAATTAATATCAGCTTTAGCCAAAAGCGAGAAAATCAAATGTATTGTTTAGTTTTTGCTTGTACATACTTCGAATTAAAGTTATATGGGAGAATTTATTTTTTTAGAATACCGAAGGTTCTGTTTAACAGAGTATCAATCAAGTTCAGAATGGCAGATTTGTAATAAATTTACACAATGATTTTTTTTTTTAAACTTTCTTCGATAAATGACAGTTTTGATAAATGGCAGTGAACAAAATTGAACTTGAAGAGTTCAATTGTATTTGTTTTAGCCAATTTATCTATACAACTTGAACCACTGTTCTATACATTCGTTTATCATAAAATAAGCGACAAAAACATTTTGAAAAAAATCGGAGATCTTGTGTCCCGGTACTCACCATGGTTTGCTTGTTTTGCGCTAGTTGGTGTTGTTGTTGTTGTTGATGATGATGCTGATGTTGGTGTGCTTGCTGTTGCTGAAGTTGTTGCTGCTGCTGTTGAAGGTGTTGCTGTTGTTGTTGATGTTGTTGCTGTTGATGCTGTTGTTGTTTTTGATGTTGCCTTACTTGGTTTTGATGATGTTGCTGTTGTTGTTGAAGTAAATGCAATTGTTGTTGATAGTATTGTTGCTGTTGGTGTTGAGCTGCTTGTGATTCTGTCAACGAACCATATACTCCATTAGCTGGATCAATGTCAGCAATCGAGCCAACGCGTTTAGGATATGCATTGCTCACTAAATACAAACAAACCAAATATTATGTTTTTGCTCAGTTGACATTTTTCATAAAACAAGTGCGCGTAGAAAAGAACAAAAAAATCCTTAATTAAAAACAAAACAAAAATGAAACAAATAATGCCTTGTCGGGCTAATGGAACAATTATTTAAAGCCAGGTAACAAAGGACATACATACATAATTTATATACAGTTACACTTGTAGAAAGAAAAACAAGGCAGCGCAGAGCATACAGGTGAACTTACCTGATCCACGATCAGAACTATAAATAAGTGTTGTGCTGGGTCGTGTCGTGTTGGGTATGTTTCGTGGACCATCGGTAAGTGGATCGTAGTCGGCTATTTTACCAATGCTACCTCCACCACTACCACCACCGGGTATTGGTGCCGTTCCTGCCGTGCTGTTTAATACCCCAATACCACCCCCACTTAATATGCTTCCACCACCACTACCACCACTACCAACACCTGTATTACTAACCCCCATCATACGATTACCACTACCGTTAACATTTAAGCCTCCATTAGTCGTACCAGTCGAATTGGTTGGTGTTGGTGAGTTGTTGTAATTGTTATAAGCTGCTGCTTGCTGATTGTTGATGAATTGCTGAGTTGCTTGCTGTTGATATCCATAGTTATTGTGCTGATGCTTCTGCGGTGGTGCCACGTTTGAGTTAGTGTTGCTGTATGAACTCATATTGTTGTTGGTGTATGATTGTTGTGTTTGCTGTTGGTGTTGTTGTTGCGGTTGCTTTGTTGGTGCAGGCCGAGCATAGTTGTCGTATTGGTCATAGTAGCCCGATGCTGAGTCCACTTGATATGCACCAGTCGGATTATGGGAATTGTGCAAGATCGAGGACCTCAGTTGATTGTAGTTGTTGGTTGCAACGAGTTGTTGCTGCTGCTGTTGCTGTTGTTGATAGTTATCGTTGTTGCTTCCAACCGAACTATTACTGTTCGCCAATGGTGCATGTGATGGTTGCTGTGCGTGATGCGGATACAAATGTGATGTCTGCTTTGTTGGAGTCGGCTGGACTTGGACCTGTTGCTGCTGTTGTTGTTGTTGGGGTGGTTTCTTGGTAGGTTGTTGTGGATAATGCTGCTGTTGGTGAGAGTAAATTTGTTGTGTGTTGTTTTGTGCATTTGTTTTGATTATTTGTGCTGACATAGGTTGCTGATAGTGCTGTTGTGCCTGCTGTTGTAATTGCTGCTGCTGTTGTTGTCTCTGATTTATAGAAGACGTCGGTGATGAGGATGATGAGGGGAGAGGTTGGCTACTATATGATTGAGGGGAAATTTGCGCCGCTTGATTGCTTGGAATAATTGAAGCGGTATTTTGCTGTTGGTGTTGTATTGGTGGAGGTGGCAATGTTTGTGGTGGATGTGGTGAAACTGGGGTATATTGTGATAATTGTTCGGCCGCAAGAGTCTCAGAGAAATATTCAGATTCTTGGTCTGTGGGATATTTAGGATGCAGGAAGGAATATTACAATATTTATTATTTTAGCTTTAGTTATTTTAAACAAAATATATGTATGTGTATAGTAATAATAAGAATAGTACGTTAAGTAATTTGTTTAGCCTTAAGAATACCAACAAATTTAATTGATTTTATTTTAAAGCCCAAATATAGCAATGCAACATCACATATTTTTTTGACAAAGTACACGTTTTTAGCTTAGATGAAATTGTGATTTAAATGATGTTTTTTTTTATTTTTTTTTTTGTTTTAAAACTAACTTACCTCGGGTATCACCCACTTCAGCTGTTTCTCTTTGCTTTTCCATGGCTGCTTTCTTTTCCAGGTCACCATGGTAGGCAACATTTGAGATAATTTTCGTATTTTGCTTGATTCGAAGGGTTTCGGGATCATCTGCAACCTGTGAATAGCAAAGAAAAAATTAAAGTTTTAGATATAAAATGATTTAAATTTGTTATAGGCACACACCTGTGTGAATTTTCCCTTCGCCTTTTCAAAATCAGCATGATATTTAACATTTGATTGGATTTTTGTGTTTTCTGCTATTCTTTTTAACTCAGGAGTATCTGCGATTGCTGTAGCTTTCGCTTTTGGAATGTGCCTATGGAAATAACAAACAAACACATTAAATAATTATATGAAAGAATGTAAAATTGTATTAGAAAAGAGCATCCAGAAACTCATTATTATGAAAAAAAAAAAAAATAACAAGAAATAACAGAAGTTATAACTGTTTGAATATCTTTTTTTTAACGCCAATGATGCTTGCTTTATAAAACTTGTAGGCCCCTAATGAATGAAACTTTTTATTTGAGAAAAAGAATCGAAGTCTAGGTTAAATAAGTGTTGAAAATCTAGGCCAAAAAAAAGGGTGATAACCTAGGGCTAGAATAAGAACTGTTGTTTAAGGGCTTTAGATAATATAACCATCTAGATAAAATTACCATAGATTAAATATAATAAAAATGCACTGTCAAAATTATTTGTAATCTGATCAAAATTTGTAGTCTGATCAAAATTTAAAATTTTCGTTTACACAAAACCCAGACCTTCCGCATAGAACAAGTAAAAAAAGTTTCTTCATTTCCCATTACCTATTTGTGGTCTACCATTAAAACTAATGTACATAAATGTAAACTTTATTTGTAGTAACAGTTTTTTCATACAAATCTAAGACAACAACAAAATGTAAATTTCAAAAGGAGGGCAACTGCTGTATTTCATAATTAAACGTCTAAATGTGTTACAAGTTTTCAATTACTCACTTCTGTATCTTATCAAAGTGCTGTACAATAGATATGTTTCGATAAGGCTTTGCAAACAATATTATGGTGAAATAATAATTCAAACGAAATTGTTCAATGGCAAATACTCGAAGGTTTGTATATAAAGCTGTCTTGTGTGCGCCTAGTTTTTTTTTTTTTTTTGTTTGTATAGAGTAATTAATGCAAAAGATAAATTCAGTTAGAGTAAGGTGCTAAACTAGATAAATAGATAAACAAATAAGATATAAACAGGTGAAAAACTAAAACAAACGACTGGATCGAAGGAACTTGCTCGATGGTTCGATGATTCAAAAGGATGTTTTTCCTCGAAATATAAAAAAAATATTTCGAGTGCTTGAGCCGTTTTTGTTTGGCAAAGTGAAATTGTAACTTTTTGATTTTAGCGACGTTTTTAAATACTTATCCATAAATATTGGACAATCTTTTGATAAAAATATAAATAATGACGTAAGAGTAACCAAAACAATATATTTAAGACTTGTTGAATCTTTTTGTTATTTTGCTTTGGTGCTTGGGTGCTTTGAGTCAGCAGACGAAGGCTCGCTGGAGCGACACGTCCGGCCATGTAACTGGATTATCCCATCGAGTGATCATACCGTCGCTGGGCCAGCGAACAAATTGTCTAATTTGGTATATGGTGGTCTTACTCAGGGGGTAGTCGGTGGTCCACAATAAATACAATTAATAAACTTGCTTCCTTCCACAGGTCTATTGAGTTAAAGTATAAAAACGGAGCTTTACAGAGCTTACCGAGCTAGGAGCTCGACGCCGCCATTTCAACCACCTACCTACATATGTACATGATGTGTATTTATTAAACCACCATACTGTTGGGGGATTTCTTAATTGTATCTTACCCTAAAAAAAAGAACATTTTTTTTAGGTGGACAAGGCTGAGAATTGAACCCACATTTCCAGCTACTACAAAAACAATGCAAATTATTTTGAGGTGCAGTCCTGTTGATGTTGTTGACACATGTATTCTTCTGCATTTCCAGCAACACAACACGCAATGGCAGTGTAATCCGGCGAGCAACTTGTCTGAAATCATTCCTAACACCAAATTGTTTACCAATATCGACAAAGATAAATTGGCCATAAGTATAAATAAATAAAGGAGAATGCCCAAAAATAAATGGGTGAAAAACCCAGAGTCGATTAAGAAAAATCATATTGATTGTAGATACCAAATATGGAATCATTTTCTTAAAACGTTATCCCTGGGACTGGATATGACAATTTGAATTTTTTAAAAACACAGTGGGCCCTATTGCGGTTGTCGATCAGCGATCGCACTTTCAACGATCATCACCATCGACTGATTTCTCAATCGGTATTGCTTAACTTGATCGACTAGTATATGAGTTATTGTGAATGAAAAAGTACAAATTGTGAATTATTCATACTTTGACGTTTGACAGATCGATTTTTTTCAGACTGGATTGTTTATTTATTTATCTCGTTTTGTGAAGTTTGCAATAAAAATAGTTTATTTTTATAAAAATAAACTTAAAATAAGAAATGGATGAATCGAAGCGTTTAGTGAAAAAGATTCAGGAGAATATACAATAAATAGAATTTTAGAGGCCATTAGAAAACGGCGCAATATAAGAAATTCATCCAAACCCTTGGAGTTGATAAATTGTACATTTTACTTGATTTTGTAGTTTTTTTTTTTTCTTTTCATTTATTTGTCTTTTATAGCTTTGTTAACTATTTTTGATAATCCAAGTGTAATCTAAGTGTAAAAGAAACTCACATATGTATGTCCAAAATAAACGAAAGTAAAATACGCCAAACAAAACTGTACTTCCATGAAAAATCCGGATTCTCAAGAATTATTGGGTGAATTGATGGCTTTTATCTGTTTTTTTGTTAAAACTTGTTTCGCCCTGCATTAAGAATAATAATTAAATATACCTATTTCACTTATAAACAAACATTTTTTAAATAAAAACACTCACATTTTATTCTCTACATAATTTTTTACTTGTTGAATAGACCCATTTGATCACAAAAATGCGGTCGACAACGAGCGATCGGATTTTCGATATTTGACGAACGCAATCGACAACCACAATACCGATTTCTCAATTTGTCGATCGTTGATAGCTCGTTAGCGATTATCGATTGACGATCGACAACCGCAATAGGGCCCAGTGTTTCTTCATGTAAAAAAAGTAAAAAGTGACAAATGTTCATATTGTGGTTGATTCATGTTACTAAATAGGTTCACCACAAGTCACTAAAATCAGCAACTACAAGATGATTCTGTCTTCATTCATAAAATGGCGGTTATTCCCCATACCGTTACGCAACATTTACGAACAAAAAAAATAGTTAGACCCTTTCACACAAGGAACCTGAATTGCCGGCGATTTTCAGTTTCTAGGCGAGAAGGGCGTAAAAGGAAAACAAAAAATTTCCCCTCACACCCTTCTCGCCTACAAACTAGCCAGTTTCTGGCAACTCAGTTTCCTTGTGTGAAAGCCGTCTTACCTAAGCATGCCTGAAAGCAGTTTGTGTAAATAGTATGTGCATAAGAATTAACTACAACTTATAAATCATTCGCATACTATTATCCTAATGAATAATTAAGACCTGCCTCTTCCTTACTATGCAACTTTAAAACTCCGAAATGAAAATGGGAAAACTAAGAATCTTTTAAGAGCAGTGTTAAAATACCGTAATGTTTTGTTTTCATAATTTATTCCGAAATTTGTTTATTGATTTCTTGGACAAGTGTTCTTTTAAAATATTGACGAGCCTCGTAATGTTCCAGTTTATACAATTTAACACAATTTCGCATTAATAGAATGCAACATTCAAGCTACATGTCTTTCCTCCTATACCCTCCTTTACTGTTGCTACGTCTAATTCCAAAAAAAAAATATAGCGTCCGCCGCCACGCTTGTAACAATTTTTCTTTCGAAACCTTGTATTTTTGAGCATTGACTTTTGAAATTATTTTTTTTCGAAATATAGTTTTCGAAGCATTGTCCATAGAAACTTTGTTTTACGAAAGTTTTGCGGATTACCATGTGCCGAAGGTATGTATCAACAGTTTTTTCTGTACTGCCCTCACCAAAGTTAATAAATAAATTGTCATAGCCAGGGGATAACTTTAAAAATAAATAATTTCATATTTGATATCTACAGTCAATGCCCTTTCAAACCATATATGTTTTTTTTTCTTATCGACTGGCTTTTCTTTGGGCACTCTCCTTTAGAAAGCGAATTTAGCCCTAATGCATTTTTTCTGGGTCCAACTCGAATTTAGGCTACACCTATTTAATTTATTACTAAGGCCGTGTGTCAATTGCGTTAAACGTGCGTTAAATTTGATCCCATGGCTAAATTTTGACATTACTGAGGTGAATACAGTCGTCAAAATTTAACCTGCTCAGGAGCACGTTTAAATTTTAACATGTGGATAAATTTTGACGTTTGTATTAAGCGTCTTGCACATTACTTACACCAACCTATTAGACATGGACTGCTAGAAGCCAACATCACGATGGTTCCCTTTATTAAAAAAAAATCGATACACTAGCGGCAATTTGAAAACGACTTAGGCCTAATTTATTCACTCAAAGTTAAACATAACTTTGGGATTTTTACAGTCAACTTGAGAAATAGTTTTTATTCACTAGAAGTTGACGTTTTCAACTTTAGATTTTCAGTAGAGTAGAAGTTAGTGAGTTAACCTGGGAGTTTTCATCATTTCTGTTTATTCATTCATGATATTTAGATGTGTAAACTTTTCGCTTTCGACTTCGAAAGGAAAAAATCTTAAAATAAATAATAATCAAATAAAAATAAAGCTCTGTTTTAATTGAAATAATAAAATAAAAAATGTTTCGTGCAAATTACCTTCTTCTGAGAGAACTGGGCGTCATGTTTTTGGAGCAGCGAAGATGATGCAGAGGAAGAAAAGTTATCCCTTGAAAGGCGGCAATATAAAATGCTTCCCCGTGTTGGTATCGATAAATATGACGACCATGATTTCATTTATCGTTCTCGCCTCTCAAAAGCAGCGACAATTTTTTTTTTTTTTACTTAACAAAGGATTCGTTGCCTTTTGACGAAAGACATTACGGATAATATCGGTTTAAAAAAACAAAACAGGTTATCGTTCGATCACTGAAATCAAGCATCTTCGGGTGTGGTTAGTACTTAGATGGGGGACCGCATGGGCATTGAGTTTTTTGTCTTGGTATTCTTTTGACTCCGCGCTTCAGTCAGAATTAAAAATCCATTCCAATTATTCGGAACAATTAAAAAATCGACAATAATGGTTTATACCGAGTATTTTATTAAATAAGGAAACACAAAATTCTTATTCCAAATATTTTGAATATATAAAATAATATAAATGCAAAATTATTCTGATGCAAACCAAAAGTTAAAAATGACGTATTGTGTGTCATGCTTTATAAATGAGAATGACGATCGACTAGCAGTCCAGGTATATTAGGTTCATCATGACTGCCACTATCAAAATGCAATTTCCGCGTTCAAGATCGTATCCAAAGCGATTTGGATAGGTTTGTGCTGTAATTCCTTCTCAAAAAAGCTATTGCAACAACAAATCAAGTTATCCACCGTCTAGGATATGTTCCTTAACGCAAGGAACGTCGATGGGAAATGTATGTTTTAAAAAATTCCATTTAATGCAATTGACACAGCAAAACCCTTCAATTCTATTCACCCCTATAAAAACGGATTAAATTTAACTGGGATCAAATTTAAACAAAATTTTAACACAATTGACACACGGCCTAAGAGAAATTTGTTTTTCAAGCTAGAAAAATTAAAAAAAAAAAAACAAACCGCACGTCCAATTTTTAAAAAGGTTAACTGGTTTATGATTTAACAGCTGATAATTTTAACAAGAACACATTTGATTATAAATTTAGGTAAATATTCCTGACTAACTTTCAAGTCAATTTCCAATAAAAGTTCCCTTTATTTGAAGATCATTTTTGACAGCGGGCCAATCACAGATTAAAAACTCGCCTTACATCCGCTTAGTCATCTGAACGCAAAGATCATTTCTTATTACAGGTAATATTTATAAGCGTTTTCATTTTTGTTCAGTTCTGCGCTTGTTGTTTAAATCGAAAAAAAATTCTGGGCCCTGTGCGGTATATTTCTCTTTGATTACTCCAAAATCACAGACACAGCCATTTTAAATTCCTGACAACCTGCGCAGTATACTACCTTAGATATGTGTACTGTGATCTGAACGTACCCAATAATAAACAAATATTATAAAGCTATCAATCTATTGGGGGCTATGGCAAAGCAAAGTGTCAATATTTTCACCTGAAAGAGTTCAATCAGCAATGAGAGATTTCACTGTACGTACATGTTATCTGTCTCTTGCCAGTAAAGTGACTTAACTAGCTTGATATGGAACAAAAACACATTCGATAACACATTCGGCCTTTAATGGGGTTTTGTATTATTGCAACAGTTGACGTGTATGTTGACGTTACATATTGACATTCTTAATTTGGATTAACGTTATTTTCATAATCAAATCGTTATCATTTTCATTTTATTTTCTTATTCGATAAGAACAAAAGGCAGCGATTACGTGATGTACTTCAAATTTAATAATAATAAAAAAAAAACATCGGCTGATTGTTAATTTATTCAGCAATTCAGCTTTAATAGGAAACAAAACGTTTTACAAAATGTCAGACTATGAAATTCTTTGAAGATGATTCATGTTTTGCTTTTAATTCATAAACCAACTTCATATCGAAATTCCTCTTGGCTAGGCGATCGTGTACGGCGGTTTGACGTTTGGCGTTACCTCTGCATGTTTACATTTGTATGCTTTGGTTGGCTATGGTCATGTGGAGGCTTTTCAACATGACCAACGAACTTCAGCGGAATGGTCAATCAAAAGATAATGAAAACATTCACAAAATGAAAACAAATTTGTTTTCATTTGGTAACGTTTTTTTTTATTTTTTGTAGTTTTACCCAATTCATTATGCTTGCGTTGCGTTGTGCTGATGTAACAGGAGAAATGTGTCATTTCCAGGTGATGTCATATAGCATAGCTCCAGCTTTGTTCTTTTTTTTTTTAATATACGATCCTAAACAGGATGTTGGCGCCTCTCTTTTGCAGCTCGTTTTGTTATCGTTGGAATTTGAATAACCAAATGAAAATGAAATATGAGATCGGTATTATTATGTAGTTGGGAGTTGAATTTATTTTTTGTGGACTTGGATCAAGCATTGGTTCGATTGTTATTGTGTATGGAATGGTAAATTTAGGTAGTGTGTAAGCGGTTATATTGTTTGAACTTTCGTTATTTGCACTTGTGGTATTATTTTAGGTAGAATTTGACTTGCAGACTTTTTATGTTGTTTCTACGTCATAGTTATCTTTGTTTAACACTAAGATCTTAGAAGATACCGGTAAACGTATGGTGTAGCAAAAGTTGAACAAATTTCAAATTTTCAATCACTTTAATCGGTCAGTTTGTTTGAAGTTTTTATTTATTGTACTCAGTGAGATTTCACATGTATTTATTTAATTTTGAACAAATTATCTACTAAATAAAAGTGCTATCAATCTTGGGCGTTGAATTCGCTAAAACCCACGAGCCACTTCAAGTATTTCGTATATGATTAAATAAAATCATTTAAGCCTTATGAGATTCAATTCACTTACAAGTGAATTTGTTCTTCTTTTGTTTTTCTTTTTTTTTTGTATGATTTTATTTATATTCTCCACTTTTAACTAAGTGAATGACACTTTGTGACCGCAATTGTAACTACGTATGCTATGTTAATACTATTGATTGAGAGAACGAGTACTTAAATATCGTAAACTTAATTTCTACCCTACTCGTACATCACACTTCTTCTACAGTGCTCAGTAATCAAGTGAAAGAAACTAGGTATGTATCGTGCAACAAGCTATTGCTGCCATCACCGTCCGTCACTGTGATTGCCGCGATTTTACCGGCACTAGGTATACGACCTTGTATTTCAGTTTATTCTACTTTTCTATTCTAAATGCCATGATTTGTGTCAACCAAACAAAATGAAATCAGTTACAAAAATGTTGTTCAAAGGTCATATAGAGTCTGATTGTAAAACATGGACGAACAAAACATCTTAATCCGATACAAAACGTTACTAGTAAGCTTTTTATTTGAATATTTTTAGGGAATTGATATACATACATATATACATACATATATACATACATATATAAAGTTATTTAAACCTTATCCAATAAGAAGAATCTTTTTCTTTTACATATACTCGTCTATGCTGTTTGTTTTTTATGAATTTGTGTATAAAAGCCTTCACAGAACAAAAGGTAATTGAAATGACATTAATTTTTGAAATTGATTTTGTAGAATATTGATGGAAAATAAAATGATATAAGATGGGATGGATTAGTGCATAGCTTAGGTTACTGCTAAATGTAGAAGCGAATGCGATTCTTCTTATTAGTAATAAATTCTAAACATTAGGAGGACTTTATCGTAGATTGACAATACAGGTCAGCGCAATTTTTGATGGAGAAACCAAACTTTACTTTTCCGAATGTTTATGATGCATTGAGTTTAGGTTCAAAGGAGAATGCCCAAAAATGGGCAAAAAACCCAGAGTCTATTAAGAAAAGTCATAGTTTGAAAGGACATTAAATGTAGATAACAAATATGGAATCACTTTATTCAAAAGATATCCCCGAAACTGGATATGACAATTTAAAATTTTTAAACACACAGGGGTATATTCATAGTCGCAGATAGACCCAGGTTTAAGACAATTTTGGCTCAATGAATACAGACCGATTTTAATTACAAATTGTTGGTTATATATTTTTATAAGATAATTAACTTGGTAAACTACACAAATAGCTTCAAGTATGCTGAAATGATAACCTTTAAAAAATAGAATCAACGTCCGAAAATTCAACCAAAGCTATGTTTAACTTAGACGAATATGCCCCACAGTGTTTCTTCATGTAAAAAAAAAAAGTAAATAGTGGCACATCGTCATATTGTGATCGATTCATGTTATTAAATAGGTCCGCCACAAGTCACTAAAATCAGCAGCCACAATAATTGATTTCTTGAATAAGAGTACTTTTAATATATGAACGAGACTAGTAATGTACCAATTTTAACAATTAACATATTTTCGCATTAAAAGAATGCAACATTCAAGGAACATGTATTTCCTCTGTTTCCTACTATTGCTAATATAGCGTCCGCCACGCTTGTAACATTTTTTTTTTTTCGAAACCTTGTTTTTTTAATAAAAAAACACCTTGCTATTAAAAATAAATAAATTGCCCTAGCCAGCCCCGGGGATAACTTTTAAAGAAAATAATTTCATATTTGATATCTACAGTCGATGCCCTTTCAATCTATATGTATGTTTTTTTCTTATCAACTCTGTTTTTGTTTTTTTGTGGGCACTCTCCTTTGTCCAGATATTCTATTCTTTTAATAATGAACATCTCACGAAAAAGGCAAATAACTTATACAGATTTATTTTATCAAATCTAAACTAATTTCATAGAATTTGCCTATACATACATACAAACCTATATTGTTTCCACCGCACAAAATGATAAACAAGTAGATTTACTTTGATATTAGGTACTTTTCAAATAATTTACTTTTGAAGTGGAAATGAGACCATTTGTGGCATGACGCTGTGGCTCGATTGGCAATATTTGAGGAAATGGCAAATTATTGTTTGGGTGGCCATTTCATTTCCAGGGAAAACTTATTTAAAATCTGGTAAAAACTAGTATGAAAAAGGCGAAACGTCAAAATATTGTATTGCCTCGAAGATGGAAAACAATAATTCATCTACCCGACAAAGCGTCTTTATTGTCAGCATCCATAGCAACGGCAATGAGCAATATTGTTGATTGCCTCAAATGTGGCAAATGGAACCGCTAGGTTTGATAAACCATATTTCTATACCGTGGTTCGAATGAATGCGTTCAGCGCAATTACGCTTAAAGCCAGTTTGATTTAACCCTATGAAGATTCGACAAAATGGCACGAGTACTATATAACTTTGGTATTGCAAAACAACGAATTTTTGTATAGTGATATAACACAATCAGCCTTATCGGCAATTCTCACCCGCATTTTCATTTTTCCCAGGAGTCGAATTCTCCTATCGTCAATCTCCCCCGTATTGAATCTCCCCCAGAAATTACTTCGAATCAGTTTCGAAATACTCTGAGAGAATTTATATTCTGAAATTATTTATCTGTCAAAGTTTGTAAACTATTTTCTGAAATAAAATTAAATATTTGAACTATTTGTGGTGATAAAGACCTATTTTGCATCATAAATTCAATTTTCGTGTAATGGAAACGCGTAAAAATAGTCCAAAGTTTAAAAAAAAAAGCTTTTTTTGTCTATTTTTGTTGTTGTAATATATTCCTTCTCTCTATGTGAAAAAATGTGTTACTTTAGTGTTAAGTGTTAAAAGTGTTAAGTGTTAAAAGTGTTAAGTGTTAAAAGTGTTAAGTGTTAAGTGTTAAAAGTGTTAAGTGTTATTTGTTCCAAAATGTGTTAAAAGAGTATAGCGGCAAAAACTAAATGTAGATCGGCTAAAACAAAACCAATTTTTCCTCCAACCCGTTTACGGGTAAACTTAACTCTTACTTATTGAAGAGTTGAAGTACAGCCACAAATACCAATACCGACGGAAGTCTCAGTAAACGTAATGTTCAAACCTTGTCCTTTAGAGCAAGTAAAAAATTATAAAACCTTCAAAAATAGTTAGTAATATGCTTCTATTTTTAAAATTCTCCAACTAAATTGAGGTGAGTTTTTTCCAGGGAAACATCATTATTTTTCCACCGGAAAATAGATTCATTGGAGTTTTTTCCCATTTTTCGAACATTGTTTATGATTGGAGAGTTTCATACGGGGAAAAATCCGGGGGAGATTTTATTCCCGATAAGAATTAATATTTTTTGGAAGGGGTGAGGGGCTATCTCCTCCGTTTGGATGGGAGGGGCAGTTTAAAAACGTGTTTTTAATGCAAAAGAAAATATTTAAAAACAACTGAAGCATCTACAATGCAATACTATACCAGTTTTGAAGGTCAAGAGTATTTTCTTTTATATTATTTTTCAATCAAGTTATCAAGTTATTTATTGTCAATATTTTTTTATTTATGGCTTAAGTTTTCGAGAAAATTGAAACTTAGGGCCCTGTAAACATTCGAACATGTAGCGAGTAAACTTGGTTCGACTAATCTCCGCAGACAGGGAAACCAAGCTGACACTTACTACTTGGACATCATTATTATTTACGACTATGTCACTTATGTCGAATTCCTTACAACCATTTGAAGTCGATTTCATAAAAAAAATTTTCTTGGTAGAAGGAATTAAAAAAAAAATCGACTTTTATTAGTGAGTGTGTGAGTGCAATTTGACACGAATTTTGTTGCCGCACAAAAACAAAGAAGTGGTGCGCGCTAAACAAATATTAAAGTGTATTTTATTTTTCGCGTTGTTTTGATAATTTAAAACCAAATATATTTCGTCTGAAAATTGAAAAACAACAAAAACAATTGTGCGCATAATCAGTAAAAAACTTACAATCCAAAATCCATCCAGACACAGCAGCCAAGATCTATTCTGAATATTTCACTAGAGGACGAAGAAAAATAAATTTGCAACGTCTTTTTTCTCGCGAATTGTTTGTTATTTCAATGGGATTTTTTGTTTCAATTATCTTTACTTTTTTTGATCATTCACTGAAATATTAAATAATTTAAAACACTTTAACATTTGTTTTCTTTTTTAAACATCCTCACAAAATTGTAATTGTAAATTGAAATGTCAAATCTTGATAGTGTGTGTGTTATTTGATGTGAAATCTAGCTAAAAACCCAAGATTTGTTTGACAGTATAAAAATCCATTTTGTTTAGAAAAAATTCGATTTGTTCAGAAAAATTCGAATTTTTTTGGTTGTAAGAAATTCCACATTAATTTACTCCAAAAATTATTTTTCAATTCCACTATTTGACATTATCCCATTCTGTTTTTTGAAAGTTAATATTGAAATTTAAAACTAAACTGTCATTATTCTTTCTTGTTTTTTAAATTTAATATTGAAAGTTCAAGTAAACTTATAGACTAGCTGGCAGCAGATTTTGGTCGTGAAAGGAAACCAAAAGATTTTAATAGTACAGGTAGTCCTGGTGAAGGTGATAACGAATACATTCGTCTGCCAGCATGAAGTGGCCCTGTTACCACGTAAAAGTGCATCAAAAGTACAACTTTTCTGAAAATTGAAATCGGGTGGGAAACCATTTCAAATGTAATACAACTTGACGCCATGAACTCCCTGATTACAAAACTGGTTTCGACAGACGTGTAGGTGGCCCCAAAACCCAGACAGACATCCCCGAAAACGCGTTTTTTCTTCGCGTTTTTAGGCTTTTGGGAAACCACCTGAAATTGATCACAACTTTTAGCCATGGACTCCCTGAATGTGAATATGTACGTGACAGACGTCTAAGTGGCCCCGAAACCACCGACAGACGTCCCCGAAAACTCGTTTTTTTTTCGCGTTTTTAGGCTTTTGGGAAACCACCTGAAATTCATCACAACTTTTAGCCATGGAATCCCTGAGTGTGAATATGTACGTTTCAGACGTCTAAGTGGCCCCGAAACCACCGACAGACGTCCCTGAAAACGCGTTTTTTGGCGTTTTTTTGTCAAAAAGGAAACCACTTAAAATGTATCACAAACGAAAGATCTTGACCTCGTGAGTGCGAATATGTACATGACAGACGTCTAAGTTGGCCCAAAACCCCCGACAGACGCAATTAAAGTCGCGGATTTTTTATTGAAATTTTTAGATAATTGATGAATGCTACCAAAAGTATCGCAATCGGAAGGTCTTGACTACCAGAGTATTAATGTATAAAAAAAGGAGATTATAGTGTCATCCAACAGCTGGAAAGTCGCGAAATGAATCGCGGATTTTTTCTTTTATTTTTTTAGTAAGAGGATTTTGAGGAAAACCACTTGAAATGTATCCCAATCAAAAGGTATTGACCAAAAAAAAATTAAAATGTAACTGACAGACGTTTGAGTGGCTCCAAACAACTGACAGCCGCGATATAATTCGCGGATGTTATTATTTATTTTTTGATTGTATATTGGTGGTAGCTTCTCTTAATGTTTACCAATTAAAAAGTTCTGACTCAAGAAAGTGATTTTATAAGTTACAGGCGTTTGAGTTTCGCCAAACTGCTGAAAAGCGCGATAAAAGTCGCGGATGTAATTACTAGTTTATCAACACGGAAACACGTTTTTAACATACCAAACCATTCAAATAAGCGATATAAGTGGCTTATACATTTTCTTTTCCTTATGAAATGTGAAATTGCACTCACACTCATTTCACGTTTTCATAACTGTAGTAAGCTCGCTACGACATAACTTTCTTATAACGCTTATTTGAATGGTTTAGTGTGTTTAAAACGTGTTTCCTTCTTTTTCAGCTAGGTCAAGATCTTTCGTTTGTGATACATTTCAAGTGGTTTCCTTTTTGACAAAAAGCCAAAAAAGAGTTTTCAGGGACGTCTGTCGGTGGTTTCGGGGCCACTTAGACGTCTGTCACGTACGTATTCATACTCAGGGAGTCCATGGCTAAAAGTTGCGTTCAATTTCAGGTGGTTTCCCAAAAGCCTAAAAAAGCGAGAAAAAAACGCGTTTTCGGGGACGTCTGTCTGGGTTTTGGGGCCACCTACACGTCTGTCGAAACTAATCAGGGAGTTCATGGCGTCAAGTTGTATTACATTTGAAATGGTTTTCCACCCGATTTCAATTTTCAGAAAATCTTTTGGTTTCCTTTCACGAGCAAAATCTGCCGCTGGCTCGTAGACTATTAGTAAACCAGTCCGCAAACAGTAGAACTTGGTACTAAAACACTTTTTATTTGATTTTTGGTGAGACCAAATTTTTGTTTTTAGTGATACCAAAAAATTGGTTCTAAAACCAGCCCCCAGACAATTAAAATCAACTCGAACATAGTGCTCGAACCAAGTTTAATAGCACTATGTTCGAGCGTTTATAGAGCCCTTTACGAAAACCACTTTTTTATAATTTGTATTAATTTTAGTACTTAGTTTTTGTTAATAATTATTAGGTAATCTCAAAAAGCTTTCCAATTATTGAGCTTAAACAAAAGGTAGGTGTCAATGCAAAACAGCATGATAATTATAATAATTATTTCTAGCGCATATAATTAGTTCATAAGCTGACATTGATTTTCGTAAACGACTGTCTTTTTTTCAATATATGGTTTCACCGAACCAAGAAGCTCAACATATGTTTCTTTAGACATTCTTAAATAGTTTCGAAAATCATCTGGCTGTAGTCTTAATTCGTCTATTATGTTTACTTGTGATAACCTTTCTCTCTTCAGCAACCAACCCTTCTCTTTGTATTTTCTTTTTTTCCACTATTAAAAAGCAACGAAGTAAGCATTTATGTACACAAATTCGGTTTTTTATTCAGTTCGTTCTTAACAAGAAAATGAATAAAAAGCTAGCGCTAGAAATAATTATAATTATAAATGCTTATTCGGATGTTTTTTTATATCTACAGTTTATTATTCTTATTCAAAAGTTTAAATCTATTTACAAAAATGATTATTTATATACCTATTTGAATTTTCACGTTCTTCATTCGTTTTTAGTTCGTTGTTCAGTTTTATCATTTACATTTTCGTTGTTCCGCGTACGAACAACAATGAACAACATGAACAACGTGAAAGTCTAAAGCCAGCTTAAAGCTGGCTTAAAAGATCTGACCTTATGTTTGTGGTTGATCTTGACTGCCATTGAAGATAATGACAAATGCACGATATGTCATTGAGCAAGCACTTATATACATACTTTTTCTAAGAATTCTGTTCTGGATTGCATTCATTCAATAAAAAAGAATTTTAAAAGCAGAGGTTACTTCTTTTACACGCTGAGACACATAAATGTACCTACCTATTATTGATTCAACATAACCTTAAAAAAATGTTTTTTTACTTTAATGGTTTGAGTTTGCTCTTTTATTTAAATAGGTACATATGCAGATATTAAATAATATTTAATCTTTTTTAATACTTACGCTTCACAATATGGAGATTTATTGTATCCTTTGTATGTTTTCATATTTAATGTCATTCCACATTCCGTACATCTGAAACAGGTTTTGTGCCATGTCTGCAAAAAAGTAACAACAACAAAAAAAAAATCATTAAATTAATTAAAACTTAAAAAACACTCATCAAACTTCAAATATTATCATCATCCTCATCAACTATACAGCCCCGACATTGTCTAATTCGACATAGACTTTAATAATAGGATAACAATATCATAAACGAGTTACAAATCTCCTAAGTATCAATTAGCTTCAATTTATCTAGTTTGGCTTTCTCTATAGCTATACATCACACACAAACAACAACAGGGAGATTTGTAAGTACCTACGTAGCATTCAAAGATTTCCTGTATTCCATTTATTTTCTAACCTCGCATACTAATCCACATAATAAGCGTGGAAAGTAGGCAACAGCTTCCTGCCAATTGTTAAATGAAAAAAAAAAATCAGATTTGAAATGAGAAAAAAAGAAAGAAGAACCAACAACAACAACCAAATTCATCATTATTTTGCTCATTGGAAATTCCCATCTAATGAAATTATAAAAAAAGGCGAGTTTGTTGATTCTCCCTAGAAGTTTAATTTGTTTAATTTGAATTTCTCTAGGTAAAAGTAAAAGTACATATTTTCTGTTTGGCATTTGACAACAACCGCCATCTAGTGTGAAAAATTAAAAAAAAACAAGCATAATATTTTCTTCATAATAACGGTTATATTTGAGCACATTTGACAATGACCATAAACATAGATAAAATTCGTTAAAAAGCCGTGTGCGCCGGCCTCGTCACGGCGGCTGATGTGTTTCGGGTATGAATGGACTTGGATATGTACAGTACATTGCTTTTGATAATATTTCCTTTTTTTACTTGCGATATATGTATGTACATACATACGTAGTAAAGGGCAAGCTTAGGATTCGTGCAAAAAAAAACTCGAGATAATAACTTTCCCTAACATTACGATGATAAAGAACGCGACAAAAGTGGGTCTCGCTATTCTATCTGTCTGTTTGTCTGTCTGTCTGTCTGTCCGTCTGTCCGTCTGTCTGTCTGTACCTCGACCTGCAGACTAAACGGCTAAAGCGATTTTACTCAAACTTTGGACTTAAGTTTCTTAGGTCTTAGGGGAAATTGAAAATTTTTTTTAGCTCAAAATATGACGGTACCTGCCATACAGCCAATATACGAAAATTGATTTATTACAAAAACGACTCTAACGATTTTGATAAAAACATTACGAGCTACTAAAACTACTACAATTAATATTTTGGTAGAAAAAAAGAATTTGTATAACGGGGGGTTTTCAGCCATTTATCGAGTAAAAAAAGCATATTTTGAAATCTTAAGGGGCAGTTACTTGTGCTATTTCATAATTAGCATCCCTAGAGAGTCAAAGGAATCTTTTAAAGTCGGTGAAACCACGTTTGATTCATGAAATTCTTGATCATTTGTTGACTTTGAAAAAAAACGTGGGGTCTGAAAGTACCATTTTAAAAAAATTCCGGGACGTAGAAACAATTGTGTGGGTATCCTCTACAAGATCCACGATACCCATTTTGAATATCTGACAAAAAAAAAAAATTATTAGACACCCCCCTACGAAACCTGTCATAGAACCGATTTTTTGGTTTTAAAATTTCACGTTAACGGCTACACCGATTTCAACCAAATTTTTTGTATAAGAGGTCCTTTATAATTTAAACAATTTTGCATGTAGAATTTTTCGAAAAAATATTTTTTGGATTTTTAAAAAAATATTGATTTTTTTTTTGAAAATTTTACATCTTGAAAACGGGTCAATGAATATTTTTTTAATTTTGCGTAAAATTGTATTTTATTAAATTCTAAAAGTTGGCATACAAAATTTTATTTTTAAAAATGTTCAAGAATTTTTATATTTATATAAAAAAATTATTTTTAAGAAAACCGCTCTAACGACTTTTGATTTTTTTTTTTTCATAAATTCATATTTATCAAGCAAATCAGATGGCATACTTTTTTTAGCTCTATCTGTTTTAGCTATTAAAACAAAAAAATTATAGAAATTAAAATTAATTTATAGTAGTAATTTATATTAAAACTTGTTTTTTTACAACTTTTTATCATGATATAATGTTATGCAACCAATACATAGGTATGAACACTGTAAATTTCAAGCTACGTTTAAGTTGTAAGCTACGAGAGCGAGTTTGTGCGATCCAGTCGTGCCCATTTTTTTTTTGTTGACTTGACTTGTCTTGTCATTATTCTTCACCTTTTCTACCACGCAGTATGGTGTTTTCACTTTCACACGTCTTTTTATATTTGCACATGAAAAACCAATACAAAAAGAAAATATCCCACACACACAGTCATTGGTGTATCAGAATATGGGTATATATTTATATCGTAGTACGCGGTTGTCACTGATGTAACCAGTTCCGTAGTAAAATATGGTTGACGTCTTCTTTGGCAAGAAGTCGTCGTGTAATGGTAATGGGGCTACAACAAGAAAAGTGCAAAGCGAAGGAGGTGTTATTGTTACATGACACTAAGGTGTGTATTTCCTTTGGCCCAATATATAGACGATGGAATGCGATGATGAATTGCGAAGCAGTGCAACTATGAAGTCGAGATTTGTATTCCCTAGAATGTGTGGTGTGTTCATATGGTGAGCCTGTTTCCCTACCCCTTTTCGTCCGACTTACCTATATTATTATGTGGCAATAATGTATTCTTTGTCGTGCCAAATTGTCAAGTGATAAGGTGGTTGAAAGCTTCAAAAGTGGGGCTGGCCACGAGACGAGAAAAGTCTCGGTCTCGCATAATGAGACCGAGACGAGACGAGCAGAGACTGGCTTTTAAGCAACCGAGACGAGACTGTATATTTGGACCGAAATTTACAGAGAGTCTAATAAATTTAAAAAAATCCAATTTCAGTTAAATATTTATTTTCTTTTGCACGTATTCAAACTATAATCGAAAATATTTAGTTACAAAATCAACAGGTTGTCCGGAAATCGTATTTTTCGGAGACGAGACCGAGATTTAATTATACGATACCGACACGAGACCGAGACGAGACAGAAAATTTTCGATTTTAACGAGACCGAGACGAGACTTACAAAAGTCTCGCAGAGTCTCGTCTCGTTGCCAGCCCTATTCAAAAGGAATGACATTTTTTTAAGCAAACTTTACGCAAATACGTATTTGTAGCTATTTTTTATATTTTATTGGATTACTGCTGCTAGTTTTCCCGTAGACCCGGGAGTAAGATAATATTTAATTGAGATAACATCTGTCCTTCAAGATTATTAAAATCACAATGATAAGACTTTTAAGGCTGCTGAGAAGATCAAATCGATCTTTTTATACGCAATTAAGGACGTGCGTCAATTGCTCTAAGACTTTGTTTAAATTTGAACCCGTTAATTTTATATCCACATACTCGTGCGACTGTCAAAAGTTTAATCAAATTTTATGACACAAATTGTGAAATGGTCATAATTTGTATGGAGATCTATCTGGATAGCTTGTCATTCCGACTACACCACATCCAAACTAAATTTCGACAAAAGTTTCCAGGTCACCATACCCTCAAGAGAATCTTGGGACGTTGGGGACCCTCTCAAAGGTGATTCAGTTCATTTTTATACTGATGGGTCGAAAACTGAGGAAGGTGTGGGTGGCGGAGTGTACTCAGACAGACTTAATTTAAGTCTCTCCTTCCGGCTTCCTAACCACTGTAGCGTATTCCAAGCGGAAATTCTGGCAATTAAAGAAGCTCTGTCTTGGCTGAGAGAAAACGTGATATCAACATCGGATATACGCATCTTCTCAGATAGTCAAGCAGCACTTAAATCTCTCAACTCTGTCTCTACCAACTCCGTTACGGCCCAAAACTGTCGATCGTCTCTTGAAGAGATGGCGGAACAGTTTAATATTCACCTTCTTTGGGTGCCGGGCCATAGAGATATTCCGGGAAATTGTAAAGCCGATGAACTTGCCAGAAATGGAACTCTAATGCCCGTTTTGCCTAACAGGTGGAACATAGGTATACCGATCGCTTCGTGTAAACTTTTGCTAAAACAAAACTCTGCAAGGAAAGCAAACTCTAGATGGACAAACCTTACTACATGTCTGGCCACAAAAGAAATCTGGCCATCGCTAGACCCTAGGCGCTCTAAAAGTTTGCTATCACTTAGCAGATCACAAATTAGCTCCGTAATAGGTGTCATAACAGGACACTGCCTTATAGGAAAACATGCCACAAGACTTGGCGTTTTCTCAAATGACTTCTTTAGAAGTTGCATGGACGAAGAGGAGGAGGAAACAATTCCTCACCTCCTCTGCACATGTCCTGCTCTTTCACAGAGGCGCAGACTCCTTCTACTTTTTCAATGATCCAAGCGATCTAGCTAATACAGACATACACTGTCTCTCTCGCTTCATAAAAAGCTCCGAATGGTTTTCGTAATGAGGATAATCTCCTCATTCCTATCATGTGGTATCACAACGGACCCAATTATGGTCCAAGTGTGTCAGCCGTTTTCCTGACAGCCACTTTAACCTTACCTAACCTAACCTATCTGGATAGCTTTGTGTTGTTGCCATCTCTTAAAAACACAGCTGATGACAATACAGCTGTTTCCGAAAATGAAAAATCCAAAAGCAATATCCTAAACATGAGAGGCCCAGTTTTTAGTAACGAGTAAAACCGGAGTTAGTTAACTCTGAAATAAGATTTGTTATGTGAAGAAGCAGTTTTTAATCGGCTTTTGTCACTTCCATTAGATTATTTTCCTAGAAAAAGCCATTTATTCATTAAGGGAAATAAATATTTTGGCCAGCAACACAAAAGTCAGCACTTTGTAAGAGTATTAGAGTAACAGCAGAGATCGATTAACCTAAAATCCACAACTACGTACGTCATAGGTACATTAAAATTCACTTAAATTTTATATTTTTGTTTTGTTTTTAAATTAAGTCCTCATTAGAGATAGGTTCATCTCAAAGTGCAGACAAAACGAAGAAGCAGAGAATATGATGTGTGTGTCTCCATTTATATTTATATGCCTAATATGCTAACTGACTGATGAAACTAACAATGGCACACATTATTATATGCGGTTGCTTCTTTTGCTGATACATATGAACGTACATATGTTCTATTACATACTGGTACTCATATAGAATTATATGCTTCTACTGGAGGGCTGTAATATCAACGATGCATTATTTTGCATACAATTACTGATGCGGTAGAGTCTGCTCTTGCATTTATACACAAGATTAAACTAACGTTCATTTCGATTTAGCTTTTGCAATTATTCTTATTGTGTGCGGTTACGGCGCGGAGCGCGGCACGGCAATGATGATGATTCTGATCTTTCTCAGGTTTGGATATGGATAAACATGTGGAGGCGGCATGGTTTATAAAAAACAATACATGCAAATGATGTAATTTTTGTTTTGTTAGAAAAAATAAAATTGAAAAAGAAATAATTTTTCAGGAAGTTTATCATTTTTCATCAAAGCGCAAAAATGACAAAATAGATAAATATAGCCTTTATGTATGTATGTATTGTTTGTGTCAAAGTTGTTGTAATTGTTATATTGACTGGAGCAAGACTTTAGTCCAGTAAACTAGATTATTAACTTTTTTAGTTCAAAGTGGCTTTTGGCTTTTAGAAATATTAAATACATTTTTTAACTTAAAATACTACGAGCATCAAAATTGTTTTTAGTAATATTATAATTTTCCATATGCGTTTTTTTTATAATACAAATTCTATATACTACTGAAATACATCAGCCAAGTAGAAGACTTAGCATTATTTAATTGGACTTGTTAAATTATTGATATGATATATTATATTGATACTATATTGAATCAATAATTCAACAAGTCCAATTAAATAATGCTTAATCTTCTACTTGGCTGATGTATTTTAGTAGTATATAGAATTTGTATTATAAAAAACACTCATATGTAAACAATGCCAGGCCACGGGTAACAAAATTTCCAACAATTCTTGATTAGAAATTCTAATTGGGTTGGATATAGTTCACAATTGATTTTCGCTGTAAAATTGATGTAAGCTGGACTGAACTTAATAAAAATTGCGTCTTGACAAGGCCCTCACTGTCAACTGAAGAGTCCAAGTGAGAACGCCGGGACGAAACGCCAAGGCTGTTAAAAGCTATATTGTATTATAATTTTCGCACACAACAAATATTTGAAATCCTCTTGCAATGTGCACCAGTTTTTCACACATTGACCTATTTGCTCCATTCAATATGAAAATTCCCACTACTTGACACAAACAATACACCTGTACATAAAAGCTATATTTTTCCATTTTGTCATTTTTGTGCTTTGATGAAAAATAATAAATTTCTTTGAAAGTATTTCTTATCGTTATCACAATAAAATTGCATACGAATTTGTCCTTTATTACAGTTTATACCAGTTTTCTGATAAAGTACACAAACATATCTTACGAAACGTGAGTAAATATTTGCTGTCACTGTCAGTAATGATAAAAATAAACGTAACTTCAGCTGGTCGCTATTTTTTTTACACAATTTTGACGTTAATGGCAAGAAAATAGATGGAATATTATAATGGCAATTTGTTACTGGTGTAAATGCGGCATTAGAGACTTATTCTGATGTTTGGGAAATTGTATATACACTCCCAGCCACACCCATGCGAGCAGTCCATTTTCAGTTAAGGGACCAGTTATCGGGAAACGCATCAGGAAAAGTTGAAACAGTATGAAATTGAATATTTTTCCCTGATGGTCGTTATAGCGAACAGGAAAAATTATGTCCGTTTGCCAGCCTACCGCCAAGTTTTTCTGATTGAAATGCACACGAAAAAATGTTATTGCGTATTGGAACTCAAACCATTGGAAAATTTTGTTCCATTTTGTAAAAAATTTTGATCAAGTGACACGAAAAATGAATTTGCATCAGGAAAATAAATAAATGCATTTTTAACAAAAAGTAATGATTCCTTTGGAAGTTTTTTTTTCACACATAAAATTCTTTGAGCCTTAAGTCATCGATTATGGGACAGTTATAGGGATCAGGAAAACGAATCAGGAAAAACTTTCAAATGGATTTTATGAAATGTTTTTAATCGATTTGAAACACAAATTATTATTTGCCATCGATTATCATTCGTGTTTCAAATCGAATGAAAATAGTGCAAAAAATCCATTTGAAAGTTTTTACTGATTCGATTTCCTGATCGCTATAACTGATCCCTAAGCTGTTCAATAACTTTTTAGTGTTATAACGTGTTTATATTGTTGCTCTGTGAGTCGGCGTCGAATAGTTCAAGTATTGTACTTTATGGATCACTATCAACTCACATTTTTGAATCACTGTCAATTCTTCAGAAAAAAAATAATCAATAGAGGCTCAAAAATACATGACATGAACGCTGTTTAAAAATTGGCCATGTGATTTGAAGTTTCATGTGCGTATAAAGATTTCTGTCTGCTTGAAATATTGAATGTTGAATTGTTGAGCTACAATAGTGTTGTAAAAGATGTAAAAGAAGTATGTATGTAGTCAGAACGAGACAACATTTTCTGGTTGTTGATTAAATTGTGACGTTGAACATCTGTATGTCCTGGTGGATTCAGGATGTAATAGATATGTTCGAGGAGCCTAACTATGTAGGTAGGTACCTACAATGAAAATGTAAGAATTCATTAAATCACAACCACTTATGTTGTAAAAATATGAAAATCTAATAAATACATTTTCAATTAGCATCGAAAACAACTTTCGAATAGATTCAAGAGTAGAATAAAATAACATTAAATAAACATTAAAGCCAAAACAAAGAATTTCCACGAATATTCGCTTAAAAATATCTAAAATTCGATGCCCGGCTAAAGTTTTTCGCTAGAAAGAGTCATCTTGGCAAAACTTAATATTTGATCAAACTCTTGCTATATTCTACATAATGTATGTACATTTATGACATAACATTTTTCATATACTTTATTCTCAATAAGCCACCAAATAAACAGAAGCTTTTCTAATTTGACTGCGCGTGTCAACTCCAACTAACCAACGAATTAAAACCAATCAAGAGGACAATACAAAAATATGTAGAGCATGAAATTAGTTTCCCCATAATCCACCCGCTTAGCAATTTGTACAAAATAAAATAATGTATAAATCTATCAGTATGGATATACGAGTATAAAAGTATAAGAAAACAAAACTAACTACTACAGTCTGCTGGGCTTGGTGACAGCTATAATAGGGCCATAGGGGCTCAGCTCCGCGCCGCTTGAGGATATTCAAAAGAAACCTACGATATTTTATATTTTTATCTTGTCGTCTTTTTAATTGAAATTTGGTTCACTTTTCAAGTATAAAATAGACAAAGATCGCAATTGGCGGTTGTAGCGAAAAGCTTTCAAAGTTGTTGGAAAGAATAAGAAAAACCCAGTAGAAACTTTTATAAGCACACAAATTCATTCAATGATGGATTAACGGTCTGTAATAATTTAAGTTAATAATTAAATCAGAGTCTCAAGTTGAGGGAACTTTTAGGAACATGTTTCTTAAATGAGGTCATTGATCTATACCATTTTTTGTATAAAGAAACCAATATAGGAAGAATAAGCATTGCATTACAAATTATTTGAATGCATTAGGGTGTCGGTTATTTTGTGTCATGTCGAAAACATTTGCTCCCAGGGGCGTTTATTTTTTTTGCACGGTGAACAAAATATACTCTCAAAATTTCAGCCTTCTATATCTCCAATTTAGTATCGCTCGCTTAGCTTTTGACGGAGCGAAATCTCCGATATCTCTGTTTCATGAACGCGCCTATTGTGAATAGTTCTGTCTAATAGCCTTTTCACACCAAACCCAAAACCCGGTTATCGCGAAAATATCAGTTTTGGCTGAAAACCTAGATCGAAAACACAAGTTTTGCCATACATTTTTGCTAAACCACAAGTTTTGATAAAACACAAGTTTTAAATAAAACCTGTCCACAACATGTTGGATTTGTATGAAGAACTTAACAAACAGACCTTGTGAAACATTCAGCGCTCAATTAAACGTCATATAAATAGCTGACCGGTTGCTGCCAGGAAAAAATAATTTTTTTTGCTGGAACACAAGACAGCGCGACGCAGTGCCGCGCATCCTACCTACTACGTGAAATTGATCGGTTAAGAAAAAAATTAATTATAACGAATCAGGATTCATTGTATTTCCATTATTAAATTCCAATATTTATAAATTGTCTTTTAATTGCGCATAAAACATTTGATTTTTGCTCTTTTCTGTGGCACTGAACATTTTCAAAGCGCCGCGGCCCTTCCTCGAAACCATTGTTATCAAGCAAAACAAATGAAACGTCAAATGAAAACCTGTAAATTTTCGGTGTGAACGCATTTCAAGTTTTCGTAAAGCAATTGCCGAAAACCCGGTTTTGGGTTTGGTGTGAAAAGGCTATAAAACTGCCAGTTTCTACCAATTTTAATTTTTTTTTTTAGAACTTTGACTCACTTTGGATTTATACGCGAACAGACAAAATATTTGGTATAATCACTGTTAAATTGTTGTTATTTATCAATTTATTGTATCAATATTCAGTCAAATGCAACTTCTAGTGAAATTGGGAACCGGGAAGTAAACGAACACTGGGCTCACTTCCCGCGACTCAATTCGACCTCTCTTTATTTTATCTTACTGCAATCGCGTGGATAAAATGAGATAGTGAAGTCAGGAATGATTGTTTAATTTTTAAAAAATATGTTTCTTAAATAAGGCATTTTCTACATATTTTATTTTAAATTCGTGAAGCTTATAATGACCTTTTATTTAAAACTCAAATAGTTTGCCGGAAATACCTTCAAATTAATAAAAATTTCTATAACAAAATTTTAAAACTCCTCCTAATAACGAAAAAAAATGATTTCATAACCAATGTGGGTTAATGTATGTATCTATGTACCTTGAAGAAAATAAAAAAAAATACTCTTAAACACAATTCGCCATAGTGGTAATTATCAGATCTATATAGTACCCCACAGGTGTAAGCTCGAGCATGAAACGCGTTTCGCGTTATGTGATAATTGGAGCCCGCATCAAAGGCAGAAAGACTATCTCATAATCTAAGATTTCATTATCTCATTGTCTTCTATTTTTTTGTTTAGCTATCACTTTGGATTGCGTTGTTTTCTTACAATTGTATAAATTTGAACAAAACGTTAAGATTAACTTACGCACTTAGTGTGCGCTGATGACAATTTATTTAGTAATAAACGCAAAGTGAAAGGTAAACAGATCACCATTTACAATCTTCTCGCAAAAAAAAATGAATTAAAAACAAACTTCTTGCGGTTAGTTATGATGAGATGATATATGAAAATGTCTGGGAAAGCATTCTTTTACTGTTCGCATAAGACAGACATTTTGTATCCAAACTTTCATTTTATTAAAATAAGGGGGTCGTCTACACAAATTAGGTAATTAAGGAAGTTGATGATGGGTCCATGAAAAATGATATAAATCTGGAAAACAAATATTTGAGTTCTCTTTTTTGATATGGATGTTTTGGTTCTTAATTTTTACTTGCGATATACAAACGTAGTATAGGGCAAGTGTAGGATTCGTACAAAAAAAAAAATTTAAGATGATAATTTTCCCTAACATAACGATGATAGAGAACGCGAAAAAAGTGGGTCTCGCAATTCTGTCTGTCTGTCTGTCTGTACCTCGACCTGCAGCCTAAACGGCTGAAGCGATTTTCTTCAAACTTTGGACTTAAGTGCTTGTGTGATTCCCTAGAGCGGAAATTGAAATTTTTTTTCAGCTCAAAAACTAACGGTATTTCAAAAACGGCTCTAACGATTTTCAAAAAAAAAAATTACGAAGTACTACAATTACTAAACTAAATATTTTGGTAGAAAACAAAAATTATAACGGTTATTAACGGTACCTCTCATACAACCGATTTTTTGGTTTTCAAACTTCTCGTTAACTACTACACCGATTTCATCCAAAATTTTATACAAAAGGTCGCTTACAATTTTAATAATTTTGCATATAAAAATTTTCGAAAAAATAAGATTTGGATTTTTAAAAAAATACTGAATTTTTTTTTTTGAAAATTCAATATCTTAAAAACGGGCTAATGAATTTTTTTTTTGATTTTGTGAAAAATTGTATTTTATTAAATACTAAAAGTTGGCATACCAAATTTTATTTTAAGAAATGTTTAAGAATTTTTATATATAAAAAATTAATTTGAAAAAAACCGCTTAAACGATTTTAACATTTTTTTTTTGAGCTCTATCTGTTTTAGCTATTAAAATAACTAATTTATAATAATTCATAGTAAAAATTTAATGTTTTTTAAACTTTTTTTTTAATTATATCATAATGTTATGGAACCAATACATACATATGTACGTTGACTATTTCAAGCTACGTTAAAGTTGTTAGCTTCGAGAGCAAGTTTTGTGCGATCCAGTCGTGCCCATTTTTTTTTTTTGTGAGTAGGGACACTAAGGTCCAGTTTTTCAGTACGAGATCATTTGAGTTTTAGAGTTTATTCGTTTTAGAATTTCGTGAGTTAACTCGAGTAGGTCTTAAAGCTCTTTGTAATATCGCTGTTACACGATTATGCAGGTATACGCATATCTACATTGTACATGTACATAGGTGATCGTTAAATAGCATTCTTGGATTACATTAAAATATTTACCACAGTACAAAGTTGCAACCAAATTATTAGACCCATTTTGTCATTTGGTCCCACTATTTACGGACCTGTAAAGTATTTAAAGTATTGAAATCGTTAGAGCCGTTTCCGACAAACCAAGAAATTAGCAAAGTGGGGCATTTTAGTTAAAGCATTGAATCTGTTTCCGAGAAAATAAATACATGTAGGCCAGAATTGCTCGTTTTAAGTAATAACATATTCTAAGAACACTGAAGATTGACCAGAGTTACCTTTTTTGAAATATCCAAGTTCCTTAGCTTTGGTCCCAAAAACCAACATGCAAAACAATAATAACCACTTATACTTACTTATACCTTACTAAATGAAATATTCACTAACTGTAGCATATAAACAATTTCACTTGATTTATTAATAAACCTATTTCTATATTGCTTGCCTTAAAAGGCAGTTTACAACAACAAAAATCAGCACTAGACTACAACACATTCGGTCGAGGGTAAAATATTAAGAATGGTGTGTCGTGTCGTTTCGTGCATCCCCATATAATATTATGCAGTTAGGGTCAGAGGCCAATTTATTTTGAACAAATTAACAATATCTACGAATGTATAGATATAGCGATATCGTATAAATATGAGATACAAAATACACATGCAATAATGCATCTTGTTGAGTATATCGTTCGATCTACATATATTGTTATTTGAATGTTCGGGACAAAAAAGAACAGGAAACTGACTGTTCTCGAGCGAGCACTTATTGAAATTATTGGGTTTTACTGGGAGAGAGTGACTGACGCGTACATAGTTGAATCCAATGCTAATTGAATTGACCCATGCTGAAAATGATATGAGGTGGACGATAAAACAATAAATGACTGTGGTCTATTTAAAACAAAACAAAATTTCAATGAGACTATAATTTACTATAGAATAGATTAGAGGGCAGTGCACGGATATCCCGATGTCGGCAAAATTTATTTTGTGAGTTTTTAAGTCAAAATTTAATTATGAATGTGCAAGTACCGACCGCCAGTTGAGTTTATGACCCCTATTTTACGACTGCAGGCCAATTTTATTTTTAAAGTCAATTTTATTATTAAATTTCTTACAATGCATATAAATTGTGTTTGTTTTTGACCACGTGAAATCCACAAAAATTAATTTGATTAAAATAAAATAAAAAATGATTTCACAAAATCGACAACCGAGTCATGTTTGACTAAGAGTGGATTTTTCGATAGACATATAGTACGTATTCTTTAGATAAAGCACACATTTATTCCTGTTGATTTAAGCCTTCTGCACGACGGGTCTCGTCTCGTCGAATGAAACTTTCGGTTTCATTCGGTTTGTATTCGGCTGTGCCTGATATGTGTGAAACGATAAAACGGTGCTCTACGGTTTCTATTAGGTTTTTATTTTTGCCGTTTTATCGTTTCACACATATCAGGCACAGCCGAATACAAACCGAATAGAGACGGAACCGAATGAAACCGAATGTGTGTGAAACGAACCTTACGAATAGCGAACTACATATATAGGCCCTTTCAGTTATTGTAATTTGCTTCTGAAGTTGATTTCATCCTTCACAAGTATCGAATTGTTCTTCTAGATTAGGTACCAACCAAAAACGACGTTAAAATAGAGTGACATCTCAATTCGCAAAATTTTTGACATTTCAGGTGAATGATATGCCAAAAGTCACAATCGTCAAATATTTCTAGTGACCGTAGGTACACCAAATAACATCAGCGTGAGCTCATCTGGATATAAAGTATTTTATTTGCAGAAACAATGAGACAATATCAATATCCAATTTCAAAAATATCCCCAGATTAAGAAAAAAAAAATTAACCAGACTTGTGTCACCGTGAAGTGGGACCAATTTAAAATAAAACAGTAAGAGAAAGTTCTGTCATTCAAAAAGCGAAAGTGGTCAAACATAAATTAATGAACAATATAAAAAAAATGTAAAAACTCAATCGGCCACGCTTGACAATCACGAGAAAAAAAACACGATACAATAACTACACGTAGGTCAAGGTTACGTATGTATACGTAATAATTGAATCGACTCCTATTTATATTTATCCACTTAAAATAAAAATCTATTAATAATTTACTTGCGTGCAATTTATGTTACCATATTAAGTACTACTTGCGTGTTTTTTTAATGCAAAACAATTATTGTTTGAATAAGAAATAGCATAGCCAGTTGCTGTAAAGAGTTAATGGAGTTATTAAATTGGAATTCCATCGCTTTTATGACATTAACCAACAACTAGGACAGAGTATGATTGTGTGTACTGGTAGCTATATGTTTTTTAACAAATCGATGACTAAGTTATTCTGATGCAGATCAAACCAAAAAAGGAATCTTATTGAACTCCATTACCATAAACGGGGATCTGTTCCAAGTATCAAGTAGCACTTGGCAGCCATGGCATTATCAAAAATAAATTGTAACGTGGATCATTGTAGCCAACAATGGCAGTTTTATACTCCACAGATGACGGGCGTAAATTTATACATTTGTATACTGTATACTTACGTCTGTGTATGCTATGTAGTTTTTGGCAATGTGTCGTTAATTCTGGTTCTGGTCGGATTATATTGTGATCTATGCATTTCTAGGAATGCTGATTCAATGCGAATTAAAAAATTAAAAATGAAAAATAAAAACAATTCGCAGACGGGAAGTAACAGCTGCATATACATTTCTAAAAATGTTTGCTGATGCAACGGTTTCGTTTAGTTTCGACAAAACATCGTCTTCGCAACACAGATGGGAATGAGTTAGACAGATTGTCACAAGATGTGATGTCTTGATGTTATGATTAATAATATTACTAACAAAACATATTAAAGCACAAGGCAGCGACGTAATAATATGATGCACATAGTTGTTGGGCATGTCTTTATTTGTTTGTCTGTAGCTACATATATATACATATATTAAGTATTCTTAAAAGTGCAAAAATCGATATCATGACATTTAAGAGAATGCTTTGCAATACAAAATACTAAAGGCTGAGCTTACTGGTTATATTTTAAATGTTTCGCAAAAATTTAGCTCAATTAATAAATAAAAAAAATTATAGTCGTTTTTCTTTTTAGCTCAGAGATTAGTAGCTGTCAAAAAAAGATCTGTCTTGTGTTTCTTTTTTCAATCAGAGCTAGCTCGGATCACGCTACATTTGGTCGGAATAAAAAGAACACTTACTCTTTTGGCATATCGCACCGTATGACAGTTCAGTGCTAGATGTGTTTCAAAATTATATCAGAGAGCTCAGAGCATTCTCTGTTCACTACGATCGCTCGAGCACTGCTCCATGCTCTGCTGGGAGCTAAAAAGAAATCGCCTGATAACATAATTTTTCAAAAGATGTTAGTTGAAAAATAAAATGTATAACTGGATCGCACGAACTTTACCTGGTGTTTAAAAACTATTGCTTAACATCTTAGTCGATTTAATACGATTTTAAAAATATATTTTGCTAAATTTATTTATTTTTTCTGGGTATTTACTAAAGTTAAAATCATCAAATAGCTATTTTATCTTTTAAGCATCATACTAAAATCCATATGACACTTTGACGTTTATAAAGCTTTGTTCAGCGACGCTGTTCCGAGCAGTTTGGAACAGAAAAGTACAAATTTCTGCTGTTCAATGACAATTTTCTGTTCCAAACTGTTCTGATTTACTGTTCAGTGAGTCTGTTCCGAACAATTTAAAACGGAATAGAACAGGATTTTCTGTACTTGCTTTTTAGGTAGAATAACTTAGAACAGGTTTCTCTGTTCAAACTTGTCTGACGTGTCTCACATAGCTGTTCTATTCTGTTCTGATCTGACTTTTTCCTCACTGAACAATTCTTAAATGTCGAGATGTGGTATGTTTGTGAACTTTTACATGAGTTGTCACTTTTTTGAGTGTGGTCAGCTAAAGTTTTTGAAGAAAATTGGTTAAGTGTGATACTAGTTCAAAAGTAAGTATACCTAAATAAGGACATTTTAGTAAACTGTTTTCAAATTAGAAAATTGTTACGTAGAATCATACTAAATCCTAAATATTAAGCTGCTATGTATCACACAAGTGGAGCAGAACCTCTATTAGGAACTTATGTTCAAGAGAATTATGTCCCTGCTACAAATTTGCATTTTAAACTCTTCTTTTTTTCACAACGTTCATCTATCCAATATCCAATCTAATTTTGTGAGAAATGCTAAACTAGACATACCCCAACCTATTTTTATTTAATTTCAAAGCCATTTTTGTTTAGCTTGTTACTCTATGATTTTCCATGCTAATCAATGGTTAACTTTTTTAACGAAAAATTCAATCAACAATTGTCTTTCGACAAGATTAATTTCTTTATCATTTCTTAAACTCAAATAACTACTCCTAATTGAGAAATTGGAAATTTACTGCATTAAAAGGTAAATTAATCGAGAACTCATCACGTACTTCCTTTGGAGCCCCTTTAACTTGGTCCAACCACCATTTCATAACCTCAGTTCCACTATATAGAGTGATTGAGATATGTGTGGGAATCTTAATTTACTGCTCTCCATCCCCAACCAAGTATATATACAAAATACAAAATAGTACACAAAACTGGATCAGGATGAAATCTTTGTGTATGTTAATTTTTCATTGCAGTACGAGTGTTATGGAAGTACATGCACACCGTTAAGTTTCTCGCGGTCCTAATTGAATATGAATAGAATTTTAAATCACGTGGGACAAACCTTGTGGCGTACTAATGATACTCAGGGCACAATTTCACTATTATATATCTATAGGTATTGATAAAAATGCAATACAAAACAGATCCCGCATAGATTGTGAAAATTATTCAGTTTTGGCCCACGGTATACAATATGGGTTAATCAGTGTGCCGAATATTTAAGCTCAGAGAAGTTCTTGTACTGCCACTATGGGTTGATAAATATTAGCGGTAGCCTGCGGTGTTAAAGTGATTTAATATGCCCATCGTGATGATGCTTGCTTTTTCCCGGGGAACCTCTTTGTTTTTGTCCGGATAAAGCCTGAAAATGTAGTGGTGGCTGCTGGCTTTAAATTAGAGAACCAGATAGAGAGCGGAAAATTATTATGTATTAAAAAAATTAACGTTTGTCGACAAAGGTGAAATGATTGTGCTGCTTTGTCTGGTCTTTAGGTCACACAGAGACTAAATAAATATTTAGTTTAAAATTGCTATTGGCTTAAAAGAACAATGGAAAAATTAAATTGAAAGTGTATATTCGCGGCTGCGGGCTACTAAAGATAGCTGTACATACATTTAAAATGGAATTGGTAGAAAAACGAATGGCAGAATTTGCTAGTTTAATATTGAGCCGATGTGTTCATTATGAACATATGTCTTATTGTTTTCTAAACAAAAACAGTAATACTGAATCTTTTGGTGTCAATTGTTCTAAATTTACTAGCTTTGGTGACCACTTCACCACCATCTTGCGGTCTATGACTGTTGGCAAATGCATAATTTTTTCATTTTGTTGAAAACTCGCGGTCGTTCTTATTTGTAACAATCAAATCTTTTTTTTTTTTTTAATTAAATTTTCATGCCATATTAAAAGAGCCGGTTGTAGTCGGGTCTTTAATCAATCAAACGGTTAAATAGCTTGACCCTGATGCATATACAGAAGACCCTTTTATCGTCATATCTTCTCGGTGTTGAGGAAGGTTAAATAGTCGCAAAGAGGAGCACCATCAGCGTCAGTCCATTCCAACTCAAACATGCTGCCGTTGTAATAATTATAAACCCCAAATTCTTAGCCATCTGGAGCAATAAAAACATATACATATATGTATATAACCAGAAACAAAAATCTTCATAA